>SSNQ01034701.1:1610807-1632277 GCA_006942095.1 Nothobranchius kuhntae | reverse complement strand
TGCTCTTATTTTGAAAGGACGTCGTCTGGTTGTTAAACGACGAAAATCTCCCGTTTCACAGTTCTTAGTTTAAAGAAAACGCATCCGGCCAGGCTGCGCTTGTCTTTAGGATGGTGGTGAATAGAACTGAAGTCAAAATGGAACTGACTTAAAATGGCGTTGCCTTGTTTTATATCTCTGACTTGTTGATAAGTTTCAGTAAAGTAGATTGGACACTTGAAGTCAACACCAGATTCTCCTGCGGCAGCCGAAAGCTCTGATTGGTTGGAACAATGTGTCATGCGTTTCTATGGAGATGAGGATCAGTATGTCTGCACCGTAGTCCTGGTTTCATTAAACATAATTCATGACATATTTATTTCACAGATCATTCACTTGATTATTGTTGATCAACATCTGTTTTGCTTAATAATTTTAATCACAAATAAAGTACTTTGATTAAGTAAAGCTTCTTCTTCTCCTTCGGACTCTTCTCCTGGAATGTAAACAGTCTGAGGAACAAGCCGACCTTGGTTTTTCTACACGGTGTTATTGTGGTGTTATTGTGCACCGGGCAGCTGTATGGAGTTGAAAAACCATGAACTTCATAACCTTACACTGTCATCAGCTAAGGGGCGGATGCTTAAGTGTATCTGGGGCAGCGAGGAACGAGAAAGTTGTGATCAGGCTGGAGATCACACCAGATTCGCTGCTGCAGGCGTGAATCTGCGGGTCTGCAGCATCCCCTTCTTAACGTGACATCAGGACTTCCCATGTAAGGAAGGTCCGCTCACCTGTTCGTCAGATCATTATTTCCTCGCCATGATCTTTTATCATCCCATCATCCTCCAGTCATCCAACTGGAACCAGTTAGTGTTCCTGATCATTCTCAGAATATGCCACGCCTGCTCTGGTGTTAAAAGTTAGAGCATTTAAGTCCAAGTCAGGGGTGACAAACATGTGGCCCGAGATGGTTGTGTAAACTTTATTTTCATACTTTACAATGTAGAGTGAAAATAAACGTATCACTGTGAGCAAGTTTTCTCTGTAATGAGTATAAATAAAACAAAGATGCGCTCAAGGCTCACACAAGAACTTGAATCCCATCCTGAAGATGGCCGCCACTCAGGATGTGACTTCTGATATTGATGTGCTGGTGAAAGCTAAAAGATAGAAAGTAAAATGAGTCAAATATACTTTAAGTGCTGCATGAAACTGATCTAGCCATGTGATCTGTAAGCTCTTTGAATCGCTAAGGAATGTTTTTTATTTTTATTTATTTTTCAAATTTTCAAGTACACTTCAGGTGTTGTACTTGTACTATTTTGGATACACTGTCCTCAGGCTCCAACCTTGTTTTATATTAATTGTATTAAAACAAAGAAAACAATCTGAAGTTGTTTTTAATTTACCGGTCCAGCCAACTTGGGACTAGATTTCCCTCAATGTGGCCCCTGAGCTAAAATGAGTTTGACACCCCTGTCCTAGATCATATTTGTGCCTGTTCTACTGTCATTTTGAAGGATTATTATTTATGTGTTTTTACTACATTATGAGTAGAAATGCTAATAAAAACTCCCAATTATACAAACAAGTGAAACTGGAAACATTAGAATCTGGTGCAAAGTCAAATTTATTTCAGTAATTCAACTAGACAGAGAGACTATTTAAAGGCTCAGGAACCCTTTGCAGGCGTTTTCTATTTGTAATTATGAATTTTAGTTGATTTGGGTCTTGTTTCATATCACACAGTGACGTTTGATTAATTAAAATGCATTTTTTAAATTAAAAGCTTTAGTTTTACAGTAATAACTATGTCTAATGTTTGATTCTCTGTCTCATAATTTTAATTAAGTTTTGCTTTGAGAGCACATTTTCCTGAATGATTAAATGCAATTAATTTAGATTAATTAATTACAAAGCCTCTAATTAATTAGATTAAAAATTTTAATCAAGTCCCAGCCCTAATTTTTATATATACTGTTATTTCGTCTTGTAATTGTTAATTACATACTCCTTTATTCCATATCATATCAGTGTTATTCATATATTAAAACTGTCAACTGCACACTCATTTGGCAGAATAAAAGTTTGACAATTATTCATTTGTTCTTTGTCATATTTCAGTAACATTTATAATCAAGCAAGTTGTAATTAAACAAATTAAACAAATGACTGCAACATTTCCCCCTGTTAAGTGCAGTAGACTGAAATGAATAGCTTTATTTGGAAATATAACATATCTAATTTTTAATGGACTTATATAAAATCTTTCTTCAGCATAAACCCCACTAATGAACTGATTAAGTGTTTTTTTTATAAAAAGAAGAGAGAAAATGCACAAAGGTAGGAAAGGAAAAGAAAGTGATAAAAAATAGGTTTTGTTAAATGTTCTGTAGATAATGAATTAATTGACGAAGTTTTTGCAGGGTGTGAAAAAAATGTTCAAGGTCAAGCTCCTGGGGCTAAGCCCCCCCTATATCTCAATCCTAGTGACGTCCATGCAACCCACTATGGACACCGGTATGGGTGAGCCAGAGGCCAGGCAACATGCAGCAAGAGGAAGAGAAAGAGGCAGAGCTGCAAACACAGGTGACATTAGTAGACCTGCAGGAAGAAGAGGCACAGCTAGATCAGGAAGTAAGTGTGTGAATGTTTTTATTCACTGTGTAAATGATGCTTTTATTATTCCATGCTGTAGTTCTTTTTTAAAACAGAGCAATTTTGTTGACCTGTTTCCCGCTACGTTTCGTTTGCGGCTGCAAACTTCCTCTGCTTTGTGTTTTAAAAAGGAACTACGGCATGGAATTAGAGATACGACACAGCAAGAACACACCTACGATGCTTTTATTATTGTGTTGAACTGTGAGCATAATTGTAATAATCTTGAATCCATTCAGGACGGAGGATGCAGCCGAACGCAGAGGAGCAGAGAGTGTCCGCCATGTTGGAAGAGAGAAGGCTTGAGACAGAGGTTGGTATAAAGCTGTCAGTAAAATATGTTAGTATAAAATGTATGTTTTTAAGTTTATACGTGTTTATACAAAAATTATTATACCTCCATCATATTCTAAAGATAGTCAAATACTGTGCAGGAGTAGCGACAGCTTGACCAAGTAATGAAGTTGAATAGAAGTAATTTCTGTTCCATTTTGAAACTGAACTAAAGTCATGGTTTTGGAATAACTTCCTGTGCAATCTGCTCCACCAGGAACTTCTTCAGACACACACCCTCGAGGAGTACAGGGATCTAGGTAGGGAGCTTTTCGCCAGGGAGCCTGGGCTGGTATTTGATGCCTGGAGTGGTGCCCCTCCACCTGCTGACCTGCCTGGGATACCACCATGGTGCACATGTGGAAACTGCAGACATGCCCACTCCGTTGGAGAGGAAGGGTTGTAACCACGAACCAAACCACCGTGTCCGCCCACTGCCACACTTTTCCTTATTTTGTTTAGACGAAGGCAACCTGCCAATTCACAGGCGATACCGGGAGGACCTGATGGTGGTGAGGCCGGCGAGAGAGCCAGGGGATGACAACCGGGAGTACCGCCATGCTGCCTACAGACATTTCATCTTTTGGCAGCATGGTGCTCTCGGGCGTCATCCCCAGCTGCTGTGTGTGGGCGATCAGGGACAGGTATCCAGACCCCTACGGGCAGTATAAAGGTTTTGTCCCTGGTCGCTAAAAAGTTTGTAAATAGTTCCATTTAAATACATTTTATGTGAATAAGTTCTAAATAATAAGTGTCATGTGAAAAATAAGTTCAATGTAAATAAAAACAAATACAGAGCTCTTATGTGTTTTCATTTTCTGTTTTTTGTGTTATTATGAGAGGAAATGACTAAATGTCAGAAACTTTTTTACCCAGCTCCAATGTAGAACATCTCTATCATAGCGTCCTATCAGGCCTGGCTTTGGAACATTTACACAGATCAAGTTCTTCACAAATGACCAAGCAAATAATGTAAATAAATAATTCAGCCATTGTTTCCCAAAACGTATTATGTTTTTACTTGTACTCTGTGTGAGGCTAGGCCCACGTTCGCATCCCGAGGTCCCAGTCTCTCTTTGAACCCAAAAGCCATGCAAGGTGAGGTGGGTCTGGTAGGAGGTCAAGGTCGCTGCTGTGAGGCTGGGGCTGCTGCTGAAGAACAATGGGGTAGGGAGGAGGAGGAGAGAAAGTATTTCTGTTCAAATAGCAGGACAGGAAAAAAGTACCAACCATTGTGACATACCCTTTGCAGGTGTTTTCTATTTGTAATTATAAATTTTAGTTAATTTGGGTTTTGTTTCATATCACACAGTGACATTTGATTATTTAAAATGCATTTTTTATTAAAAGCTTTAGTTTACAGTAATAACTATGTCTAATGTTTAATTCTCTGTCTCATAATTTTAATTAAAAGTTTTACTTTGAGAGCACATTTTCCTGAACGATTAAAATGCGATTAATTGAGATTAATTAATTACAAAGCCTGCAATTCATTAGATTAAAATTTTTAATCAAGTCCCAGCCCTACTTTATGCCCTTCGTTAGTTCTGATACAAATACTAGTTTTTAACATGTAATGGCAGTAGAAGTATTACAGTTTAAATTACTAACCCAGTCCATAATGCAAGCTGTTCCACGTGAGGCGATAGAGTAGTCAAACGGGGGTAAGGACTGGCACTGCATTCCAGTTAGCTCACCCCTGTATGGACAAGTTTAGACAGGTAAGATCAGGAATGAAGCCAGCTGTCGCAGCAAGTCTTCATAAATAATGAAGGAACGCTTCCCAATGAGATCAGTTAGTGGTGTTGGGAATGTGGGTGTTGTTTTGCCTGGCAGAGATTGGAGTAATTCACAAACGTAATATTTTGAAGTCTTTAAAAAGTTTAGAATTAAAAGTGTCAAGTCCTCATGTTTGCAGCTTGATACCCTCACCTCTGTTTCCTGGAACACTGACCGGTGGTTGGTCTGTGTCATCAGGGATGTCATGAACTGTATCCTCTAAATTTATGATGGGTAGATTTTGGATGCACACCGGTGACTTTAATGCTCCACTCGTCCTAGAAATGCATGAATGGGACATAAAATAAATAATTATAAATCAATAAAAATCACTATTACTTGTGTTGAAGGTGTTTTTACAGTTTTCTCATTCAGGGTTGTTAAAATGTACATATTTTGTTTTCAATTATTGCAATTTAGCTTTCTAAAGAGTGTGTACTGTATATAATCAAAGCTTGTGCTTATATTGTTCACTGACAGATTCTATTTCCTGAAACTAGCTTTTACTCACTGTTTTCAATGCATCTATTGTAAGTACGAAAGTGTTTTTCATCAAATATGTCACATGAAGCTGTAAGAAATTACCTACCGAATGCAAATACCCGGAACAAAGTCCTCATCTGAACTGTCAGCTGGAGCAGAATCCACCTCATCAATTTGTCCTTGTGACCTGTCAATCCTTTAGGAGGAAATTATATATGATGATCACAATAAATAAGAATTAAAAATAACCACATCAAGCTTAGTAAAAGTCATGCTGTTCCTAAAATCACTGACCTCCTCAGTGTCCACATCCACACCCAGGACGGACTGTGTACTTTCCTGCACAATAATTTCATGCAGGCCGAACAAAAAATAAAAGCACAGGTATCAATACAATATCCACTAAATAAAAAATACAAAAGGAAAAATAAACACAACAAACATGAACCATATCTTGATATGAGTTATAACTCACATTGGCAGACACTGAAAAGGATCACAGAAACACAACAAATGAGCAAGCTATCAAATAACAAGAAATGCACAAGTCAAGTAAAAAACACGTAGCCAAATTCCACATTTATAGCAAAACATTCAGCCAGAGGTTTCCTTATAGGGCACACAGTATGTGATGATGCATATTTCCAAGTGTCGGCTCACTTGACCGAGATTTAGAGTCGGAGCAAACTGCTATCTAAACAAACAAACAAACGTCCCCAAATAATTAAAAACAGTGAAGCCAAATGCCAGATTTAGAGCTGAACATTAAGCCAGATCATTTCTGAAAGATCAGACGACTGAGATTACATGTGATGACCACTGAGACGGAGTAAACAATCGGAAAGTGCTAACGTTAGCCATCAATGCTAACACTGACAGCAGCAGAGTTGTTTTGTTTGTTTGAAATTATGCCTATATTTAGAAAATAACTACATATCACCCATCTTTAATGCAAAGACAAATACAACAAAAGGATTTTTACCTGTCCTCTAGGCATGTAATTTCAGAGGCTGAGAGCGTGTCTTGTCTGGCTGGCGTGTTGAAAGTGAGCCAGCAATACTGGACAGAGCAGGAGGATTTAGCCGCCTCCATTTAGTGGGTGTGGAGGTTGATGGTCCATGTTCATGTCCATGTTCAGAATTCTCATATGTAGAAAAAACATGATATAATGAACAGAAGTATTGCAAAGCAGTTTCACAGAGAGGTATTTAGCTAGTGAGTTAGCTTACCGATCCATGAGAAAATTAGCCATATTCGTGTCTGTTTGGATGCTGTGAAAATTCTTTATTTGGGTCCATCTGGTGTATGCTTCTCCCAAACTCACTCGGGTTTCCGATCTTTGCTGGTCACTCCTTTTCTGAGATGAACTACGAGGTCTTTTGGGCTGAGGAGCAGCTGGTTGACTGGTCGTGTCGTGTCCGTTTAAAATGATGACTTTAGTCGTCAATGGCAGTGAATGAGTTAACTTCTCAGTATTGGGCTTTATTTTTTTTTAGCTTGGCCTGACATCATTCTGACGTCCACTCAAATGTTTCGGTTGTCATCCACTGAGAGACAAACTTGGATTCCTTACCAATCAGTGTAGCTCCTCCTGAGTGTGGATTCTCATGATGATGGTGAGCCATTTATGGAGCTCTGAAGCTGACCAAAACTGCTGCTACTTGCTGGCAGTTTCTCAGTGACAGCTAACGGACATTTTTATACAAATAACAGAACTCTGAGGTGCAGAAGATTATTCTGGGGGCTGCAACCAGCAGCCGGGATAACAACGGCAAACCCCCCAAGCCCAGTCGCAGCCGCCCACCCTCCAGCTGCCTGCCTGGCTTTGTTGCTTTTGGGGCGACGATGGCACAGGAGTTAAGTGCTCACCCCGTTATCAGAAGGTTGCAGGTTCGAGTTCCACTCAGGCTGTCACTGTCATTGTGCCTTTCGGCAAGACACTTAAACCTCCTTGTCTGCTGGTGGTGTTCAGAGGGACCACTAGTGCCTGTGTACGGTAGATTTGCCTACAATGTAGCTCATCACCACCAGGGTGTGAATGTGTGTGTGAATGGGTGAATGACTGTGTTGTAAAGTGCCTTGGGGGGTTCCAGGACTCTAGAAGGCGCAATACCAAGTACAGGCCAATTACCATTTATTTTATATAGTGCCTCTCAATATTAAAATCATCAGGTGCTTCACTAGAACAAAAATAAATAACATAAAAAATATTTGAAGAATGATTAAAAAATATCATAAAAATTAGAAAGAAAAATTTGCGATTAAAATATTGTAAGGACAGGGAGAGAGAAAGTGAATAAGATTGAGGTGATCATTGGATCCTGGGAAAGTTGGAATTGGAGTGTAAGTGATGATGGTCACTCAAAAGCCTGAACAGGTTTAAAGGAGACCACTGAGTCAACTGATCTCAGGCTCAGTGGGAGAGAGGTCCAGAGTCTGGGGGCCACAGCAGCAGATGATCACCTTTGGTGACCCTAAAGCCTGATTCATGCTTCTCCGTCAGCTCCGCAGGGACAGACACGCACGGATTGACGGAAGCGTTTTGCTCTCATACTTCTCCGTCTCCTGGAGAGTGTTGCAAAGCAATTCCCCAGCAGGACAGCAGAGGGCGTAGCGCTGTTCTGTGGTATCCTGTCATGTATCGGTCCAAGATAGTGTGTTTATATTGTGTTTTTTTTTGTATATAAGAGACTTTTAACACTGACAAATTTGTCTCTCATCCTCCACCTCTTCATGCGCTCCCCACCTCTAAACCCATATTTCCTGTCATTTCCGTCCACAAATTAAATGCTTGCTGCGCATCTTTTCACTCCTCCAGTCACGGGGATTTAAACGTTCATGTTTTTAGAGTTTTTTCGCGAGGTATTCTTCAAGCTTCTCCGTGTCTGCCTCTAGTTATCCTCGGCTCTCTTTATGTTTTTGAGGGCGCAATGGCGGAGCTGTAAACAGCGGCGTCCTGACCAATCACAAGCTTGCGTAATCCCTCTCGTTCGACGGATGTTTAAAAAAGAGAGCTCGACTCCGTACGTACTTGCGTGCCTGCCGGAGCCCTACGCAAGGACGGATAATGGCGTTGCGTGTCTCCGCACTGACGCAGACGGAGAAGCATAAATCAGGCTTAACACCAACCCATTCAAATGAAAACTGGAGAAGCGAGTAACGTGGGCTCCGACCCTCAAAAAGTTCAGATCAGGGGTGTTTCTTGTACCTTGAAACATTGGGGGCTGAGCCCAGACCCTAGAGGAACCCAAGGGAACTTGCACTGTAAAATGTGCTTTTTATTATAGCTTTGTTGAGCATTGCGACACCTTGTTTAAAGACTATCACTGCAATATGTTCTTCAAAATTATTTATTTTCACACACATAAAAACTGGCAAAACATCACGTTTTACTTTCCAAGAACACCAGGAGCTGAAAATTTCAGTTTTTCTGTTGGTTTAAAAAAAAAAGTTTGAAGTCCTGCTATTTCTTTCCTTTTCCTTGTTTCTTTTTCTTTTCCATATTAGCTCCTTGCCATGCTGGCATTGAGTACTCATACATGTTCTATATAGTCTTTGCATAAATATGTTTATAGACGTATGCTTAAATGTTGTAAACCAAGTTGCCTAAAATGCTTTTTTTTTTTGGTTGCCAACCATGCGCTATGGAAAGCAATGATGTTTCATTTGCTGTGGTCCTGGGTCTGCAGTTCTCAAATCACTCACTTCAGTTGAGATGCAAACTGTTGCTTCTTGTGTGTGGTGGTCTTCCTCATTGTACCATACCATACCAACTTTATTTCTGTAGCACAATTTAAGACACAGCTTGAGAGCTGACCAAAGTGCTGAACAGGCAGGATCAATTAAAACAAAAAAGAAAAAACAATAAGAAGATAAAACACAACAATAAAAACTATAAAATCATAATACGATAACATGAATCACTGTCTAAAAGCCAAGTCATAAAAGTAGGTTTTTAAACGGGATTTAAACGGGCAGAGAGGATGCCAGCCTAACTGTAATGGGCAGTGAGTTCCAGAGCATGGGGGCAGCATGGACAAATGCACATTCACCTCGTGATTTGTAGGACATCTGAGGAGTGCAAAGCAGTAGACGGTCAGCTGACCTCGACATACGAGTAGGTACATATGGAGTCATTAGGTCGGACAGGTAAGGAGGAGCTAGGTTGTGTAGGGCTTTAAAAACAACAATATCTTAAAATGCACATGAAATGTGATGGGGAGCCAGTGTAGATGTTCCAGGACTGGTGTAAAACGGCTATGTCGGCTTGTGTCTGTTAAAAACCTAGCAGCGGCATTTTGGACAACCTGCAGCCGGTTCAGGGCAGAGACAGGAGTTCCAACTAATAATTCATTAACGTAGTCCAAGCGAGAGGTGACGAAAGCGTGGATGACTGATTCCAAGTGCTTCCTCTTTAAGATCGGTCTTAAAGTCATTTTCATCTCCTTGTGCTTGGTTTTTGCCATTGTCCTCTCAGTGTCTGTCCTTTCCAGGTCATCTGTGAACAGAGCATAATATCAGATTTATTTGATCACAGTAGGTTATTGAAAAAGGTAATCATAAACGGAAACCTTATTACATGACCTATCAGTCATATAAGATTTATTCTTGTTTGGATGACGTGATTACAGGACAAATCAGATGAACTGACTGGAACCTCGGCCACAGTGATTAGTTGTTTGTTTGTGTTTACAACAAGCCATTCCATTGGACGACCGTGAGGTGTTGTGGAAAAAGTTGTTAGTGTGAGTGGGTGTTATAGTGGGAAAATGATGTCATCTCTGGTCTTCTGTAACTTCTCAAAATGCTTTTCCATCTTCCCGGTCCGTTATTTTCCAGACACTGCTGCTGGAGTCACCTCTGCTCCGTGCACTGTTTGAAATCCTCAGACTCCCATGAAGGAAAACAATTGAATTCATAAAACAGCAGTCAACATGTTAAGTAAAAAAGCAGCTGCGAGTTTAAGATGGTCTCTAACCCCGGTTCCACACTGGAACCATCGGCGGTGCAAAACAGCAGTGGAACGGTTTACTCACCAACGTCAAAGCGCTCCTTTTCACACCAGGAGAGTCTTGGCAGTGGCACGGCTTCCTCTCTGTGCTCTTCCCTGGACTCGGATTTACTCAATCCTTCGAGACTTCAGGTCACGGTTCGTTGATGCAATCCGCCATTAAACCAAGAATTAGTAATTCATGTGTGATATCGCTGTTTGATGTCAAATATGATGTTGTTCATTTCCACAGCCAGGATTAAAGCCATGAAAAGCACAGCTGCACTTCTGGAATGGTGCTGTGAGTAACAAAAAAGCGTCAGATCACACACAAGCTTCATATGAAATTGCATCACTGCGGTAGGTTTATTTTGAAAATTACCGGGGATTTCCTGTTAAACCCTATGTTAACAGTGGAATTTGACGTGCTGCTGGTTTGAAACGGTCCGTAGACTATGTTGCATCCCATTTGAAGCAGTGATGTTCTGCTGCCGTTCCGCGCCGCTGATGCTTTCGGTGTGAAACCCGGGTAAAGCTGACAACAAGCTAGCCTAGCATTAGCAGCATTCTGCCAATTACCAGCTCGTTTTTTCACTCAGCTAACTTTTATTTCACATTTTACTTTTAATTCACACTAAATATATAGCTGTAGCGTTTTGAAACGCCAAAGAGAAACCTTACCTATCTAGGTAAAATAAACTTTCTCATCACATAAGAACAAAAACAGAAAACAAACGTATTCAGGAATTAGAAGAAATCATTAAGACCTCCCCAGAAGAAATACAGAGCAAAATGCTTAAAGGTAAACTAGAACTTCAGGGAATGACTGACAAAAAGTTAAAGACTCAAATGGGAGTTTAGTATATGATCCTGGAAGAATTAGTAAATCATGCCTTCATTGCAGCACACTGAATAAATGATCATGTTTTGTCTTCTATACTCCCATTACCACTCATCCTGCACCTATGTGAATATTTCCTCAGGTGTTCTTGGGGCCAAATGGTGAAGTGGAGGAGTACTCTGTGGTCTCCATCCAGCAGAACACAGCCATCAACTCTGATCTCATTCTGGACCAGAACGAAGAGCATATCTTCATAATGACACGTAACATGGTACACCACCAAATGGAATCAGCAATGTAGCTCCTCCAGTCCTTCTGCAACATCTTTATTTTCTGAATAGCTTTAGCTGGTCTGTCAAAATAATGCTAAATAATCTACTTCTATCCTCTTCTGGACCAGCTCTATACCCTTAGCGGGTCTTGGAGGGTGCGAGGGAGTTCACCAAACCAATCTACATGTGCTTTGTGGATTTGGAGAAGGCATTTCACTGCTTCCCTCGGGGGGCCCTGTGGGGGGTACTTAGGGAGTATGGGGGGCCAGGCCCTCTGATACAGGCTGTTAGGTCCCTGTATGACCGGTGTCAGAGCTTGATCTGCATTGCCGGCAGTAAGTCTATCTCGTTTCCGGTGAGAGTTGGACTCCGCCAAGGCTGCCCTTTGTCACCGATTCTGTTCATAACCTTTATGGACAGGATTTCTAGGAGCAGCGAAGGTGTGGAGGGCATCCGTTTTGGTGGCCTGTGCATCTCTGCTTTTTGCAGATGATGTGGTCCTGGTGGCTTCATCAGAACGTGATCTTCAGCTTTCACTGGAGTGGTTTGCAGCAGAGGGTGAAGCAGCTGGGATGAGAATCAGCTCCTCTAGATCTGAGACCGTGGTCTTGATTCAGAAAAGGGTAGAATGCCTTCTCCGGGTCAGGGATGAGGTCCTGCCCCAAGTGGAGGAGTTTAAGTATCTCGGGGTCTTGTTCACGAGTGAGGGAAAGATGGAGCGTGAGATCGATAGACGGATTGGTGCTGCATCTGCAGTGATGCGGGCGTTGTACCGGTCTGTCGTGGTGAAGAGAGAGTTGAGTCAGAAGGCGAAGCTCTCGATTTACCGGTCGATCTACGTCCCTACCCTCACCTATGGTCACGAGCTTTGGGTGGTGACCGAAAGAACGAGATCATGGATACAAGCGGCCGAAATGAGTTTTCTCTGCAGGGTGGCTGGGCTCTCTCTTAGAGATAGAGTGAGAAGCTCGGTCATCTGGGAGGGGCTCGGAGTAGACCCGCTGCTCCTCCACATCAGACCATGTCCAACCGGGAGGAAACCTAAAGGGAGACCCAGGACACACTGGAGGGAACATGTCTCTCAGTTGGCCAGGGAACATCTTGGGATTACCCTGGAAGAGCTGGTCCAAGTGGCTGTGGAGAGGAAAGTCTGGGCCTCTCAACTGAGGCTGCTGCCCCCGTGACCTGACTCTGGATAAGCAGAAGAAAATGGATGGATGGATGATTCCAGTCAGCCATTGTGTAGCCAGAATCATTCCAACAACTATGTGTTTTTATTGTTGCAAAGATAAACGTGGGACATCAATGCTTTGTGGTGTGGTTCTTAGGAACAGATTGTGGATTTTTTGCATGATTGAATGATTGTTTTGTCCTGGTTGCAGCTACAGAAGAGGCCTGTGGCCGAATGCCAGCAACAACTTGATTGCCATTCCTGTCTGATGGCCCATGATCCTTACTGTGGCTGGTGTGTCCTAGAGGGAAGGTGAGATTCGGATCAGAACACATCAGACCTCTCCCTGTTTGTAGTAAGAATACTAAATACTAGTCATATATTGAAGGTGTCGTTGATTCAAAACGACATTTACCTTGTGGTTTCAAATAGGCAGCTTGGGGCGTCTAATGGCACTTCCACACTAGAGTCGCCTCCACTCCGCCCAGCCCAAACCAGGATCGTTACTCATGACAAAAATTGCATGAGGTGATTAATAAACAGTGTGAAGTGATCTGGTATTGCATCCAGACTGCTGTGTCTATCCTTGTACAGCTGAACCTCAGAGAGAGAATCAGACACTGTCTGTGTGTGTGCTAACAGCAGACAGAAAGCTTCAGTCAGAGGCTTCTCCCCTCCTCAGTAACCAGCATCAAATGAACCGCGTATTCGGAAAGACCCCGCGGTCTGATTCTATCCGCCAAAATTGGAGGCTCCCCCTAATGGTAGCTGTGAATTTGAGCCTGTGAATTAGTCAGCAGTGGGTGTGTTGAACCAATTCAGCACGAAGCAGACCAGTTGGGAGGAGGGCTGGAAAAATGACTGATTGCACGTGGGAAAATCCAAGGTGCCCATATTAAAACACTCCAAACCAGTCCAGGCGGAGTAGAACCGATGCTAGTGTGTTAGTTCCTGAAGTACCAAAAAGCCAGTGCCATATCTGCCGTGGTTTAATGGTAATATTGTAATGGCCACGAAGAAAGGATTCTTCAGCATGAGCTTCACAACACCACCTTTCATTTGCCTGTCCCGTCCCACTTCACTGTTGGCAATGTATACATGTTGCTAACGGTAATCAAAGAACAACACTAACCCAAGTTACTGGTAAAGTCCTTGTTGGAGAAATAAAGAAGTATGTCGGAGCACACTTCTCAGTGTTTACGAATATTGTGTAAAGGCTCTGATGGAGGACCTGTAAAGACAGCCGAAGACGTCTTAATAATTTTATTAAACAGTCAAGGTGGATGTTACTGCAGTAATCCAGAGGAAAAGGTAGGGGCTTGGTCGGAATGAGGTGTGGGTCAGAACCAAGCCCCCACAATGCGGCTCAAAAATTGAGTCCAACCCGGAAGGACCAAAAATTGCAGTTCCACCCTCATCCACTAGGGGCTGGTGTCAGAAACGACTCCCATGTTAAAAATACCAATTTCACAGCAGAAATAAACATGTTTACAGCCTGGTACCAAAACATGTTTTTTGTCTAAATGATCTAGTTTACACTCATGACAACTCTGAGGGGGGTGAATTTTTTTCTCACTCTTCTGTTTAAGTGTATTAAAAGCCTAAAATTCTGTATAATTAATGAGCATCAGACCCACGTGACCACAGAGCTAGCTCCGTGGAAAGGCCTCAGTAGAGCCTCGGTCTGGCCTGGAAACTGCTCTGGGATTTTGAGTCTCTGTGTTTGTGTATTCTTTTTTGGATATTTTTGTGCAATTGTTGGACAAAATGACTTGCTGTGGCATTAATTGCACTAATAGAGCGTCCAAGGAGTCTCCACTTCATTTTTTTCGGTAAGTAAAATTATATTTATGTATTTTAGGTCACTGCCGAGCTGAGCTTAGATTTTAACATGTACTGTTTAACCATGAAATTTAAATGTAATAGGGTAAAACCCAGTGCATTTAACTTAATGCTGCACTTTAGAAAATGGGTTGAAATATAACATGTTGTTGGAGCTGGGTTCCCACTATCGGCTTGTGGAGCTCTCGGGAGACCGATGTTTTCCACCCGTTCTCCCCTCCCCGCAGCCCGGTCCATCTCTGTCTGATCGCGGCTTCTGTTAGCTGTGTGGCTGCCGGCTTGTGGAGGTCTCGGAGACCTCTGTGTTCCACCCGGTTTTACCCAGCGGTCAGCCCGGCGTATCTCTGACTCAGAAGCTCTGGTGTTGTGCACAGTTAACTCCAGTTGTAGTTAGGTTGCTACCTCCGTTAGCTTAGCTCCCACCTCCGCATTAGCTTTGGGTTAGCTTCAGGTTAGCTTGTAGCTAGTTTGACCGGGTGTCGTCAGTTGATCCCAGCCTTACAGCCCCACCCTCAGCTCCACCTCTCTTCCCTTTTGTGGAATTGTCTGGGCTTGACGGAACCTGTGACACAGTCAAAATGGCGGTGGTGGCCACCTCCCATTTTATCTCAAAAATGTGTTATTGGAGTCTATGGAAACCCATTGTCCAATACTTATATGTCGATGGTCAGAACCCAAAAGAGCAGGAAGCAAAGACCCCAGAGGAGGACCCAATCAGGTGTGTCTGATGGCCCTGCTGACAGTGAGAGGGAGAGACACAGACAAGCGGAAAAGGGAGAGTTGATAGAGAGAAATAAGTACTTTTGAAAATAAAGGGAATATTTGTGAAAACGTCAAAACTGAGGAGAGACGAGAATGCCGATCCACAGCGGAGATTAAGAGGACGGGATCGCCGTTTTGGCCGCAGCTGTTTTCACCCAGGTTCCACTTGTGAGTCGGGCCTGTCAGACCTCTGTGTTGATGCTCTTCTGCGAGAACGAGACCCGTTGGGAGAACGTCGGGTTCCGTGAGTAAAAAATTTAGATTTACTGTGACAGTGTCGCCGAGCACAGAGCGGTTACATTGGTAGCTTCCTCGTGGCTGATGCGAATGAATAATTAATGAGTACCAATAAGCCACTGAGTTGTATGTTGTTGGGTGTGTGATGTCCCATTTAGAGTTGATTATATAATTTTAGTTTCTCCTTTGAAGAAGAAGGGTGTAGACTGTTTCTGTGTTGCATCCTTTGTAGGGATTCTGCATACATCAAGGTTAACTAATCGATGCAATTGATCTCATATGTCAGGAGAGACTTGGCTGACACCATACTTTCTTGATGTACAAATCCATGACAGTATGATTAAACCTCTCACAGTGGCCATTGCCCTGTGGAAGGCAGGGTGTGTCCCTCTTGAGCACACACAATACACACAGCTGTTGGAACAATGCACTCCTAGTGTAATCATGCAAGGACATCAAACTGGTAAAAGCACTCCTTGACCTGCGTCTTTGCCACAGTATCCACCTTAGGGCCCTGTTAGGTACAGCCTGCGCAAACTCGGAGATTTTGTCCATCATCATCATCATCATCATCAGCACCATCTCTCGTCCATCCGGGCTCGTTCCAGCGGTCTATCTCATGAAATTAGACAGGCCTGCTCTGTGGAGGTTTTTCAGGCAAAGCTAAAGACCCACTTTTTGTACCTCATCTCATGTCCTAAATTAGATTCTTATTTCTATTGGTTTTATTGTAGTTTGTTATGTCCCCTCTGGCGTCTAGGAGCAGGCGAGGGGAGAACACAGTAAAATAAAAATAAAAAAATAAATAAAAAGGGAATTAATCCTAGGGATGGTGTCAGTTGGGATGTTAAGTGGGTGAATGGAAGGAGGGGAGATAATGGTAGGTTAAAAAAAAGGTTTATTTACAAAAGGTTGGATAAAAGGTATTCAATAAGTGAACTAAAATAAACTCCCTCTGCTAAAATAGGGAGCAGCCAAACAACTACTAATTTAAATCACTCTCTGGTTTTAAACTAGAGAGGAAACCAAGTGGGTAACAACTCCTAATTGAACTAATCAACCACAAAATGGTATTTCTAAGAATAAACCAAAACCATTTCCATATAAAAAGCACAAAAGACCCACAACTATCAAACTAGAAATCTCCTTTAACTAAAAATCCTCAAAAACAGACAACTAAAGCCAAACTAAACTGAGGATTTGGAGATTCTAACAAAACACAAAAGGGTGGCACAAGGGCACAAAGTATCATCAGCAACTGGGGCACTAAACAAAAACCAAAACCCCAGGAATGGAGAGCACAGTTTGGGCAAGGTACAAAACAGAGAAGCTAAGAGACAGTTTTAACACCAAGTCTCCTCTGTCACTGTGTCTCCCTGACTGAAGACCAAGGGAGGCTTAAAAAGACTTCAGGGGCAGCTGATTGATAATTAGTGACAGCTGCTCCTCATCCCTCTGCTGCTCTCTGGTGGTGAACGGTAGCACTGGGTTGCGGGGTGTCACCAGGTGTACAGCAGGGCAGAAACCTCGGGTTCGTCACATAGTTCTTTTATGTTTCACATGTTTTAATTGCACCCTGTTTATTCTTTATAAAGTTTTATTGTTGTTACTATTTTTCCTGTTCCATCTGTATGAAAAACTTGAAGTTTAAGTATCTGGCTGCCTTCTGACACATTAGTTGTTTTCAGACTTGAGATTTTAGCCTCCATCCATCACCAACATTTATGTTCTTTCTCCATCCTTGGCAAATGTCTAAATTCCTCCCTATGATGTTTTGTCTCTTTTGTCTTTAGATTTTTATTCTGGCTGTCAAAATGCTTTGCTTTCTCCTCTGCAGGTGTGTGTTGAAATCTCATTGTAGTCGTGCAAACCAGCCAGGTCAATGGCTGTGGAGCTTCAACATGGAGCAGCAGTGTTTGGTTGTGCAAGACCTGAACCCCTCCAACATCAGCAGGGAGGAGAGCAGAATGGTATGTCCATCTAATGTCTTCATGAGCCTGGGCTGGGACGGATTATAACCCCTCCTTTTCACCAGATGTGAAAGCGTAGCCAAGCGGTCATGGCATGAATGGGTTTGTAGAGTTAGACATCTTTACTCCGACGTAGCGTGTGTCCTGTCACCAAAGTGGTTAGCTGGTACTCTCTAGTGGTTAATATTCACAGGAGAAAAACAGACTGCCATCTTATCGTCTTCATGTCCGGAGAGCTGCACACAGACAGTTTATTGTGCAGAAAACATTCAAGTGCTTGCAGACACACACACCTTCATGTGACATCATCACGTAAGCTATCGAACATGCTTTTTGCTTCCTCATAATTGAAAACACTGCCACTCAAAACCACCGAGACAACACTAGCCCTGTGGATGTGGCTGACCAGCAAAGCACCATAACAACTAGCAACAAGGGCGTCGCTGTTGTTCACAACACCACTAGAAGAAATTAGGTCTTGGGGGAGCTTCATGGGCAGTGGTCAAGTCAACCGAGTCCAGACTTTCAACCCAGAGTTTGATCATGGGCTCAAAGCGGTTGATCAGGTCTTTACCAAACAGGACCGGGAACAGACACAAACATGGGATGACACACTGACATGCAACCGACAGAAAGGTCAAGGAAAGACACTGAAGACAAGGTCGATGTAGCCTGAGCATAAGGACTGACCACCATGGCACAAGGTGTGAGTTTCAAGGTACGACCTTGACCAGCCACAGCCAAGCGGAGGTTTACCCAAAGTGAACGAGACATGATAGAAACCTCTGGCCCAGCGTCTACGATTGCATCACAGGTTAGGGACCCCTAAAGGGTCACTGGGATGTGAGGTTTCCATTTGGGACTTTTACGGATGATTTTACACAAAAGTGTAAGTCTGTTAGGTTTGTCCAGCGGAAAAGGGTGACTTGACTCTCCGATTTAACTGACCTAGGGTTTAGAGCGGAGTTTTAGTGAGGAAACGCATGCAACCAGCAACTCACCGTCATAGGGCCTATAAGACTCTGAACATCAGAATCAGCATCAACATCAGACATGTTGCAGCTGGAGCCAGAAGAGTTGTGTGGGAGAGAAGAGAAAGTCACTCAGATGAGTGTTTAATACCAGAGGTGGCGCTAAGGCACTGCGTGGTAGGAGAGGTTTAATGATGAGAAAGAGAAGAAGAAAATTGATGTCACTTCCTCTTTCTTTGTTTATGCAGTGCTGAGCTGTTTAGAATGAGGACGATGGGATTTTAAAAGCAATGGTTTCAAACGCAGAGATTTGACCCACAAGCTTTACCCCCAAAGGATTTTAGTTGAGTTTCAATTCAATTCAAAAATACTTTATTAATCCCAGAGGGAGGTTTGCAGTCTGGCGCTGCGGTGGGCTGGCAGATAAAGGCGTTTTGAATTGGACTTCAGTGGCATTTATCTCAGCAGTACCAACATTTTGGATTCGGCTAATACTAACCCTTCGGCTACAGACTACCTTCGGTACCAAGGCTCTTGTTTTTATGCCGGTAAAATGCGTGGTGCCCATCTAAGGGTTGTGTCGTGGCAGCCTTCCATATTTTAAAAGCTAGAATTAGTCATTAGCCTAAAACGAGAAAAGTATATGGCGAGCACGCGCACTGTTTTCGGCTTCACAAGGTGGAATAACAGCTTCAGACGGAAAGTGTCTGAAATTCAAACCGTGAGAACGGATTTGCTTCAAATGGAATTACTCGTCAGTTGGAATTAAACACGGATTGATTAAAACCGGTTATGGCAACCTTTTGGTTAACATAACCGTCCGAGCGTCCCCAGTCACAAGTTACTAAGCATGAACACAAATAAGACAATATAACAACTGTCTGGAGCGACTTATCTCCAACCACATCCAAACCTGTCCCCCCACCTCAGAGGATGCCATCGCCCGACGCTACACACAACACTGAGCCACCTAGAGACCAGAGGAAGCTACGTCAGGATGCTCTTTGTTGACTTCAGCTCAGCTTTCAACACCATCATCCCAGACATTCTTATCTCAGAACTGCTGAGCCTTCAGATCCCTCCCTCCACCTGCCACTGGATAAAAGACTTTCTCACGGATCATCCACAGCATGTTAAACATGGCTTCCATCTCTACTCCTCCATCCTGCTCAGTACTGGCTCTCCTCAGGGCTGTGTGCTGAGCCCCCTACTGTACACATGGGACTGTACCGCATCCCAACCATCCACTGCCATCTTCAAGTTAGCTGACGACACCACTGTGGTCGGCCTCATCACAGCCTGAGATGGGCAGCATACCGGGCAGAGGTCAGTAATCTGTCAAGGTGGTGCTCAGATAACAACCTCACTCTGAATATACAAAAAACAAAAGAGCTCACTCTGGATTTCAGAAGACACAGTCACACACACGCCCCCTCCTCATAAATGAAGAGCGTGTGGACTGTGTCCCCTCCATCAGGCACCATCATCTCTGCTGACCTGTCCAGAGCTCTGGTTGAAAAGGCTCAGCAGCGGCTGCACTTTCTCCGGGTCTTGAGAAGGTGTGGCCTGGATCAGAAACTGCTGCTGGCTTTCTACCACTGCTCCGTGGAGAGCACCTTCTCCTACTCTCTGAGTGTGTGGTATGCAGGCTCCACTGCTGAGGACAGGACGGCTGTTCAGAGGACAATAAACACCGCCCAGAAGATTACTGGCTGCACCCTGCCATCCCTTGAGGCCATCTCCAGAACCCGCTGCCTGAAGAGAACCGCTGCTATCTGCCATGACCCCACCCACCCTGCCCACTGCCCGTTTGACCTGTTGCCCTCAGGGCGCCGCTTCAGGTCAGTTAAATCACACACCACCAGACTTTCCAACAGCTTCTTCCCTTCGGCCATCAGAACATTCAACTCCACATCCCCATCAGTAACGTGGACTCATCTGTTTTAAATCCCTTTAAACTGTTGTTTTAGCAGGTCTGAGTCATCGGTTTGCACTACACTTTTAGGTGTTCTGCTGAATAGTTTTTAATAGTTTTACTCATCTATGGTTTTGATATTTATTATTTTCAATTCAATTCAAGTTTATTTATAAAGCGCCAAATCATGACAAGAGTCATCTCAAGGAACTTCACATAATAAACATTCCAATTCAGGTCAGTTCATTAAGCCAATCAGAAATAATGTTTCCTATGTAAGGAACTAGGGCTGCTCGATTATGGCAAAAATAATAATCACGATTATTGTGACTGAAATTGAGATCTCGATTATTTAGGACGATTTTTCAATTTATGTTGAGTTTATTTGTTTTTATTCAGTCATAAAACTGCTCAGGGCACAATCAGGGCAAAAATAAATAAGACACAAGATGATCACTAAAAGAACTCCTGATTCCCAGTATAAAAAGACCAATATACTTATAGCTCATAGTCTATGACCCAAGGGCTATGGACCTTGGTTTAACTCATGTAAGTCTAACCAGTACAGACCTAAATACCAATACCTTGCAAATACTGACAGCAAGAATTATACAGTGGCATTTATAACAAATAAATGCAAATAAATTGATGTTCACAAAATGTTGCATAACATTTATTTAGTCGTGTCAAGGTGCTGTAGGAGCGTGCACTAGCACCGTGCCCTCAGAGAGATTAGTTATTATTTATCAGCGTGAGGAACTTATTTCTACCTTATTTATAAACTATTTATTTACAAGTCCATCAGTTAATGTAATAATTGTCCCAACCACAGCTGCACCCCCCACCCCCCAACCCGGTCTCACAGCAATCAGGGGCAAGCTGCACGTGTGTTTAGTGCGCCGCACGCGCACATTTAGCCGTTTTTAGCGGCTCAGGAGTCCGCAGGTGCGGTGTGTGTGTCACTCACTCTGGTTAATCCAACAAGGAGCAGGGCGGCTCCGAGAGCTGTTTCTGTAGCGACCGACACATCACTGCATCATTCCCTTTCCTAATGTCCTGAAGAACGGTCCGGAGCGCAGGCGGAGTGTTTAGCACCCTTTTAACAGGAAGAAACCTCCAGAGAATCCTGGCTCAGTATAAGCAGCCATCCTCCACGACTCACTGGGGATGGAGAAGACAGAGCAGACACACACACACACACACACACACACACACACACACACACACACACACACACACACACACACACACACACACACACCCC
>SSNQ01034701.1:1588708-1610206 GCA_006942095.1 Nothobranchius kuhntae | reverse complement strand
GTGACTGAAATTGAGATCTCGATTATTTAGGACGATTTTTCAATTTATGTTGAGTTTATTTGTTTTTATTCAGTCATAAAACTGCTCAGGGCACAATCAGGGCAAAAATAAATAAGACACAAGATGATCACTAAAAGAACTCCTGATTCCCAGTATAAAAAGACCAATATACTTATAGCTCATAGTCTATGACCCAAGGGCTATGGACCTTGGTTTAACTCATGTAAGTCTAACCAGTACAGACCTAAATACCAATACCTTGCAAATACTGACAGCAAGAATTATACAGTGGCATTTATAACAAATAAATGCAAATAAATTGATGTTCACAAAATGTTGCATAACATTTATTTAGTCGTGTCAAGGTGCTGTAGGAGCGTGCACTAGCACCGTGCCCTCAGAGAGATTAGTTATTATTTATCAGCGTGAGGAACTTATTTCTACCTTATTTATAAACTATTTATTTACAAGTCCATCAGTTAATGTAATAATTGTCCCAACCACAGCTGCACCCCCCACCCCCCAACCCGGTCTCACAGCAATCAGGGGCAAGCTGCACGTGTGTTTAGTGCGCCGCACGCGCACATTTAGCCGTTTTTAGCGGCTCAGGAGTCCGCAGGTGCGGTGTGTGTGTCACTCACTCTGGTTAATCCAACAAGGAGCAGGGCGGCTCCGAGAGCTGTTTCTGTAGCGACCGACACATCACTGCATCATTCCCTTTCCTAATGTCCTGAAGAACGGTCCGGAGCGCAGGCGGAGTGTTTAGCTAACCTGCAGGAAACCTCCAGAGAATCCTGGCTCAGTATAAGCAGCCATCCTCCACGACTCACTGGGGATTGAGAACACACACACACGCACGACCACACACACACACACACACACACACACACACACACACACACACACACACACACACACACACACACACACACACACACACACACACACACACACACACACACACACACACACACACACACACTATTCTATGGTTACATTGGGATTTCTTAGTAAATATTCTATTCAGTGAGAAAAAACGCTCTTACCAAGATTCAGGATCCCTTGTTCGTGAACTCTGGGCCAAGAAGAGCAGCAGCAGCTCTGAATCATGAGCCTTCATCGGTGGTGATTTATCTTCACCTTTCCAGGTGTTTTTGTGTGTTTTCTACATAAACAGAGAAGAGAAAAGCAGTTCCCGGTACAGAAACAGCCCACAGGAGGACGAACGGGATAGATCTCCGTGGTCTCTTCTCCACTGCCGAGACTTTCTTCTACTTACAGTCTGCATTTCCAAGACATTACACTTTTCTGGGTGTCGTTCCTATGCATCTGTTTAAATACCGTCCTTTAAGCTGCCTCTCAGTTTGTTATGGTCTTTTGTGGACTAGAAAAATGGCACACCACTCTCATTACGCATGATGAGTTAAACCCCTATTAACTTAATTGGGCGTGTGTGTTTCCAAGGACGCCATCTTTTACTTGGCCATCTTCCTCGTGGCCCAATACAGTTGTGGGTTATGTCATGAATGGGTGGCACTCGAGCGGGTGGAGGTGGGGTTGATGTGAAATGGAGTTGTTTAATTTCCACGAACAAATTCAGGCTGACATAAATAACTTACGGTATAGTGCCATCTTTAACATTTGATCATATACTGAGCCTACATTCGCTCTCAAAGGTTTAAAATGGCACAATATGGGTCCTTTCATGACGAAGCTTCAGTATTTAATGCACTCATCTGCTGAACTCATTCGGAAACAGCTGCTGGATTTACAAGACAGACTTGGGACTCCATGGTGAAGTGGGGGGCTTCAGAGCTAGTGGTGCTGAGCCGTGGAATCTTCTTTGTATGTCCTCTTCACCTACGACACCGATAATCCGTGTCTTTAGAAGTGTGTTTGGAAATATTGTCAACAAAAAAGAGATTATTTACCTTTACATGTAAACTCTTTACATGTTCATCTTCAGAACCACTGAAGGTTCAGTTGTTATTAGATTTGAAGTTTCAGTGAACCTTTAGTTATTTACCAGAGGTTTGTTTGTTTTTCCTCAGGTGTTTCTGTCCATTCCAGGACTTCCAGCACTGGAACGGTCCTACTCTTGCTTCTTCCAAGACATCTTCAGTCCTGCTACCATCACTGAAAGTGGGCTCACCTGCCAGTCTCCTGACTCCAGCAGAATACCCATGGTGAACCATGGACAGGGTAAGCTGATTATGGATACAGTTTTATGTGGTGTAATCGTTGTGCTTCTATTACCATAGTGTTAAAAAGTTATATTAACCAACAAATGTGTCCAATTCAATTCAAGTTTATTTATAAAGCACCAAATCACGACCAGTCGTCTCAAGGACCTTCACATGGTAAACATGGGGCAGCAGTAGCTCAGGTGGTAGAGCGGGTTGCCTCCTGATCGGAGGGTCATGGGTTCGATTCCAGCTCCCACCACGGGTATCCTGCTGTTGTGTCCTTGGGCAAGACACTTCACCCAACTTGCCTGTGTTAGTGGTGGTCAGAGGGGCTGACGGCGCCAAATGGCAGCCTCGCCTCTGTCAGACCTCCCCAGGGCGGCTGTGGCTACAAGTAGCCTACCATCACTAGCAGTGTGTGAATGTGAGAGTGTGTGAAAGCGTCTTTGGGGTCTAGAAAAGCGCTATACAAGTTCAATGCATTATTATTATTATTATTATTATAAACACTCCAATACAGGTCAGGTCATTAAGCCACTCAGTAAACCTCCATGAATTAGCTTAAAAACGCTTCAGAAGACCAAAGACAGAGGAGGACTGGATTTACCCAACTTTTATTATTATTTCTTAGCCAACAGGCTGCAATATATACCAAGATGGTTGCAAGATAACCCATTAGATGAGTCCTGGTTAGATATAGAACAGACACTTTGCAATACGATAGAGCTTTCAGACTTACCATTTATTAGCTCAAGCATAAGAAAACATGAAGGCTTCATAAGTATTAATATCAGCACCTCTCTAGTGACGTACAGATTAATTGCAATTTTATGTTGTATTCTTATTCATTTGAACTCAAACTCACACGGGGCCGAAATGAAACTCTGGGACGGAGTCGAGGGCCAAACTTAATATTTTTGAAAAAGTGACGCACATTTGCACATTTTCTTTATCAACATATATGCAATTTTGAACGTTTAAATTTGGAAACAAACTTATTTCTGCATTAACACTGAATGTGGAATAACCAAATTACACACGAGCAAGTCAGTTTTAAATAAAACACATCAGTGGTATTCATTACTTGTGGTATAATCAGCATTTTTAAAATCTATTCAGGATTTATGTTTTCTTGTTTATTCATTTTTCTTATTTTTATTCTCCTTTTTTCTCCTGTAATACGTGTCATCGCTGCTGTGACGTCTAGCTTTCCCCACTGAGGAACAATAAAGGGATTTTCTATTCTATTCATCTATCTGCAGCCTTTTCACTTCCTGTTTACTGTAGGTTAAATCTTTTCTCACGGGCCAACAACAAAATAAAAATATCATTTTATCTTAAATGAAAATGCAACATCTCACCTGTTAACTTTCATGTTTTGGAGCAGAAAAAGAGCATAAAACCAACATATTTAAAGCTCAGTTTGCTCCACTGGTTTACTGTGATGCTCACCTGTTCCAGCCAGATACCTGCATCATGGGGTTGATCTGAGCTGAGGAGGAGACTCCTGTTGTTTTGTTCATCTTCATCATAATAATGACAACATTAGATGACAACAGGTGCTCACATAGGTTTGTGCTGATGAACATGTCTGAGCAGCTTGACCACGTTGTTGTGTGTCGGGGAGGAAACACAACCACAGAGTCGTGCTGGTTTGAGCGTGTCGCTGCTCGCTGGAGTTATATCGGCTCTGTCTGGACGTTAGTTGGAAAACTTTCTCTTTCAGTCGTGAACACATTACTGAGCGGCTAGAATCTCCGTTTCTGGGCTTCAACGTCAGAAAACAGCTGAGTGAACTCGGCGCCGAGTGAGAGGAGTGTAGTTTGTCCGAGACAGCGGAGCTGCAGACACCGGCAGCAGGCGCTGGAAAAAACACAAAGGAGGGGGCGCTTCCGCTCCGCGCTGACGCCGCAAAGCATCATGGGAGTTGTAGTCTTTGCGGTAAAATCAGCCAGTGGGTCAGTTTTAATATATTTTTGATATTTATCTCACGGGCCGCATCTGGCCTGCGGGCCTTGTGTCTGACACATGTTCTAAAGGGTTTGGCTATGAAACAACACAAGCACCGTGTCTGTGTTACAGTTAAAATGCTGGACAGTGTCTCAATTCAGGACTGTCCCATAGAAAGCAGGAACCTTGGTCACCCTAACGGCAGCATATCAGCCAATCAGGAGGCTCAGAGCCTCAGAGTCTGGACAGGTGAGCAGGATCAAACTATTTTTGAGACGGGGGAGATTTGCTTTATTTTTGTTTTAAAGCATAATTTTTTGACCTATTGTATGGTTTTTAGATATTACTGACGTGTTAAAAATCACAACAAACAGTAAAAGATAATGAAATGAATGTCAAACTTTAGGGGTGCTAGGGATAAATTTAGGGGGTGCTTGACCTAGCAGAGCCTAGTTGGAACAGTCTTGGTACCTTTTCTTCTAAAATATCTTCCTTGTTATTTGAAGAACATATAAAGTTTAGAGCTGTTAACGTGGACGATGTGCTTCAAATAAATAATCTTGTTTTCCATCAGAGATGGAGGATACGAGTTTAGAGGAGAGCTGGATTTTAAACAACCTGCTGTCAGAAGTACACAAAAACGAGTGGGTTTTAGTTTCTGGAGTAAAGTTATGGAATGGATTGAGTCCAAATATGTTACGTAAAAAATGTTTTTTTCACTAACTACATGCATCTATAATACCTGCACCTCTCTATCTTTGCTAAAAATGTGTATATAGGTATATGTTTGTATGTACATGTTTTAAAACACTGACCTATGGTGGTGTTTAAATTGTGTGTGTGTGTGTGTGTGTGTGTGTGTGTGTGTGTGAGAGCATTATTTAGGAATGCGTGTGTGTGTATACATGTGGGTATATAGATGTATATGCCGACTGTTTGCGTGCATATGTGTGTATATAATCATAAGGGTAGGTGCATAAATATCTGTGTGTGTAAATGTGGACATGAGTCCTATTGCTAATCTGAATATTTACATGGACTGTGTAGTAGCTGATGGGATAACTACACAGAAGGACAGTTTTTACTACACTGTAACTGCTCATGCTTTAACTTGGTCTCTTTCTTAAAAGTTTTAAATCTAATTAAAAATTGTGTGTATTTTAGTTGTGCTCTCACATTAATTTTAATGTTCTTGCTGTTCTTGCTAATGGGAGCACACTGAATTGCCTCTGTGTATGAATGTGCTACAGAGATAAAGCTGCCTGCTAACAAATAAGCTCTATGCAATCCACTCAAGAGTGAGATGGCGCTCGCGCGGGTGCACGCTGCGAGCTGCTCGTCCTCTTTATGCAGTGGTACCTTGCTTTTTACTGGCTTTTATTGGCGTTTTATTGGCTTTTATGCATTTTTGTTGTCTCTGATGACTTTTTTGAATGGTGTGGATTCCCTGCTGACATACGATCGAGCTGCGCTGCTGAGACTTCGTCCTCCCGTTGATGTAGCGGGCTCCGTGAGCTGGGAACCTCACGGATGGCGCTGCTGGTTGAACTGCCCGCGTGCTCTCTCCCCCCAAGCCGTGGTGTGTCGGCCCTCTGTCCGCCCCAGCTCGAGAAGGAAGCATCGGAGAAGACGGGGAAAGAGAGGTAGCCGGCGCGTGAGACGTCGGGCTGGATCCCTGAAGAAGCGGCTGGTCCGATTCGGCCCAGCTTCTGACCCGGTGGTTCCGAGATGTCTCCTGGATTACTCGGCGCCCTGCCCAGGGAACTTGGCCGGCTCTGAGGGTGAACTGGCACCGCGCCACGGCCGATCGGCTCGAAGATCTCGCCAGACTGGGGTTTGCTGGGAGAATCTGCGCTCGGTTACGGGCACAGAGTTAGAGAGGACTGGGTCCGTGCGCGATCTTGGTGCTGCAGCCCCGCTGCAGACCTGGTTTGGTCTAGTCAATGCCAGGTCTGTGCTGAACAAAACTTTTATGCTTCGTGACTTTTTTATTCAGCATGACCTGGGTTTTCTGTGCATCTGTGAGTCCTGCATCCCGTTTGGTGACTCAAGCGCCCTGCTGGAGCTGGTACCACCTGGCTCCTCCTGTTTTAATATCCCCAGATCACGGGGCAGAGGTGGAGGGCTGGTTGTTGTTTTTAAATCCAGCTTTCCTTGTAAACAGCTCACACCCACCATGTCATTTTCTTCCTTCGAACTGTGCTTATTTGAACTGTGCATATCCCCCCGCCTGCTCGTTCTGCTGATTTATCGCCCTCCAAAGACTGACTCTAACTTCCTTAATGATTTCTGTGATCTTGTGGCAGACTGCATCCTAAAATATGATTATGTCCTATTTTTTGGTGATTTTAACATCCATATCTGCTGTCCTGACAATGTGCTTGCTAAAGGCTTTTTAATTTGCTAGATTCATTCAATCTAACTCATTGGGTATCGTCCCCAACTCATGCCAGGGGTTACACCCTGGACCTGGTTCTCTCTTTTGGTCTACCCGTCACGAACCTTGTGACTTTGCCTCCTGTGTTCTCTGACCACTCTCCAATACTCTGTGATGTTACACAAGTAACATTATCCACAAGGTGGATAAACGAGGGCCCGGGCGGGATTCGATCCCCAGACTCCCGGGTGAGAGTCAGACGCTCTAACCTGTCAGCCAAAGGGACATCCCCTTGGCCAAGTAGCCAGGGTGCATGATCAATCGGGACACTGTGACAGGACACTCACACTGTCACATTACGTTGCCATGTCCTGTCCCTGTGTATGAAGCTCCAGCTACTAGGTTCAGAGCCCCGGATGCAGAAACTTTTTCAAAGTTTGTGGACTGTATGTCTGTAAGGTTAGAGTCCTTTAACCCTGATCCATCTAACACTGAACACTATTCACAACACTTTGATTAACTTTGTAATCAGGTCCTGGACGTGGTTGCCCCTCTCAAACTGTGCAAGTCTCGGCCTAGGAGGGAGCCTTGGCTCTCTGATGTCACACGGGCTTGTAGGCGGGCATGTAGATCCTCTGAGAGAAAGTGGAAAAAGGATGGCCTACAGGTCTCGCGTGAGTTGTTCAGAGCATCTCTGGTTGCTTATCAGGATGCAGTGAGGGCTGCTAGAATGGCCTATTTTGCAGACATCATCGAAACAAACTCCAAGAATCCCAAGATTCTCTACAAAACACTAAACTCTGTTCTGGTGTATCAGGAGCCTAGCTTCATGTCTCCTACAGCTGCTGGAAACTCTGAAGATTTTCGCAGATTCTTTGTTGATAAAGTATCGGGCATTAGAGCAGCTATTTCTGGTAACTCTGTTGACCCTGTTCCAGTTCCTCCATCACCACCCACCCTGAGCTCCCTCAATACTGTTTCATACTCTGAGCTGAGTAAGCTTGTTGCGAGGCAGAAGCCATCTGGCTCTCCACTTGACGTTCTGCCGCCTCGTCTCTGGAAGGCTGCCTTTCCGTGCCTTGGCCCATCACTTGGTCAGATTATCAATGGGAGCCTCAGCACAGGTGTGGTCCCAGCTGCTTTGAAAGCAGCAGTTATTCGGCCGACCCTGAAGAAACCTGGTGCTGATGTCTCTGTGATAGAAAATTACAGGCCTATCTCTACCCTGCCCTTTACATCTAAACTGCTTGAGAAAGTCGTTTATCAGCAGCTGGTCTCACATTTAGCTGACTCTGATCTGTTTGAGGTTTTCCAATCAGGGTTCAGGTCTGGCCATAGCACAGAGTCTGCTCTACTGAGGGTCCTAAATGACATCTATCTATCACTAGATCAGGGTACAACTGTGGTGCTTCTGTTGTTAGACCTGACAGCAGCCTTCGACACAGTTGACCACGCGATTCTACTGGATTGCTTGGAACGATGGGTTGGGATCAATGGGTCTGCTCTGGATTGGTTTAGGTCGTATCTCCAAAACAGGACATTCTGTGTTAAACTGGGTGATGTTTTTTCTTCTTGGGAGGGGCTCCGCTGGGGGGTCCCTCAGGGATCGATCCTTGGTCCTCTTTTGTTTGCCATTTATCTGCTTCCTCTGGGGTCAATCTTTCGTAAACATGGCCTATCATTCCATCTCTATGCTGACGATTGCCAGATTTACTCTCCATTGTGTCAGGAGAAAAGTCACTCTATCCAGTCCTTTGTGTCCTGTCTTAACGAGGTGAAGTCTTGGCTAATGGCCAACTATCTACATCTGAATGAGGGAAAGACAGAGTTCATTGTTTTTCACCCCAACAGCAGGAATCTGGATCGTTATGTTGATCTTGGCCCTCTTTCTCCATACTCAAAACCAGTTGGGACCAGTCTGGGAGTGAAAATTGATGCTGGACTTAAATTTGAGGCTCACATCAACTCAGTGATCCGGTCCAGTTTCTTTCACCTGAGACGCCTTGCAAATATAAAGCCTATGTTGTCGAGAGTCCACCTGGAGCGGGTACTGCATGCCTTTGTTATTTCTAGACTTGATTACTGCAACTCTCTTTATTCAGGGTTGTGTCAGTTATCACTGCGTCGCCTACAGGTTGTGCAGAACAGCGCAACAAGGTTCCTGACTGGGACCAGGAAACGGGACCACTTCAGTCCGGTTCTGACCTCCCTGCACTGGCTTCCGGTTTGCTATCGTGCCCAATTCAAAATCCTCGTCTTTGTTTACAATTTCTTCCAGGGTGGTGCTCCCCCCTATCTAGCCACACTCCTGAACAGACATTTCCCATCACACGCTCTGTGCTCCTCTGACCAAGGCCTGCTCGCTGTCCCTCGTTCTAGGTGTCGTACTCGCTGGGACCGGGCTTTCTCAGTCCTAGCACCGTCACTCTGGAACCAGTTGCCACCCTCAGTTAGGCTGTCCCCATCTCTGCCAGTCTTCAAGAGTCGCCTAAAAACCCACTTCCTCCGCTTGGCGTTCCCTGAACATGTTTGATTTTTGCCCTCTTTTATGTTGAATTTATTTCACAGTTTTCATTGGTTCACTCTATCCCTTGTTTTACCCATTTGTCGTCTACTAGAATGTTTCACCTATTTTGTAATTTGAATTGCTTTTATTTTTGATGTATTCACTATATTTGTACTTCAACTGAACCATGTTCAGCGCCTTGGGCTTCCTGACAGGGTTGCGGAAGGCGCTTTATAAATAAAGCTTTGATTGATTGAAAATGTAATTAATTTATTTCAATGATTTGAATTTTTAGAGCCCCTTTCATCGTTTCATCAATTTTTCACCCAATCAGGTTTCGGGCCCTGGGTGGGCAAATCCTCCCCCAGGCTTTCACTTCTGAGGACGTGACACGTTGCGTCAGCAGGGTGCTATGAATGTATGAAACATCTTGTAACCAGCTGGACACTGTCCTGGTTGCCAAGGGAACCCAAAGGCCTTACATGAAGACCTTACTCTGAAGCAAAAACAACAAAGAATGTCAATCATTCTGCAGCAGCACTAACAGTGTAGTATTAATCCGAATGGAGCTCAGTGCCGTACTGCTATTGGACCCTGTGGCCCACTGGAAGTCCCCTAATCCCCAGTTTTTAACTTATTGAATTAGGCTCCGATTTTCTACATCTGTCAACACTCTCCAGCGTATTTTGTAATGAAACATCAAACACATACTTAATATGAATAATTAATAATACTTATCCAAACCAGAGTCGATCTTATGGTTATTGTCTCCAGCTATTTAGAAACAAACTGACGCCCATGACCACGGGCCTCATTCAGCAGGTCTGCTTCTGAATGAAACAGAACTAAGTGATCAGCACTGAGAAATGTGAGGGAATGTTTTAAAAGCTAAGCAACAGGCTAGACTGATGTGCTGTATTTAGCATTAGCTCATTGTATTATTTTGTGTTCTGTCATCAGATTTTGTTACCGTCACCTTGTCTGTCCGTTTTGGCAATGTCACCGTCACAGCAACGGATTTCGTCTTCTATGACTGCATGGCTGTGAAACAGCTGTCTGGCAGCATGCCGTAAGTTTCACTTCATTACCTGTGCTTTTTGTTTGGTATAGTTCCTGCATTGTTTTCTATCATTTTGCTCTTCAACCTTTGTTCTGTCTTGCTATTCTTTCCTGTTTTTTACTCTTCTTATCAAACACGTTCATAAACAATGTCATTGGTTGTCTTCGTATACCTTTTGCTACTCAGCAAGAAACAACTGTACTACCTGGGTTAACACAGCTCAGTTCAGGGTAGTGTGTATTCACTAGCAACTCCCTGACCTAATCGGGTGTGCTTGTCATGGGGGTGGGGTCACAAAAAAGCTGCAAGATGATCAGTAGACAGTGTGAGGGGATCTGTGTGCCATAGGAATACACCACAGCACAACAATGGCGGCGATAGTGAACATTTTGCACAACCTGGTTTTTTGTCAGACTCTGAACGGCCGAAGGCGGCAGGCATGCCAACAACCAGTGACTCCATCCCCTAACCTGAGTGACTGGTAGTCCCTGACATTGCTTTTTTGGACTGGCACAGTAAGCTAGGAACTAGTGCTAATTTTAATAAGCCTATGCGTTGTTTATTATATGAGCTTCTGTTTAATCGTGCCTGCTGCGGCACCTTCTGCTGCTTCCTGCTTAAGGCTCATGCGCAGTGGTGGCCATCCAGATCAGCTTTCAGGTTTTATTCTACAGCCATTTGGATCACCCAACCCAACCCACAAAAATAAACAATAATGAACAAGAGTCTGCTTCTAGACCTGCAGAAAAAGAGAAGAAAAACAAACAAACAAACAAACAAAAGGGACACAAACACAATACAACAGGAGCAAGCTAGCACTGCGTCAACCTGATGAGGAAATATATAATCAACATTGTTTTACTGAACAATCACATGATGATATGTTTATGTTTATGAATTTAGCAGTCACTTTTGTCCAAAGTGACTTACAAGTGATAATCGGCATGTTGCCCTTGTGGCCAACAACAACAATAACAACAACAACTTGACATCAGTCATGGAAAGTAGGGAACAAGAAGTGGACAGTAGAGAGGTGGGGCTTTCTCTGTGATGCCCATACTAGAGAGTGTGGACAAAAGGAAGCCATGGTTGACAGTGTCAAATGCAGCCGATAAGTCGAGCAGGATAAGCACTGAGGATTTGCCCGTCTCTCTAGCTTCTTTTAAGGATTCCGTCACTGCTAACAGAGCGGTTTCAGTGGAGTGGCCCTTTTTGAACCCAGATTGGTAAGGGTCAAGCAGACAGTTTTGTGAGAGGTATTCTGTGATCTGCTTGAACGCCACCCTTTCAATGATTTTGGACAGAAAAGGCAGGTTCTAAAGGCAGGTAATAAATCACAGTGCATTAAGTGCCCACCATAGCCTTAAGACATGTGTTGAACGTGCCCAAGTCCATACTTATGAGAGCACCATGTGAGCACCTGTGTGTGTACACGCGCTTGTTTATGTAAGGTTTCTCTATAGGAGCGTCCAATAAAGAGTGTGAGGGGCCACAGATCTGCCCCCTAAAGATGTGTAGGAGACGGGGGGAGCTCCAAGTCCCAGAGATCCAGGAGTTGCCCCAGAGCACAGGAACTCCAGGGAGACCGCAACCAGAAAAGCCCCCGCCCCCCTCGAGAGGCGCAGAGGATCGCCCCAGTGGGCCACAACCAGTAGCCGGCAGAGTCTCGGGAGATATTGGCGGTAAGCCCTCAGGCCCGCCCGCAGCCTCCCACCCCCTAGCCGGCCTAGCCCGGGACCCAATGACCCGGGACCCAGGGGCGACCACCCCCGCCAGGGACCCAGTGGAGCCCAGGGACCCAGACCCCACCAGGCAGCCACCGGGATTAAACTCCCTGACCCGGGAGCCACGACCCAGGCAGACCAAGGCACCGCACTCCACACCAGTTGTGGCAGGGAGAGGGGAGACAAAGATCTATATCATCAAAAGAAGTCCCAGGAGAGGGGAGGAGTCAAAGGCCCCACCTGACATATACAGTCATACACAAACACAGTCACACACTCCCTCCCTCATGCTCACACATGCACATACAACCAAAGACTTACAAAAATGCACGCCGGACACCCAATCATGCTCCCCATACACACCCTATTCACTCTGGTCCCGGTACTGCTGCACATGGGGTACAACCATCACCGGTAACCAGAGTTCAACCCGTTCTGCTGGGGTGTTGATGAGCAAGCTCCCCCGCCCAACACTGAGCAAAGCAACCCACCACCCCAGACCCCAACCGGACGGCTGGATCTCCCTCCTAGCCTCCAGCCCCAGGAAGCCAAGCAACAAAAGAGGTGTGGTAAGACCCCTAGTCTCCCTCCGCCTGCTCCAATATAGTGTTAGTGAGTGTTGATGAGGTGTATTCCATGGCTGTGGTGAGCAGGCAGTGCAGGCACCAACTGGCCTATGCCAGCTGATGCCACCACACCACCCCACTTGCCCCCACAGCCCTCTGTGTCTAAGTGTAGTTTAAAATTGGAAGTGGGCACCGGCACTAGGAATGAGGCTGAAAAATCCCCCTGCCAACTGCCGTTGAATGTGCTCACTCCCAAGGCCCTAAGTGTGTGTTTGAGTGGAATGTCGTTGGTGGCAGTGTATAAGGTGCAAATAAAATTGGGGGGCAGGTTGCCACAGGAATGTGGAAATGAGGTCCATACCCCCCCCCCAAGGTTCTATGTGCATGTTTGTGTGATGATGTGAGGGAGCAGGAGGAGAAAAATATGCGGGGATGGGGAGGAATGGCTGGTTGGGCTTAGCCCTCCAGGGAGCCAGCTCCCCCACTGGCCCCAATAGGCACCTCTGTTGCCAAAATGCCACCCAGGGCATGGAGACCCCAGCCCATCTTGCCAGGGCCCAAAGCAGCAGCATTGCAGAGCCTCTCGGAGTCCGAGGGCACCAATCCAGCCCCACCCCAGCAGAATATCTACGCCCATCCCTGCATTTGCACAACTTCCAGAATATATAAGACATGGGACATCCTGGTAAGGTTGGGTCCACCCCCTCCTGGACCTCCCCCTCCCCTGTGATTGGACAGCAGAGGAGCCAAGGTCTACCCGAGGCCCCTGAACCAGGGCCAGGCACTGCTGCATGTTCCTGCCTTCTTCCCGGCAGCATACATGTCAGGACCCGACCCCCAAGGCCCCGCCCAGATCCCCACACAGGGCCATTCACCCCCACACCCTGAGCCCCCAGGCCCCCACCCAGACCCGCCCAGGGGCAATGCAGCTACCAGGCAGTGACTCATGGCCGCCGCCAAGACCTCCAAGGGGCCCCACTCACAACCGCCAGTAATCGGAAATCCTTACCACTATCACTCATGGGGAGAGTTGCTACAATTAAAATGATGGTCTTACCCAGAATAAATTACTTATTTTCAATGATCCCAAATAAACCACCAGCTGACTGGTTTAAATCTCTGGACTCCTCAATTACCAAATTCCTTTGGCAGGATAAACCTCCACGAATTAGCTTAAAAATGCTTCAGAAGACCAAAGACAGAGGAGGACTGGATTTACCCAACTTTTATTATTATTTCTTAGCCAACAGGCTGCAATATATACCAAGATGGTTGCAAGATAACCCATTAGACGAGTCCTGGTTAGATATAGAACAGACACTTTGCAATACGATAGAGCTTTCAGACTTACCATTTATTAGCTCAAGCATAAGAAAACTAGCCTAGTGAACTAGACCAAATTCTTGCTTTGCAAAGTTTGGTCTAGGCATCAGTGTTGCCAGATCCAAAATCCCACAATATCGTACAGAGAGGCCTAAATTATCGTTTTTCAGTACAAATTATCGTACATTATAAATTTGATAATAACGTTCTATAAACGACTTCTCACTCCAATATAATATAACAAAGAAGGTGTTTTATATTGCCCTGTTTAAATAAACATCTTTAAAACTAGTAATATAATGCCTATAAACATGCCACATTATATAACCTTACAGTTTCTCGTGAGAGTAAGCCCTATCAATGTGATTGGGCTATTTATTGTACAGATCCAGAGTCAGTTTTTGTAATAGACACAATAGCATAAACCTGTAAGCACTGAGGTGAAATCTGACTTCAGAACAGTTTAAAATTATGTAATGGACTTGGGAAGGCCACAGCAAAAGACGGTGTTACTAGGTGCAATGTGAAATTATCGTACATTTGAGGATTTTTGAAACTATTGATCGTACATCGTACAGAGCCCAAAATTATGGTACAAATACGATAATTATCGTACATCTGGCAACACTGCTAGGCATGCTCCATTGGAACCTCCACAGCTCCTACCAGGACTCTGGCTAGCCTATCACAGCTCTCTAGAGGGGTTTCAAACGCATAAAGAGCTGTGATTGGTCCATAATGGTGGGCCAATCATAGTGCTCTATCTGCTTAGTGAACAAATCACAGAGCTTTATCCGCTTTGTGGGCCAATCAGGGCACTCAATATGCCTGGTGGGTGGGATGATGCAACAGAGTGAAACAAGAGTATGTCACATTCATTGTCCAGTGGAATGCGGAGATCATTTGAAAGACAACGGTAGAACCCGCCCCACAACCGAGAGCCGTCAATGGAGCGTGGCCAGACTAAATAATACATTTATTTAGTCTGGCTTGCCAGGCTATAAGAAAACATGAAGGCTTCAAAAGTATTTGTACCTCTCTAGTGACGCACAGATTAATTGCAATTTTATGCTGTATTCTTATTCATTTGAAAAATATACTTGTTTAAAGTCCACTCTAGGCTAAAAACACTGCTGGCGTGACTTTTGGGATCTTTAGATCAGCTCGCTGCTCCTCACTGTGGGTGCTCAGCTTTATAAAACACTGAGATGCTAACGTGAAAGGCAAACTCCGCTCCAGCCTCATGCACTCCACAAGGACATGCTAAGCATGAAAGGCTTATATCACGAACAGCGTGTTAAAAAACACGAGGGAATGCTAAATGAAGGTTAACATAAACACGAGGGGATGCTAAGGCTAGTTAACACGAGGGGGTAAATCCTCTCTTTACTTGCTGAGCATTTATTAAATAGGTGCTGCTACTATTCAGTGTTTTTGGTGCTGCAATGAATGGCCTGCAGAGCTAAAAAGACAACAAAAGAAATGCTTACCAACAGGGTTTACGAGTGACTCCAGGATACTGGTCGCCGAGTCCAGGCCTCCTTCGCTGCCTTGGTTTTACGGTCTGTGTCCATAAATAGCGTCCACCACATCGTACCACTTCCATGTACTTCGCCCATTCCCACTACGGCCGTCGCTGTCCTTAACTTTTCTGTAGTGGGCTTTTATTTTTTTCAGCTTCGCACGACACTGCTCGGAGGTGCGCTGGAATCCTTCAGCTGTCATGCACTGAGAAACTTCTTTAAAGACTTTCTCATTTCTTATCATCCCATCCAGCTCGGCCTGAATGTTGCTATCTACGATGATGGTGAGGAACGTTTGAAGCTCCGCATTGGACCAAAAGCTATTACTTGCAGGCATTTTGGCTCACAAGGAGTACAGCCAAACACAAACACTAGAACTCTGGGGATTGTCGCGGGTAGTTACGTAATTTCTCCCCCAATCAGAGGACTCTAGACCTTTTACGCTGTGGCTCCACCCAGACCAAAAATCTCTGGACCCACAACAGAAGGGGTCCCGCTCTGGCCCGGTCCGGGTAGGTTTTCTGGACTGGTTTAACAATCAAAACAAAATATTTAGCGACCCGATCCTTCCCATTCCATGCCAGTTTGGGCGGTGGAAAAGGCCCTTTCATGCACTGCATAACAGTAAAGTTTTAAGAATCAGGCGTGACATTAAAGCAGCAGCTTTGATGCTCCATCTGAGAGTAGATCTGTAAGGCTTGTCACCAGCATTCAGACATTAATTCTGTTTGCTTGACAGCCAGACAGGACACGGGGGGAAGTGAGTTAGTTGTGTTACATACGCTCAAGAGCTTCAGGTCGGATGGGAGCCACACAGCACAATGGTGTGGAGATCAATTGACATCTGAGAGGTGGATTGGATGAGCAGAAGGATCCGTAATGATGAAACTGGTTGTCAGTCACGGAAGGATGGGTGAGGACTACCCAGGAGGAGGAATGATGGTGTGATAGAGAGGAGAACAGGAATTCCAGAGATCTGTGTGGAAAATAAGTTTCAAGAAAGAGGGGATGAGTAACGCTACCAGCTGTTTTTATCCTCCTGCCAGATGAGCAGATGGTTCCAGGTGTGTGAGGATGCACCTGCTGTTGTAGCCACATTAGAGGAGTTGTCAGGTAACTCCTCTGTCCTGCTGTGGTGAGCAGCCTGGCTGAGGAGGAGATTAGGGAAAACAACACAGAGTCGTGTAGCTCACCTCACGTGCACTTCAGGATCTTGACCTTTGCCCTCTTACAGCTTCCTGTTTGTCTGGTCTTTGGAACTGGGCACGGAGAGGCTCTGGAACAGGGTTTTGTCTGAGAAGTCCTGATATGGGAGAAGATCCACTACAGAGTCAGAGGTCCATAAGCGTGTGTACATCCACTGGAAATGATTTTTGTTACTACAATAGATCTCCATAGCCACCATTATGGTTTATCACACAGGATATGACTACATGAGGTTGGGTGGGTCTTCAGGGCTCTGATGGTCTAGTCTCCAGGTTTGTACTGTGGTACACTAATGTGTCGCAGCGATTTGTAATCTAAAATAATCGAACAAACAAACCACATCAACTTTAGTGAAATATCTACATTACCTGTTCAGATATAAACAGTTAGAGGCATTAATTTGACCGGTTATTGTATTTATTACCTTGACAGCCTTCCTTTGTAGGAGAATGCCAGACTTTTCTGGGTGAATCTGATGACGAGGCTGTGGAAGGCCTCCAAGGTGGACGTGTGGTACTGCGGGCTTATCTTCTCTACGTCCTTCTGGAAACGTTGAGCTAACAGAATGGCAGTGAGCTTCTCACATGATGCTGTGCCTACATAGAAAATGTTATTACTTACACAACATAATGCTGCTAACATTTCATTTAGAAGTCACCCATCATACCCACTTATGATCATACATGTACGACTAACAGGGCTGCACACATGCAGCCATTATGTAGGCTCTTAGGTCTTTTTATTTCAAGTATGGGTGTTCTGCATAAAAACATGTTGTGTGGTGCCCTCTTGTGGCCAAACGGCTGCACTACGATGTTAGCTGGTACATGTGCAGTCTGCCACCCTCCTCCCAACACATTCCTCACTTCCTCTGTCTTCTATGTCGAAGGACGTTAAGAGAGAGCTTCTGGTGGGGGTCCTACAAGTAAAGAAAGAACAGTGAAGGCTCAGCTGTAATGATTACACGCTACACTTACTTAGTCTGAGCCACTGTCTTGCCTCTTCTCCATCCAGAGGTGCAGGCAGGCAGCTAGGGAACAGGGCGGTGAGGCTGGGGTCAGAGGTCCAATTTGCGACCGCCTCCAGTCCTGAAGCTGAAGTTGAGGCTGACCAGTAGAGGTGGTTAACCACACTCTGCTCCCACAGTCCCACATCTTGTGTTGCCTTTCTCTTCCCCAGCTCATCCGTTTCCTTCCCAGTTCCTGGGGAGCAACACATCCTCGCATGTTTACAGCTGACAAAACCCAGTATTAGTCACAATATACATCCCCAAAGATTATAGTTTCCTTTTTCCTCCCTAAAATATTTCTACACCCATGTGGTGGTCATTCACGATCTGCTGCACATCGACACCCCCCCCCCCCCCCCCCCCCCCCCCCCCCCCCCCCCCCCCCCCCCCCCCAGGCTTCGCACCAATCCCTCCTTCTAACCCTTACCCTTCACAAACTGTTCCCAACTTCACTGATCCACAAATAACCAACACAATTCTCAGCTGATATGTTATTTCCATTATGTTCATCAAGTAATATTATACCTGTCTGAGTTGGATGTGAATGACTTTGTTCCTGGCCAGATCCATCATACTGGAGCTCCCATACTCAGAGTCCTGCAGGAAAGTTATTTGTAGATCATCTTGAAACCTAAGAAACAAAGATTTCATTCACCAGGTCAATCAGCTGGCATGTCACCACCAAGTGTCAGGTCCAGAGTCAGTAGCCTGCTTGATGATGTCATCCTGCCCTAGCCGCCACTGCCAGCTCAGTGTGGGAATGAGCGGCTCTGCTTCGACAGTCCCTGCGCATTTTAGACCCCCAGGAAGTAAAATATGATAAGTTATGCCATAAAATGGCACACACACACACACACACACACACACACACACACACACACACACACACACACACACACACACACACACACACACACACACACACACACACACACATTATCAGTAGTAACACATAATGGAAGACCATAAGATCATGGAAAACGATGAGTCAGTGAGAAGGCCAGCAGCACACAGCTGCAGGTTGTTCTCCGTGGGCTGACTGGACGGCAGAGATGGTTACTGTTCCATGTGAACGATGTTCTTCTTGTCCTTTTGGGGACGGACCTCAGTGAAAGAGCTGTGCAGAGCACAGAGACATAAATATCATAGGAATACTGTAATGTTTTATATTTATTTCTTTACCTAGAACAGTTCACAGTTTTATCATTTCGGTGGGAGCTGGGATCAAGAGCCCACACCTCACATCCGGGTCATCTCGGGGGTGTGGAGGCTGCTGTGGGGTTTCTGGAAGATGCATTTCCATCCTGGTCCCTGAACTGGGTGGCGATGTAAAACAAACATACATATTTATAGATGTTTACCACAGCAGAACATCACATGTGCGACAATAAGCTGTTAAACAAATGCATACACAGTGTTTGAACTAGAAGGCACCTTTGCTATGCTGGTAAGGCTTCGTGTTAGCCTGGACGAGTGCATCCTAGCAGACGATGAGCTCAGTCTGACAGCCAATGTGTTGGGTAGATTTAGTCTGAACAAGCAAAAGCACATCGCTGTTGGAGTTTATAAAAACACAGATAATGTACAACAGAAACTCCTATTTATGTGTGTTATAACATGTCTGCTGTGTGATCTGACGACTTGTCAGTGTCCAAAATCAGACATGTAAATGTTCTTATCATAGGCGAGCTGCAGCACGAGTTCAAAGAGGTTCCCCTGAAATATTATCCATCCATCCATCCATCCATCCATCCATCCATCCATCCATCCATCCATCCATCCATCCTTCCTTCCTTCCTTCCTTCCTTCCTTCCTTCCTTCCTTCCTTCCTTCCTTCCTTCCTCGCTTACCCTTAGTCGGGTCGCAGAGTCCCAGACCTCCCTCTTCCCAGCTACTTGGGCAAGCTCCTCCGGGGGAATCCCAAGGCGTTCCCTGGCCAGGCTAAAATATTCTGTTTTCTCTAATAACTTTTGCAAATTAATAGCAAACAGTTACAATTTCACAAGACTTATTGTCAGTTATGAGAGGATGAAACTAAATGATGCTTTTCAAACTGAACAGATTACATCCCATTAAAATGATAAATGCACCGGATGGAGGCTCTATGGGTGATTGTAATTGATCAGGTTATGGTTGAACATACGACACAGGTTGGAACAGATCCTCTGGAACAAAAAATAAACTGAAACACGAGAATGTTTTGACTGTAATTGTTGGGTTTTAGAAGGACGTGGATAAAAAAAACAAGTCCACAAGCATGTAGATAATAAATGATGCTACTATAACGTAAGTCAGTCACTTATGATGCGAAGAGAGGCTGAAACGCGGCCTCCTAATCAGAATTCCTCACAGAACCGGGTCATGCTGTGCTGTTGCTAACCAATGCTAACCTGTGAAACGGCTAATCACTCACTCGCTAATTCAACTCTCAACTCGCTACAAAGCCTGGGCTGAGACGTTCATGCTTTCATAACCTATAGCCATGGCGCATGACCGGCACATGGGACCAGGTTGCGTGGCATGGCACGTTTCAGCCTTTGGTCAATGCAAGTTCAGTTTAACTGATGCCGCATGTCTGCACGGATGCCCGGCCAATAGGCGTTTGCACTTCGGGCACAACGCTCTCGGGTGGATGGGATTTCTGAGAAGTCCTCCTCCATAGGACAGCGGTTGCTGGAGTGACACTTTGGTCACCTGGAAGCGGAAGTGATGTAACCTCTGAGACTTTTCCCCACATGGGTAAACAACAGTACTTTCAGCTCCAGACATGCTATTTGTGCCGTCTGCGCTGTCTACCGAGGATCCGGTGTGAGTGTTGATAGTATATTTGATCTTTTCTTCGGCACTAGCTAAATATGCAGATGGAGGTGAAGATACTGTTGTGTACTTATGTCCTGGAGGCGACATCGCTTCCAATTCCGGGTCACCGAACTGTCATCCGAGTGGGTCGGGTCAGAAATGCAAACAAAAAGTCAGGAAGTGTAACAGTTAAAGCAGAAGTCTGAGCAGTGAGAATGAAACGAAACAAAAGGAGGCCAAAGACTTTATTATTACTCATTTAAATCATTCGATCCAGATAGTTTTACTTTTGAAACTTTTTATTTATTTAATTTTTTTCTCTCAAAATCTTGATTTTTGTTTGATCTTCCAAATACTTTTCTTGGTATTTTAGGCACGATAATTTTAACATACAAGTCAAACAGAGAGGCGCATTGCTGTTAGACAATCAGAGGAGAGACAGGAGATCTTCACCTGAGCTCAGATCTGGCTCTCTTCTAGCTCCTGAGGCAGGAGTATGACTCTCTGTCATCGTTTCCCTCCATGTGTCTAATGTGTGCATGTTTCTGTGTCTGTGTGCAGCTGCCGGGGGTGTGTTCAGAGCAAATGGGGCTGTAACTGGTGCGTTCACCAGCACTCGTGCACCCACAAGTCTTCTTGTGAGAAGGAAGTCATCATCTACAATCAGCATGTAAGTTTCAGCAGCAAGCATGTAACAGATCTGTAATCCATGGGATAGACATACTGATAGTGCGGAGTTCTCAGGAAACATAACACACATCTGCAGACACAGCAGTTTTCCTGCTGCTGAAAGAAACAAAGGTCTGTTTAACAGAATCAACATGAAACCAACTAAATATCAAACAGATACAATCATCAGAAGAATTCACTAGAACTGCACGCAGTCAGGAACGGGTTCCAATCCAGCCTGCACCAGTCCTGCCTCTCCGTTCACTTTTCCACATCTAGCCCCGCCCAGGGCCGGTTATAGACTGGAATATTTGAGGGGGCAGGAGACTTGTGACGGGGCGGACTGTGATGACGGAATTACATTTAGTTAAACTTTGACCTTCCCTTTCCTTTGTCCCTGAAACTCGTTCATCACATCATAAATCCACTACAGCAGGAGATCTCAAGGGGGTCCCCACAACGCTGTCTTTGCTGAGGTTTGAGGTTATCAAGATTTTATTAGTAAAAATGCCATTTTTGTCCCATTAACACACCCTACAGTATAAGTTAGAACGGTTTGTCTGCATATAAATGGTAAATGATCCCATTTAAAGTGTGTGT
>SSNQ01034701.1:1565332-1582122 GCA_006942095.1 Nothobranchius kuhntae | reverse complement strand
TCCCGGTCGCCCACGTTGCTTTAAGATGATGGAGAAGTTGACCGTGATGCCCTATTTTACCCACATGTGATGGATCGAGACTCAGAACTGGATTACCAGTATGATCAGGCCGAGAGCTTTCTCCTGGTGAGTTTAAAAACAACCCCGTGTTCACTTGCTGCATTATAGCTTCACTTCAAGCATGTAGTGACAGCGAAGACAAAAACTCCCTTTAAACAGGAAGAAACCTCAAGAGCAGGGCTGTTCAATTCCGGGCCTCAAGGGCCGGGATCCAGCACGTTTTAGTTTGAACCTGCTTCAGCACACCTGATTTCCATCATGATTAAAGGGCTTCTGCAGAGCCTGATGAGCTGCTGTGCAGGTGAACCAACCACTGAATCTAGTGTGTTGGACCAGAGAAACACCAGAACATGCTGGATACCGGCCCTCAAGCCTGGATTTGAATAGCCCTGCTTTAGAGGTTTCTGACTGCAACCATCCACCACGACTCACTCGGGATTCAGAAGACAGAGCACACACACACACACACACACACACACACACACACACACACACACACACACACGCACGCACGCACGCACGCGCGCACACACACACACACACACACAGGTGGAGTGAGGCGCAGATTACGTGCTGTGATTGGTCCACAATGGCGGGCCAGTCTCAGCGCTCGATCTGTTTTGTGGACCAATCACAGCGCTTTATTCGCTTTGTGGGCTAATCAGGGCGTTCAGTTCGTCTGGTGGTTGAACTATTTCGACTTGGGTTTGATTAGAATCAGGAGCAGATAGATGTATTTAAGTCCTTTATTTAGAAAAAAGGATGTATTTCTGGCTTCTAACATCTGCTGCGGTGAAAACTTCACGTTGATCATCGTCTAGCATGCGGAGATTGTTTGAAAGACAACAGCAGAACCCGCCCCACGACCGAGAGCCATTAATGGAGCATTGCCAGTGGGGATGTCCCGATCCCTGGTTCGGATCGGGCTGATCTTTTCATAGTTTTCAGCGATCAGAGATCAGCAGTTATAACTGACAAGTCTTGCCGACCTCCCGAAATGGACTATGAGCATGTTAGCAAATGCTGCTTCTGGGGGAAAACTCCTGTAGAGGGCTCCATATCCTGTGTGATGGTGTCGCCCATAGTTTAGTCGAGTTTTCCAAAATAAGTCAGTCCAATGGATGAAGAATCAAGCTGCGATTTACATTTCTCAAGATGTCCCGGACACTTATCAAACAGCTGGTGTGAGTTTAAATCCTTCCAGCGAAACCTCAGAGTCTGCTATGAGCTTGTTCATCTACGTCTCCGTTAAAAACATCAGGTGGTCAGTAGTCCTGCAGCAGCGCAGACAGCTTGTCCACTTCATTCAGGAGAGAGCGGACATTTCCCATGATCTCTGTTTCCTCTTCAGAGCTCAATTCTGGAGGCAGGACCGGGTTTCCGTGGAGAGAGAGCCAGCGTACGCAGCACCCACAGCTGATCCCTGCAGTAAACAATCAATTCATGTGCAGAGCTGCAGGAGTTTCCCAGAGCCCTCCCATTTCCATAATCCACAATCGGTAAAAAAATGAACACTATTTCCTCTCCTGGAGCTTACGTCCCGCTCTGCTGCATCTTAGTTTCTCCGTAATTCTGGAGGCTGAACCGACGTTTCCCGTGGAGAAGTGTGCTGCAGTAAAGGAGCTAACATTAGCGCCACCTACCTTTATGGCATTAAAATACGCACAGAAGAAAAAGTAAAAAGAGAGTAACGAAGCGAGAGCTGCCGTTACTGACTGCAGCCCACCTCGTTAGTGATGTGTCGTTTGGGAACGAAACGGCTTTTTATTTATATTTTTCTCCCTTTCGTGATTGGTCAACTCATCGATGAGCCCTCCGCTCCTCATCGGCAGCGAGCAGGGGTGGGGGGGTGGGGGACAAGTACAGGTGTAAACTCACAGAGCAACGGACGGAGGCTGCAGAAAGGTGAGGACATGAGTTAAACAGGAAATGAGTGTGGACTATGCAAGGCAAAAAGCAGGCTCTGAAAATGTTATTGTATGATTATTTTAACTTTTCTAAGTTATTTACCTGTAAAAAGGTAACTCTATAAATATTTACCTACAGAGTTTATTTTTGTTATTTAAATTAGTTTAGTTGCACTCTGTTTAGTGTTGATAGTTAGAAGTAATTTAAAGGGATACTTTGCAACGTTTTCACATTTTTAAATAATTTTCCTGAACCAGTATGTGCTCAAATGAGCTTTTTCAGGGTTAATGAAAAGCCAGTCAGACCCCACCACCCTCTGTAGCAAGAATGTCACACTTACAACTTCAGAGTGGCCGTCCGCTGTTTAGCTGGCATACCTGGTGCTGCAGTCTGCTTCCAGCAGGCCTCCTGCATGTTTCAGACCATGAACACATCTGATTTAGTGATGAATCCTGTCTGTAGATGCTGATGGCGGCTGATTTAAGTGATGGTTGATTTAAGTTGATTCAATATAACTTCATAGATTGGTCAGTAATTTCACACAAATTTTACTTTTTGTACTTGAGTCCATCTTCACTGCAGCAATTCACCGCAAAATAAAGCTACCAGAAATATAACACTCTACATCCGCTCTCAGAACAGGAAGTTGATTTCATGGGATATACAACAATAATGGCAATGCCTATTAATGAAATTAGTCTTAAAACGTTAACTTGAGTCTCGTGCTAAAATATATATTTCAACTTTATAAATTTCAAAAGTAAAGGCAACTATTGGATCGGGACTCGAAATCGGATCGGATTTGAAGTTAGAAGATAGGATCGGAAGCCTAAAATGCTGATGGGGACATCCCTAGTTACCAGGCTAAATAATATATTTAGTTAGTCTGGCTTGCCAGGCTAAGAAGTCAGAGGAGAATGGCCAGACTGGTTTGAGCTGACAGAAAGTCAACAGTAACTCAAATGTTACAACCAAGGAATGCAGAAGAACATTTTCTGTGAAACATACTTAGGAAGATGGTGGGAATTTGGATTAGAATCCCAGCAAACCTTGTCAGGGCGGCAATGTGGTGTCGACGGCCAAATATGGTCACGGTCAGATGGTTTCAATTGGTAAAAAACAAAGTCTTAAATTGGTAACACAAATTTTCCTAAAAATCCATTCAAATATTGTAACTACAGGGGTCCAACAAAGAATAGCCGCACATCATACTGATGTCTTCGGATGTTTATTTTGCTTTCTCTCTCTCTCTCTCTCTCTCTCTTATTGTCGTCAGACACCGTGAAAACTGAAGAAACACAAAGTTTACACCATAACTGTTGGAACTTATCAGTCTCTCATATCATTGTCCATAAACAGTCTTGTGCAAGCAGAACAGAAAGAAAATGCGCAATAATGAATCACAAAAATGTCCTCTCATTACCAGTGTAGAACACATATGCAACATTATACAAACATTATACATGAAACCATACCGTGTGCGCCTCTTGGACCACATGCAGAATGATATTAACGTCGAGGCTGTAGACGCATCTGTAGCCTTGTATCCATGCTATGGTTGCTATGGTTGCGCTCTAAACCAAACTCTGATCATGTGACCATTACAAACTCTACCTCATACAAACTTTACAGCACGTTACATATTTAACAAACCCATATTTTGTAATCACATATTTTAGACATGTTTTTAAATCAATGTTACACTTTTATCATCTTATCTAGTAATTAAATGAACCGAATTAAGCATCTCTCTATCACAGAAACATTTGAAATAACTTTATTTTAACTGTCTCAGGGACAGTTACAAATATATTTGTACATGTCTACAGTTACATGTATAATTGTTATTTTGACAATTAGTTACGTGTAGGTGAACATATAGCAGCCCAGCTAATATTGGTCCACAGCCAAAACATGTCACATGAACAAGTGAATCTTCAGCTGCTTTTTGAAGAAGACCACAGTCTCAAATTCAAATTCAAATTCAAAGATACTTTATTAATCCCAGAGGGAAATCAGAGTTTCAGTACACACAATTCTGAGATCAGACATACATAGGCATAGACACATGACAAGAATTGGTGACTGTGGTAATTCGCAACCCGAGTCGCGCTACCTTAAAACAGATCAGAGGGTTTACATGAGGATTGGATCAGGTGGAGGGAAAAAAAGGCACTTCAGAGTTACCCTCCACAGGGAGGGCAGCTTTGCTATGCAAAAAAACACCTCAGACAGAAATGCAACAGACTTCAGACATTACACAACATAAGTGTCCTCTAGGTGGGGAGGTAGGGCTGGGACTCTCCACACGTCAGTGAATGCAGCCGCGATAAGCAGCGCTTGTCACCTCAGTCTGGACAGGGGGAGAAGGTTGTTGGGTTTACAGAGCACAGTGACTCCTGGAACGATTCAGCGGCCTTCACAGCTCGCAGTCCCGCCCAGGCTGGGATAGGGAGACAGAGTTGCCATGGTGACGGCAGCATTCCACATTTCTTCGGGGGGGGGGGGGAAACTTTACAACCAGTAGAAGGGTTTTCCCTGGCTCAAATTGCGGCAGAGGTGGTACCATCCTGACCATGCGCCAGCACATGCATACTCTGTGCATTCAACTGCCCCACCTTTTTAAAGAAGATGAACGCTGGACAAGCTGTGCTGGTGTGAGTCTCTGCAAACAATTACATCTAAAACTTGGACTAAATTTGGACTAAACTGATCAACAACATTGGAAAACTATTTGAAACAAGGAAAAAACTGCAACTTGATAAATTTACAACTGGAGTTGTGAAAGATATCAAAGGGAAGACAAAAGCAGTCTTCCAAACAAATGGAGGCAGATGCGCAAAAACAAATGGAGAATAATCGAGAGGAAACAACTGAGACATGACTATAGTAAAGAAAACAATTGAGTATGTTGTTAAACCACTTATGTTTGTAATTTGTCGGTTCAGAATGGTATATTTCCAGAAAAAATGAAAATCGCTAAAGTAATTCCGATATTTAAAAACGGTGATAGACATAGCTCTGATAATTACAAACCAATCTCAGTGCTTCCCCAGTTTTCTAAAGTGCTTGAAAAATGGTTCATTCAGAAACTAGACAACTTTATTGAAAACAATAAACTGCTGAGTGACAGTCAGTATGGATTTCGATCAAATAAATGTACATCCTTGGCATTACTAGAATTAAGTGAAGAAATTACAGCAGCAGTAGAAAGGAAGCAATACACAGCAGGTCTGTTTATTGATTTAAGAAAAGGATTTGATACCATAGACCATAGTCGGTTACTTTCTAAGTTACAGGATTACGGGATAAGAGGGATAGCTCATGACTGGTTAAGTAGTTATCTGACTAAAAGAAATCAATTAGTACAGTTAGAAGATGAAGTTTCAGATTCTCAAATTATTACATATGGAGTCCCACAGGGTTCTGTGTTGGGACCTAAGCTCTTTGCATATTAATGATATTTGTGATGTGTCCAAAATATTACAGTTCATTTTGTTTGCTGATGATACAAATATACTTTGTTCTGAATGACTTACAAATTATTTTGGAAATTATAGATCGTGAGATGACTAAACTTAAGAAGTGGTTTATGGACAATAAACTATTTATAACTTGGAATAAAACAGAATTCATGATTTTTGGTAACAGGAAGACAGATGATTCTGTTACATTGTCCATAGATGGTACTTCAGTTGAAAGAGTAAATGAAGTAAGATGTTTAGGGGTCATCTTGGATCATAAACTTAATTGGACACTCCAAATAAAATATATAAAACAAAAACTGTGTAAAAGTATTGGACTTTTAAATAAAGTAAAAAGTATTTCGGAGTCATCAGCACTTCATATATTATATTATTCATTTATTGTTCCATACTTGACTTATTGTATAGAGGTTTGGGGCAACACATATGAAACAAACACTAATCCTTGGAATTTATTCCAGAAGGAAGCTATGACAATTATATATAAAGTAGATAGGTAGTACTAGAGAACACGCTAATAGATTTTTTATTGAATCAAAAATTATGAAATTAAGGGATTTGGTTAATTTGAAAACTTTACTAATTATGTTCAGGACAAAAAAGAGGTTTCTGCCAGTGAAGTTACAGAAGTTTTTTGTTTTGATTTCAAATGATGGAAAAAATAGACAGAAGCCTGAGTTTAAAAGAGTTTTTGCACAAACAACATTAAAGCAAATGTGTATTTCAGTATATGGAGTAAAATGATGGAATAATCTGGATCTTGACCTGAAAAAATGTTTAACTACTGATCAATTTAAGAGACTATATAAAGAAAAAAAATCATGAAATCCTATGATTGATAAGTAAATATTGAATAAGTACATTGATAAGTTTTATTGTGATTTTGTTTACAAAGATAAGGAAGTTCTATACTTTGGTTTGTGTATAAGGCCATTCTGTAAATTATATTGTATGAAGTAGAAAGGGGTAGGTCATATAAGACTTCTTCTTCCTCCCCCTTTTTTCACTTAGGAGACTGTTGATGATTGTATTTTGCATGAATGATGAATGAAACTGCTGAGTGAGAAAATAAATTAACAGTTAAAGGCTAAATATTATAAAAGGCTCAATAATATGCATTAGTGTTTAGTTTCCTTTTTCCCATCTGATATTTATAGTTAAAACATTTTTAACTATTTGACCTACATTTCAGTAACATTTTAGGTTTGTATTAATAACACTCATCTTAGTCACAATGACACATAAATATATCCAGTAAAATATAATGTATTTCATTAACATGCATTTGTATTGGAAATGCTAATAACATTTAATTTCTGCTGCTAACAATGTAATGGTGGCATGTCTGTTACTGTATGTACGGGTTAGGGTTAGGGGGGTGTTCCGTTTTGCCTTGGACCCCAAAATGCCTTGAAACGGCCCTGGGTGTGTGACTGAGTTTTGACGAACATTTTACTTTCAAACACTTTGTTTTGTTTTCTTGTTTTAATTTAACTATTTTCCTGTCCTGTCTGTCTCTCATCTTCCTGCATCTCCTCTAAACTCTCCAGATCAGGGGTCGGCAACCTGTTCCCATCAAAGAGCCATTATTACCTGTTTCCCACAGTAAAGAAAACACTGGGAGCCACAGCAGAGAGCTGCTTTAACCAATCACAGCAGGAGACAGCAGCCAATACCGGTCGCTCGTGTACGTCAGATTTGTCTTCCAACAGAAGATAATCAATAAAGCGATTTGTATAAAATGGATCCGGAAGTTGTAGCCCATCTCTGCCTACAGTATTTTTGATATTTTTCACCCTGTTAGTGGCTTTAATGAGCAGGTATCACTTTTGTCTTACACGCTTCTTTTTAAACTTTTCGGAATACAAATCCAGGCTCCGATCAATTCGTTTTTCTCTCATTTACAGTGATGGAGATAACAGCACAGTGCGCCTAGCTCTGGTGTTAATCAAATTTAATTTTATCTCTTTGCAAGAATTTTCACAAGAAAACAAAACAGGAATTCGAACAGGAATTCGAGAAACGTGATTGGTAGCTAAGACTCGTGCTCTCATTGGTTCCACCCAAGTTCCTCCCACTGACGCTAGAATCGAGACAAAACGATCTGTAACACTGTAGATTAGAGGTTTGTACCTGTAGAATGAAATGTGTGTTTTGAGAGTTTTGATTTCAAACTTGTACCTTGATTTTTTTTATTTTGGAAGTCTGCTAGGTAAAAACTGAAAGTTCCATGTTTCTGAATGAATGTTTGATGTTACAAAATGAGTACTAAATGTACAAAATAAAAGTTTGATTTTACAAAATAAAAAATACATGCACAAAATACAATGTTCCTGTTACAAAACAAGAAATACAAGTACGAATTGAGAATTACAAGTTAGAAAACTAAAGTTACAAGTTACGAATCCAAAGTTACGTGTCATGAAACATGTTCCAAGTTACAAAACTTGGTACAAGTTGCACTGAATATTGTCCCAATCCTAGCTCCATAAGGTAGCAGTTTTTCTTTAGGACTGGGAGGAGAGGCAGGAAGATAATAGAGACAGGACAGAAAAATAGTCAAATAAAAACAAGAAAACATAACAGTGTTTGAAAAGGAAAAGGTAGGTAGATTTTTCCCACCTACACATTTTTACCTGTCTAAGGTAATCATTTGTAAGCATGTAATATTTACATATTTGATACAGTTCAGATCTCCATCAAACCTCAGTCCCTTGCAGGGCCGTAGTTCGCCTCTGAGGGGGCCGCAGTGCAGGGGGAGGGGGCAGAGTGCTGAAGCAGGGAAACGGTAAAGATGCAAAAACTACCGTTGTTAAAAATAATGTGTGTTAACTTTGAAAATGTGTGCACAATTTTTAATTACTCGTCCAAAACTCCAGACATTTTAAACATGTTTTTAAAATAATTAAAAAAAATCTTTTTTCTGTTTTAATTTTTTTGTTTTGTTGAAGTCCCTAGTGATTTTTATCTTGAGAGGAGCTATGTAAAATATTGTTTCCAACACTGAGAGAAAGGGGGAGAGTTCATAAAAACATCAAAGGATGAACAAGAATCCGCTTCTAGACCTGCGGAAAGGGAGAGAGAGAAAAGGGGACACAAAAATACAACAGAACCAAGATGTCACTGCTCCAACTGCATGAGAATATATAACAGTAACAATTTTTGCTGAAAAGCACACAGTATTATTTCATAGTGCATTTAGTGCCAACCACAGCCTTAGTTATTTGTCAACAACACCAGAGCCCATACTTGTGAGAGCACCATGTGTACACACACACACATGCATGTAAAATAAGTGTTAGGGGCTACAGACAAGCCCCCAAACCTCTGTGAAAGATGGAAGAGATCCAAGCCCCAGAAATCCAGAGTTCTCCCGCTGAGACCTCTGTATTCAGTTGTGGGTAGTGCTTGATTGCCATCAGCATTACTGTCTCTAATTAAACTAAATAATATTTAAAATCCCCGAATGTACTGAATCCAATATGAAAAAGTAAGATTTTGTATTTGTGTGGGTGTGTTACAGGGTGATGAAGGTTACTACATCAGTTGGGGGTCCTCAGCTTGTCCCTGTGTGGAGAAGGTTCAAGGTTCTTTGCTGCTGCCTGTCGAAGTGAAGAGGAAAATCACTTTACTGGCTCGTAACCTCCACCTCTATCAGATGCAGCGAACACAGTCGGTAAGCATCAGTGCACGGAAAATTATTCTGTGCACCCACCCAGTGACATAAGTAAGCTTAGGAGTCCTTTATTGTCTTTAGGGTTGGGCATCGAGCGTCGATTGGAACCGGTTCCAACTGTTAGTTTTTCCCGGAATAGTTCAAAGTTTTTTAGTTTGATTCCTAGAATGCCGACCGGAAGAGGAATCCGCGGCCGATCTCCGTGAAAAATAAACGTGATCTACAAATTGTGATCAATGCTTTTCAGAGCTGATCACACCAGCTGTCTGTGTGCAGCACCGTCCCCCTCCCCCCTCCGCCCACCCAGATATAAACAAACGCGTCTGCCGAACTTTTACTCCGTGATGTAAACTTTAACTCCTGCAGCGTAGAGGAAACGTGTTAAATACGTCAACACGGTGGGTTCAATAGAAGCTTTAAAGAACAAACTCTGGACGGTGTGAGGTGAGTTTGTCTCACTGCAGAAATAACAACACACACGGAGCGTCAGCAGTCACACGCAGCCGCTCACCAACACTCTTGTGTGTGTGTGTGTGTGTGTGTGTGTGTGTGTGTGTGTGTGTGTGTGTGTGTGTGTGTGTCAGAAGGCTGAACAATAACCTGTAGAATAATTAAAGTCATCATGCTAGAGCAGCTTCTCTGTGGTGGACCACACCAGCTTCTGCCACAGTAAATAATAATAATAATAATAATAATAATAATAATAATAATAATAATAATAATAAATCACACACAAAGTTTAATTTCCTTTCTGAACTATTTCTGTTGAGTTTTAATGTTTAAACCTGTTAGCTTGTTACTGACAGCAGCTACGTTTTAGTTTCACTTCCTGTTGTGACTGAAGCTGCTGCAGCATGGAGGTGTAGTTCTCAGTCATCCTGGACATGATCATCCTGAGAGTTGTAGCTGAAGACAGCTGGACGTTTCTGGATATGTTGGAGACATTTAGCCTCTCATCCCAGAGGCTGCTTCCAGACGTTGGTTGTGGTCAGAAACAAACACACTGGTTGTGCTGCAAGTCGTCTTCTTTTTGTCTCCAAAACATGTTATTGTCTAAATGAAGGTGATGTTGTTGTTCATAGAGTTAAAATTCATGTTGAAGTTAAGATTATTTCATCAAGTAGGACCTGTGGTTCGCTGGTTCATGTAAAAAATGGAAAGTCTTGAAAGAATCGGAATCGGGAATCGATAGGAACCGGAATCAAAACAAGGAATCGGAATCGTTCAAACTCAAACGAAGCCCAACCCTATTTGTCATCATGCATGAGCATAACACAATTTCTTTGGTCTCTCTCAGCTTACTGACATGCATTTCTACAGAAGATAAGACAATAGTAAAATTTCACACGGTTTAAAAAACCATGTGAATAAAGCAGCTATAAACTAGACTGGGACACACATGCATGGACACTGATCAACCTACTAAATGGTAATATTGCATGTTGGCCCTTGCACTGGGTCGATGTAAACATGACGTAACAGAAGCAGCACGAACACACAAGTGAAGTTAATGCGTAAATAACAAAGTGTACCTGGTGAAACGTGAAAATCGAGCAGGCTGCTATGTTTGTTTGCAGGAGTCAGCGCTGGAATACGAGTGCGTTCTTGTTGTGGAGGGACGGTTGGTGGTAGTGGACGCATATGTGGAACCCGATGATCTGAATCCATCAAACTTCTACATCACATGTCAGCTTCACCAGGTCAGCTTATGAAAAGTGATTTAGTGTTTAGTAGGAGTGTGTTAGAGACCGTACAGCTGCAGGCCAGCCAAGTTCCGTCCTTGATTCTGTTGTTTTTGCAGCTATATGTAGTATCTGTAGGACTGTGTAGTAACCGAGAGGCAGTACTGAAGTTACTAGAGAACTAGTGTTTCTAAATGAAACGGTGTGGTTTGTTTAGTACACATACTCAGCCCCCGTGGAGGAGTACAACGCCATGGTGTATGTGAAGAGGAGAAGCACCTTTCATGTGGACAGTTCTCCTAATCTCTACGGTCAGTTAAACCTTATTGTTCATTCTCTGCTATGCTCTCAGCTGGTTTTATTCCTCTCATCAGCTTGCTTTGATCAGCTTGCTGATTCACTTTTACATGTCTTGAGGTCCTTGACACCATTGAACCTGAGAAGGACAAACTTATCTCTAGCAACAAAAAGCTCCATGGAGGTTCACTTAACTCAGTTACTAATGCAGGAAAGCCGAACGGCGTGGCGTGGGAGAACATTGACCCTTCTGGACATTACAATAGTTTCCAGTCAGGCTGCAGAGAACACCACAGCGCTGAGACTGCACTTGTTAAAGTATTAAAGGAAATTCGTCTAAATACAGATTCAGGCAAAACATCTGTCCCGATGACGCTCCGTCTCACTGCAGCTGTTGATACTGTGGACCACAACATCCTTCTTGATAGGTCTTAACCTGGGTGGGACCTTCAGGCACAATCCATAGTTGGTTCTGGAGGGTGATGGGAAGATAAATGATCGTGACGAGGAATTAATGATCTGCTGCCTGAGTGGTGAACAGGTGAGTGGACCTTCCTTACATGGGAAGTCCCGCTGTCACGTGAAGAAGGGGACGGCTGCAGACCCGCAGGTTCACACCTGCAACAGTGAATCTGGTGTGATCTCAAGCCTGAAGACAACGTTCTCATTCCTCACCGCCCCTGATGCGCTTAAACATCTTCCCCTAACTCCCGATCAGCTGATGACAGCTTCAACAGACCTCGCTGCTTAGTGATAGTAACACATATGATGCTTAGACAGTCACTCGCCTCAGGAACATGTAATAACCCACAGAATTATTTAGGATGGTTCTAGAGCGTTTCTGTTACTTTAAGACACGCTGTTGGTGATTGTTTACAGAGTAGTGAGGACACGGAGCGTTTTCCCAGCTGCAGCCAGGTGCCTCTCGTTTGTCCGACTACTTTCATAAACTGGTGTTAAGGGCAACAATTATTCTGTCTGGAGCTTTCAGCGCTGCACACGCATAAATGTTCAAAATGGCCTATCTTCCACTTTTGTAAAGTTCCCGGTGCCACCGGGCAGCAGCAGCAGAGATCAGACGATCCGCGATACGGACTCCGTAGTTGTCAGAAAAATTATTTATTTATTTATTTTGTTACAAGATAAGAGAAGAGGCTAACGTGTTTTACCAAGTAATGATAATAATACAGTGATATATAATATAGTAATATATAGACACAGAGGGCTGTGGGGGGAAGTGGGGTTGTTTATGTTTGTGTTTATTTATTTAGCAGACGCTTTTATCCAAAGCGACGTACAAGTTATAACCTATAGGGCATGTTGTGATCTGTGGGGGAAACCGGAGTACCCGGAGGAAACCCACGCATGCATGGGGAGAACACGCAACTCCACGCAGAAAGGCTGCAGCCGAGTTTCGAACCTGCAACCTTCGTGCTGCGAGGCAACAGTGCTAACCACTGCGCCACCATGCAACTACGGAATGCCAGAGTGGCCAAATGACCTCAAACATATTGTAAGGGTTTGAATAGTAAACTATAGGGTTACCGTTTTATTTTGAAGGTGAGGTCAACGGGTGAGAAATGTTCTGGTTCCGCGTGTTTCCGCTCTGGTTTGCTATGCTAGTAAATACTCCGTTACAAGCGATACCGTTGAAAAGTGAAGAGTTTGTAAGGCGTGGGTTACGGCGACATTAGCCCGAAAATAATACTGATAAAAGAGCAACCAGAGACTCTGAGTCATTACAGTATAATCGCTGATATGAGCCAATACTGTTAGACTCCAGCCATGTTTGCCCTGATAACTAATAACTCCACGGTGCATGACCCATGTGATCTTCAGTAGATGTAATTACATCATCATACATTTAGTTTAACATGATAGATTTTATTTTCTCTGGACAAGAAATATACAATATGGCCACCTGTAGATGAAAGTAAAATAATTTTACATTCATTTTTAAATACATAATTAAAAAGTGCCTGTGGGGACATTTGATACACTCTAGCTCTCAACTGTGAAGAAGAAGAAAATATCATTTCTATAGCGCCTCTCAAGATAAAAGTCACGAGGCGCTTCACAAAAACAAAAACAAAAAATCTAAAAAATTGTAAAAATATAAAAAAGCACTTAGAAAATGTTTAAAAATATATTTAAAATGAGCAAGAATAAGCAATGGCGATTTAAAAGAAAAAATGTTAAGAAAGAGAGAGAGTGAATAGGAAAGAGGGGAATCAGTGGATCCTGAGGAAGGTGGAATAGGTGGGGAGAGCAGAATAAAGAGAGAGAGGTGAAGAAGGTCAAACAAAAGTCAGCCTGAACAGGTGAGTCTTCAGCTGCTTTTTAAAGGAGACCACTGAGTCCACTGATCTCAGGCTCAGGGGGAGAGAGGTCCAGAGTCTGGGGACCACAGCAGCAGATGATCTGTCACCTTTGACCTTTAGCCTGGTGCTGCACAACCAGTAGGCTTTGATCACTGGACCTCAGGGACCTGCTGGGGGTGTAGGGACTAAGAAGATCACCAATGTAAGATGGTGCTTGTCCATGTAAGGCCCTATAGACCAGAACCAGGATCTTGAAATGAACCCTGAAGTTGACTGGCAGCCAGTGAAGCTGGAGGAGAAGCGGGGTGATGTGGGTGTGTTTGGAGGACTTGGTCAGAAGCCGAGCACAGGCGTTCTGAACCACCTGTAGACGGTTCAGGGAGGTTCTGCTCAGACACGTGAAAAGAGAGTTACAGTAGTCTAAGCGTGAGGAGATGAAGGTGTGGAGAACTGTCTCAAGTTCAGAGCGGGACAGAATGGGACTCAGCTTAGCAACGTTCCTGAGATGGAAGAAGGAAGAGCGAACAAGAGAACTGACATGAGAATCCAGGGTGAGAGCTGGGTCAAAGGTCACGCCAAGATTCCTGACGGAAGGTTTTGTGTGGGAAGCAAGCTGACCAAGAGAGTCTCTGACTTTGGGAACCAGCTTGTCTGGGGCACAGATGAGGATCTCAGTCTTATCTTCATTCAGCTGAAGAAAGCTCCCACCATCCAGGTTTTGATAGAGTCTAAGCAGGTTTGTAACAGCTGCAGCTTAGACATCTCATGGGGCTTAAAGGAGATGTACAGCTGGATGTCATCTGCATAAAGATGGTAGGAGATTCCTTTGAAGGAGCTCAGGATGTGCTGAAGAGGAAGCAGATAGAGGAGGAAAAGCAGAGGCCCCAGCACAGAACCTTGTGGGACACCATGGGTAAGAGAGGTGGTGGAGGACCTAAACTTGGAGACGGCCACAGAAAAGGAGCGCTCAGAAAGATAAGAGGAGAACCACTCCAGAGCAGATCCTGATAGGCCTACCCAGTCTCTCCAGTAGCAGGTGATGGTCAACAGTGTCAAAGGCTGCAGTCAGGTCCAGCAGGACCAGAACAGAACAATCCCCAACAGAACAAACCACTGTGAGTCCGAAGGTCATTAGAGACCCTAAGAAGAGCTGTTTCATCTTAGGTGTGTTCTTGCTGTGTCTTTCTAAATCCATTCTTTTGTTCTTTTTTAAACACAGAAACAGTTTTGTTTACCTGTTTGTAGCTACAGTTTCGCGGACGGCTGCCGGCTTCTTCAGGCTGACGCTGATGGTGGCGCGTCACTTCCTTCTCCGTTTATCTGCGGGCAGCAGAGGACGTTGTCGCCCTCTACTGCCCGCTCTCCCCTCTCCGACGATGCAGTCCCATGCGTGGTCCAGCGTGTAAACTCCGTCGTCCCTGTTCATGGTCCCACATCCACGTCTCCTTATCTCGATTGCTTCTTTAATCCATCTTTTGTATTTTTGTTGTTCGGTGGTTATGATCCGTGTGTTGTCCCAGTCCATTATATGGTTTTCTCTTAAGCAATGATCTGTTACGGCTGACTTTTTTATTGTACTTTCTGCTTCTTTTGCTGCTCTTGTGTGTTTACGATTTGCCTCTTTCTCGCACTCCTTTCTGATGTTCTGTTTCAGTAGAATGAGCTCTACGAAAACCTGACTGGAAGCTATCATAGATGTTATGTTCATCAAGAGCAGCTGTGAGGTGTTTAGCCACAACCTTTTCCAAGATCTTGGAGATGAACGGAAGTTTAGAGATGGGTCTGAAGCTGCTATGGAGAGAGGGGTCCAGACTCGGTTTTTTAAGAAGCGGGTGGATTACAGCGTTCTTAAAGTAAGCAGGGACCTGACCAGAGACCAGAGAAGCATTAATTATAGAGAGCATGCTGGGACCGATGGACTGAGAAGCACTTTTAAACAAAGATGAGGGTAAGATGTGGAGGGGGCATGCAGAGGTCTTCATAGAGTTAACTAGTTTGGTTAACTCAGGCAAAGAAACAGGAGCAAAGCTATCTAGGATGATGGGCCTGGTTGGAGTCGGGAGAGGCAGCGATAAGGCTGAAGGAGAGATGCTAGATCTAACCTTATTGACTTTGTCCACAAAGAAAGACAGAAAGTTCTCACAGTCTGTAACAGAGTGGATGGAGGCTGTAGGAGAGGCAGGAGACACGATGCTGCTGATGGTGGTAAACAGCACCTTGGGGTTCCCTTTGCTCTGGGACACCAGGTTGGAGAAATAGGAAACCCTAGTGTCTCTGACTACAGAGTTAAAGGATGTCAGAAGATCCTGTAGGTGCAGCAGATGGACGTGGAGATGGGTTTTCTTCCACAAACGCTCAATTTTTCTGCATTGGCGCTTCAGGCTGCGAAGGCTGTCATTAAACCAGGGAGTAGGGTTCACTGCAGGAACTGATCTGGTTCTGACAGGACAGATGTTGTCCAGAATGGAGAGGCAGTGCTCGTTAAACTGAGAAGTTAAGGAATCTGGGTCGTTATCAGAAGAACAGGGTGGATCAAAAGCAGCAGAAAAATTGCTAGCTGTGCTCTCATTAAGAAAACGAGAACTAACCATACGGCGAGCAGGAGGTGGGGACGCAGAAACTGACAAGTTGAAGAAAATGCAATGGTGATGTGAAATATAAACGTCCTCAGGACAAACACTGTCAGCATTTAGACTCAGGGTAAAAACAAGGTCTAGAGTGTGCCCCCTGGCGTGTGTGGAGCCAGAAACATGTAGCCCCACACACATGTAGCCCTCTGGAGGTCATTCTGTAGGGCACGAGCAGTGCTCAGCCTGTTCCCCCTTGCACAAAGGAGCAGGTATCAGTCCTGCTGATGGGTTGTGGACCTTCTACGGCCCTGTCCAGCTCTCCGAGAATAACCGCCAGTCTCCTGAAATCTCCTCCATGTTCTGGAGATTGTGCTGGGAGACACAGTAAACCTTCTTGCTGCAGCACGTGTGGATGTGCCATCCTGGAGAAGTTGGACAACCTGTGCAACTTCTGCAGGGTTAAGGAATCGCCTCATACAGCCAGTAGAGAGCCAAAACTAGCACGAGTGGAAAACCAGCCGACAAAGATCAAGAGGGAGAAACTTGAAATGACCTCTACATGTTAAACCAGTCCAGTTTTGAGGGTTTTGTAATTGTTGCCACTTTAGTGCACCTGTCGTTACGTCCATGAACACTGATAGAGCTGAAAGTGATCAACAATGCCCTCAGCTGCTTAATCCACCAGGAAATTATCAGACAGGTTTAATTGATTTCATGCCAGGCCCAATAAAAGTGTTCCTTTAATTCTTGTGAGCAGTGTGTACACACACACACATACACACACACACACA
>SSNQ01034701.1:1550232-1564635 GCA_006942095.1 Nothobranchius kuhntae | reverse complement strand
ATATATATATATATATATATATATATATATATATATATGTATATATGTGTGTGTATATATATAACCATATATTTATGATCTACATAATTTTAATATCTATATAACTTTTTTATATTACAATTTTCATTTTAGCTCTTATTATTTTATATTTTGTCATGTGTGTGTGCATGTGTGTGTGTGCATGTGTGTGTGTGCGCGCGCATGCATGTGTGTGTGCGTGCATGTGTGTGTGTGTGCTGTGTGTGCATGTGTGTGTGTGTGAGCGCGCGTGCACGTGTGTGTGCGTGCATGTGTGTGTACGTGCGTGTGCATGTGTGTGTTTGTGTGTGTGCATGTGTGTGTGCTTGTGTGTGTTTGTGTGTGTGTGCTTGTGTGTGTGTGCGCGCGCATGCATGTGTGTGTGTGTGTGCTGTGTGTGCATGTGTGTGTGCGCGCGCGTGCACGTGTGTGTGCGTGCATGTGTGTGCTGTGTGTGCATGTGTGTGTGCGTGCATGTGTGTGTGCGTGTGTGCATGTGTGTGTACGTGCGTGTGCATGTGTGTTTGTGTGTGTGCGTGTGTGTGTGCATGTGTGTGTGCTTGTGTGTGTGTGTGTGTGCATGTGTGTGTGCTTGTGTGTGTTTGTGTGTGTGTGTTTGCGCATGTGTGTGCTTGTGTGTGTGTGTGTGTGTGCTGGAGGAGGAGTGTTGTGAAGGGGTTCGGGGATAGGAGGGAATGTGGGTATGCGGGGCCTTTTTAATTTGTTGAGCACTTTGTCACATGCATTTGTAGGATAAAGTGCTATATAAATAAAGTTTGATTTGATTTTGATAAAGAAATCAGAGATTTTGCTTATATGTAGCAGTCATTATGTAAACGCTGGAAGTCCAAGATCACCGAAGAGGAAATAATCAAACTGATACTGAAAAACATAAACCCTCAATGAGCCAGCCAACTGCGGAAATGCAGCGTTAGCACCATTGACGAACTTGTCCGTTTAGGCCAATAACTGAAAAATACAGAACAAATCAACATCAGTACAAACATCAGAAGAGGGGAGACACATCAGTTAAATCATCTGACCGCAGATCCCCTCACCTTCGGACAGCACTACCAACGAATTACCAACCACCTAACTGGCCGCATCAACCCTTTAGCTGTTGTTGTAAAACTAACCACTCACCTGTCACATGCCCACATGGAGCTCGGAACCGTGCACCTACCCCACAAGTCCCTCCACCGCAGCCGTTCAGTCCACAAAGGATCAGCCACCCTGGGGCTCTTGCTGCTCCCGCCCCAGTTTCTGCCTCTGCAGGCCCTCTATAATGGTCCCTATCCACATTGAGATGTGGGGCAGAATGACCATCCTTGACAAAGGTTCCTCATATATCCTAATCAATGAGAGAGTGTGGTCTGAGCGTAGACCTTTATTTTTTAGCGGATGGAGAAAGCAGACAACCACTTGGGTGGAGTGAGATGTCTGTTACCCTGCAAAACCAAATGTGTACACTACCTTGTGTCATCTTACCTACCCAAAGCCTGATTTCCCCTACTGTTCTGGGTCTTCATTTCATTTCTCTCTCAGGACTCCAATTTGATGTATCGGAGCACAAGTACTGGTTTAAGTTCAACAGAAAATGGCAGTATTGATTTACACAAAAACCATTAGCATGGGGAAAATGCCAACAACTTGCTTTTTTCTCTGCTACTGGACTAACTCACCTATTTGCTCTGTCACGCCCAATTTTCTACCAGCATGACTTAAGTAAAGCTCACCTGGATGAGCTTAGGAAGAACTTGTTACTCTGTCAGCTGCATCGAAACTCTGACGTATGCACAGTAATTCTGGGATGTACTGATGAAATGTATGTGTCCAGTGCTGCTCCTATAAAACAGAAGCCATACAGTTCCGCCTTCGAAAACACAGATTATACAAGAACATGTGAAAGAAATGTTGGAGAAGGACATTATAGAACCCTCTACCTCAGTGGTACTCAACCTTTTTTCAGCCGAGTACCCCCAATCAGCGCAAAAGCATTTTGGTTATAAAAAACAAAAGACCTTAAACAGAGCACGGTGCCTTTGGTGACTGATTTCTGAAACTTTGGAACTGATAAGAACAAAATTCAACCATTTGAAAAGAAATAACTATTTTGAATATTTTAAATGTTAATAATCCATAACTAAATGTTTTGGAAATATGCTTCATCACTAAAATGTGATTCTAATTAATTAATTGAAAACAGTCACCATATAACTATTTAAAACCATAAGATTACCCACTGAAAAATCCATAAACGTGCAAAACACTGCAAATTTTGAGTAGTTTCTCTTGAACTATTTGGAAAATATATATATTTGTAACTAGAAACATTAAAAAATACTGGCCAAAGAAATGATTAAGCTAATTATAATTAAAGATTTGTGCACATAAAAACATATCAACATAATGTGTCCTCTTTTGGGATCAGAGTACATCTGTTCTCTAAAAGAAATCATTAACGTAATTTTAAATAAAAACAATAATTGCTAAAAACAAATGTAAATCTCAAAATATATTTTTAAAAATCAAAAAGAAGACTGAAATCTCAACATGACTGCACTGAACGTTTTACAGATCTTTTAGTGAGACACTTGGGCTCGTGCTTCACGGAGGATCTTTTACATCCTTGGTGGCAGGGAGGCAACTGCTGTGATCGAGCTCTTCTAGACGCAGTCAGCTTCTCTGATCAGTGTCGTTGCAGAGAAGGAGGCCTCACATAAATATGTGGAGGCAAAGGGTAGTAGCCGCTCCAAAGCTTTCTGTCCCGCGTCATGGTGCTCCTGCTTCACATACACCCAAAACTGTGAAAGAGTGCACATGGAAAACTTCATCTGGAGGCCACGGTCAGATGACACTTCCAGGAGTTTTTCCTGATAGGTGACAGGGAGCTTTCTTCGGTTTGCTTCAGACGAGAGAAATTGGTTTCTCGCCCAATCCAGCCATGCAGATTTCTCCTCCATGTCAGGAAAATAGGAATGAAAATCAGGAATCAACTTGGTCAAATGTTCCACGATGATCAACTTGACCTGTGCTCTGTCCACATCCTCACTAGAGAGAAAATCCTCCAGCTGAGGAAAGCAGGTGAAACCCTCCTGTGCACAGGCCCTCCTGCACAGTGCCGCTTTCTTCAGGAAGCCACCCACCTTGTCATACAGGTATAAAATGCTGGAGTTCTTGCCCTGCAGAGATGTATTCAGGTCATTCAGTTTGCTGAATATATCTGCCAGATAACACAGCTTTGCAAGCCAATCTGTGTCCTGGAACAAGGTGGTATGGGGAGATCTGTGCCCAGTCAGGAAGGCGTGTACTTCGGATCTTAATTCCAACAGCCGGTTGAGTATTTTCCCTCGAGAGAGCCAGCGCAGCAGCAGTAGTAGCAGCAGTTGTGTGTTCAGCTCCCATATTTTCGCAGAGGCAGGAAAACAGGCGCGCATTAAGTGGCCTTGACTTAATGAAGTTGACCACTTTGATGCTGCTGTTCAAAACGTCATGCAACACAGGGCTCATTGTCTTGGATGCCAGTGCTTCCCTGTGTATGACACGGTGAGTCGTTTTCTTTTTTAATGCGCGCTATCAGCCGTTTCGCGCGGCCCGTCATTGATGCGGCCGCGTCTGTACAGATGCTGCTGCAGGACTTCCAGCTCCAGCCATATTCACAGAAAGCGCCTTTGACAACATGAAATATGTCCTCTCCTGTTGTTTTCCCTTCCAAGCTTTTGCAGAATAGTATGTGCTCATAAATGTCATCAGTATCAACGTACCTCACAAAAGCAACAAGTTGTGCATTTCCACTGACATCTGTGGACTCATCCAGCTGGAGTGAAAAGGAGTCGCTAAGTTTTCCCACAACTTGCTCGACAATGTCTGTTCCCATTTTATCGATTCTGCGGCAAATAGTGTCGTTGGACAATGGCACGGTCTTTCATTTCTCTGCTGCGCGTTTGTCCAGCATCGTCTCAGCCAGCACTACAGCCGCGGGAAGGAGGAGGTCTTCAGCGATGGTGAATGGCTTCTTGGCTTTAACTACGAGCAAAGCCACTGCATAAGACGTCTCCAGGGCTTCGGCTGATGTGGTGGAGGCCTTCCGCATCTTGTCTTGAGATGATCTGAATTCAGACAGTTCCCTCTTAAAAAAATCCGGTGGCTTACCAACATGGCATCCATGTTTTGTCGTACGATGGCGCTGCAGATGTGCTGGCTTCATGCTACTGTTAGCTAATTTCCCCCCACAGGAAAAACACAGTGCCTTGGGTGGGTTGCAACTTGTGGAAGTAAATCCAAATAAAACATAATCTTCAAGATACAGCTGGAATTTTGCAGGTGCTGGTTTGGCCTTCTTGGCCACTTGTCCCTCCATGTTTTCTAAAGATTTGCTGCTGAGCTTCAGCCACGTGTCCATCGCTGATCCACGTGACTGACTGGTGATGCCAGGCGTTATGTGACAGGTTGGAGTTAACCATCCTGGTATGGGGGAGACTCTGGGATTTTGGGATAATGAATTTTAGCCTACTTCTACTGAATGTAAAACACATTTTATGAACTTTTACTTATATTTTCCTAAAATATTTATTAAATAATTTTTAAAAGATTTTCCATGGATATTGTTTTTTTAAATGAATATACATTTTCTCACGTACCCCCTGGAGTTTCTTTACGTTCCCCAAGGGTACGCGTACCCCCATTTGAGAAAGGCTGCTCTACCTCACCATACGCTGCTCCAGTAGCCCTAGTCACCAAAAAGAACGACACCAAACTTTGCTTCTGCGTGGATGCTTAATGCCATCACACACACGGATGCATACTCCCTTCCAAATAACCAAGAGATATTGGAATCCCTTGCTGGGGCAAAAATATTTACCACCTTGCACCTCAATAGCGGTTACCGGCAAGTCCAGATAAGTCCAGAGAGCCGTGAGAATACCGCCTTTGTGTGCCCAAGTGGACTGTTTCAGTTTGAAGTTATGCCCTTTGGATTGAAAAATGCACCTGTCACATTTCAGCGCCTGATGGAGGTTGTCCTCAGGGAGCTGAGAGTGAGCATCTGCTTTGTCTATCTAGATGATATTATCATCATTTCCACGTCTTATACACAACATCATCATGATATTTAAGCCACCCTGGAAAAATTATGCGGGGTCAAACTTACAGTCAACATAGAGAAGTATGGAGCTAGGATTGGGACAATATTCAGCGTAACTTGTACCAAGTTTTGTAACTTCGAACATGTTTCATCACATGTAACTTTGGATTCGTAACTTGTAACTTTAGTTTTCTAACTTGTAATTCTCAGTTCGTACTCGTATTTCTTGTTTTGTAACAGGAACATTGTATTTTGTACATGTATTTTTTATTTTGTAAAAACAAACTTTTATTTTGAACATTTACTACTCATTTTGTAACATCAAACATTCATTCAGAAACATGAAACTTTCGTTTTGTAACTCGCAGACTTCCAAATGGAAAAAAATCAAGGTACATGTTTGAAATCAAAACTCTCAAAACACACATTTCATTCTACAGTTACAAACCTCAAATCTACAGTGTTACGAATATTTTTTTCTCAATTCTAGCGTCAGTGGGAGGAACTTGGGTGGAACCAATGAGTGCACGAGTCTTAGCTACCAATCACGTTTCTCGAATTCCTGTCCAATCATTGGGAGAGGAGGGCAGGGTTCTGTCAGAGCTGTAGAGAGAGTTACGACAGTCCTTGAACTCGCCGACTCGCAGTCATGTGGTTCACGGAGCTCCCAAACATCACAGTGCCGTAAGTCAGTTTGAACGGCGTATGGTGGGACTAATCACAAAAAATTAATATAGTCTCATTTCCCCTGGCGATTTGTGGTAATTATTGAATAATATTATATATTACGTCATAACTCCTTCACAAAGTAGCCTATTTATATTTTTCCGAGCATTTGTAGGAAGACAGACACCCGTGACTGTTCTACAGGAATACGACAGTCCTAACACACTGTAGAACACATTTAGACCACATACATTACTATAATATATTATAGCAATAAATTTGATGTAGTAATGCAACACACTGCTCTAATATAAGCATATTTAATAACTTTAAGTCCTACAAGAAGCCCTAAACTCGAGTTGTAATATCCATTTTAAAGTGTTTATTGAAAGCTAGAATTCTGCTCCAGCTTACCTTGAAGAAAACACGTAGCTGTTTATGCTTTGAATGATGATCTATTATGTTCAGTAGAATACATTTTACAGTCATTACTTTATATTTTCATGTGAAGACAGCACATGCATCTATAACCCAGTTTTTCTGGCTTCTATAGCGACTAATTAAAAAGAAATTTTCAATAAAACTGTATGGTTCATCACAGTAAATAAATAAAGTGTTATTTGTGAAAAAATGAACACCAAACTTGTACAACATGTATAAAAGCATTTTTAATAAAGGATTTTACCAACATTATGTTTAGTCATTACATATGCACAAATAAGCTGAATCATTTATTATGAGCAATGTACTCAAGACCTAATGAAACTCTTTTGAATAATTTTATTTTGATTATTATTAAAATAAAATGTGTCCATGGGTTAAAATTTGAAATGATTAATTTTAGGGTTGGATAAAATTTTAAAATGTAATTTTACATCTCTATGTTTTTGGTTTAGTTCAATATTTCTATATGTACAAAAATAGTATTTTAATAATCCCTTTACAGGTTGAATATCTTACATGGTTGGCTGCGCTGCATACAGCAGTCGGTCTGAGGGAGGAATCAGAATTACGGCTTCCCCAAAGATGCAGAGAGAAGAAGAAAATGGTTGGCTCAAGTCAGCAGGAGCAACCTCACCATGACCAGAGATCACAATAACAAAAAGCTGTGTGCAGTGAGTTTAATGTGCACTCTCACATGTTTTCTATCAAGGCTCTACATGTTCTGCTCTCAGCTGCACAAGGCTGCAATTAACCTGTTAAATGTGGCAGGAAATAAACTAATACACCACTCTACAGGCACATTTTGAGGAGGGACAGTTTACTAAGACCAGGCAAGGAAGGTGAGACTCAGGGCTGATGCTGTGTTTGTTCATCGCCCTGAACCAAGGAGGAGGAAGGACCCCGCAGTGAGAAGTACAGCAGAACCACTGCATGTTGGTCCACTGACCAGTGACCACACATGTAAACTGTGGTACAAATCTTTTGAAATATTAGACATTTGATTTTATTTTAATTTTAAAATTATTCTTTATTCTAACAGTGCCATTATAATGTCAGAAAATGAGGAAAGCAGCAGCAGCAGTGAGGCAAATGAGATGAGGGAAAGTGAGGGGGGACATGAGATGGTATCAGGAGAGAGGGACATCCCAGGAAGCCATGAGGAGCCGGCGTCAGGGCCAGGAGGAGAAAGGAACAAGCTATGCAACCAGAAAACCTAAGGGAGGAAACAGAAAGTCAAAAAGAGGCATTAAATGGAGTAAACAGACAATCAAAAAGGCCGTACAGCTCTGTTTTTCAGTGGGTTCAACAGGCTACAGGTTTCTTCAGGACATGAGTATCCCTCTGCCTGATGTTAGAACCCTGCACAGACAAATGCAGCCCATTAACTGGAACCAGGTGTGTTAGGAGAGGTGTGTGACATGCTCAGTTTGAAGGTTAAAATCTGACAGAGATGGAAAGAGAGTGTGTGCTTACTAGGGATGAGCCGGATAACGCATTTTTTACGAATACGAGCATGAAACGAGTAAAACGAGTCATTATCTGTAATCGTTCTGAAGGAAAATCTTCATTGGGTAACTGACTGTCTTCACGCTCTGTGATTGGCCAGTCACATAGAGCGCCCGCCCCTCCCTACTTACAAAACTCTCTAGCCGACCGGGAGCGCAGTCCGTCCGGCTCATCCACGCACACACACACAGTAACGGATCGCGCTGTGATGGCTTCACTGTTGCTCACGTTTTTTCTGTTTTCCCTAGGTTTTCTTCAGCTCGCCTCTTTTTCGGTTGAATATTTAAAGTTACTTTTTTCGTAACTGACATGGTGCATTTGACAAGACAGAGCTGACGTGCTGTTGTCACTACCTCCGCTCCGGTCGGGTTTTTTTATTTTTTTTTATCTCTCTCTCTCTCTCTCTCTCTCTCTCTCGCTCTCTCTCGCTCGCTCTCGCTCTCGCTCTCGCTCTCGCTCTCTCTCTCTCTCTCTTCTCTCTCTCTCTCTCTCTCTCTCTCTCTCTCTCTCTCTCTCTCTCTCTCTCTCTCTCTCTCTCTCTCTCTCTCTCACACACACACACACACACACACACACACACACACACACACACACACACTAATCAACATTTCTTTGTTTAACTTTGTGTGGGAAAATGCCAAGAACGTTAAGAAAAAAATCAGTTTAATCAAATTAAAATAAAAAAAAATATAGAAAGTTGTGTCTGGTTCTAGCATTTCATATTTCCTAGTTCCTACTGCATGAGTTCAGATGTATTAATCCATGCACTCAAATATTAATGTTCTGATTTTATTGAAACACTTGTTCTGTAATAGTTTCTTTACTATTGTGATCAAAAATATTTAATCTCAATTCTGAGGCTGCTCTGTAAATAGTTTTCAAATAAACAATACACATAGCAACTTCTGATCAATCCATATCAATTTCAGACTTAAAATAATACATTGATGTAAACCACGTCCACTTCCGGTTAAACCACGCCCACTTCCGGGTTATGCCACGCCCATTCCGAGTACAGATACAGATACAGATAATTTAGTTGGTTGAACAGATACAGATACAGATAGTGGTGTACTCGCTCATCCCTAGTGCTTACTGTGGATGAGATGGCAATCACTCCAGGCGTGCATCACTCCATCACAGACCCAACTGGGGTTTACCACCACCGTTGTTCCTGGTCAGCTCTCCGCTCAGCCACTATGAAAACATGAAGATGGACACATGACACAGTTTAACCTTTAATGGTTACATAAGATTTTTGTTTTAGTTACTCTTTGACATTTATTTATAGATAGTTGTGTTATTATTAATTCTTATTTCTTGTCATTCCTTAATAACAAAATTGCAAATGCTAATATTATAAAGCAAGTGGAAATGAGCAGTTTTATGGAAAATGTCTAATTTTTAAAAGTTATTGTTCGACTACTATTCTTGAAACATCCTTATTACTATTCTTATTACTTGAGTCCACAAAACAGAACAACATATCTTCTTATGTTCGTAATCCTGTTTGTCTCATGCTTCAGCAGTTTGCTGCAGTCAGTGTTATTAACTGAAAAATATTAAATAATTACTTCTTCACAATGACATTTTCTTTATTATTGGTCTCTCCATTTGTGCTTCCATTTCTGATGCATGTTCGTGTTGATACAGCAACGTATTGTACGAAAAATCCCAAATAAAACTAATAATGTAAAAAGTTTATAACCTATTTCAAACTGGGGGGAATATTTTTAAAATGTAGAATCAAACAAACTGAAATAAACCCGTCTGCAACTCGTCAAGCTTGTCTAAACCCTCCTGCTCACAACCCCCGACACGCCTGAAGCAAATAAACTTTCAGACAACTGTAACAACATACCTGTTCTTACTGAGCTATAACCTGCAGCTAATGGGCTTCCATCGTGTTCATTTACTGCGTAGCTGATACTGTATCGATAAGCTAATTTTAGCTATTTTGCGGGTTTGTTTTTTCCTCGTTTCAAAGACTGAAGGACGCGACTCAGCGTCCGTTACATAAACACAGCTGCACACAGTTAGCTCATTAAAGGTTATCTAGCTAAAACTGGCAACATAAAATATCGTCGTTGGCTTATTTTGGTACGAAGCGGTTAGCTAACGCTTCACAATGCAACAAAATGATGACATTTCATCAACTTACCGTAGAAAATCCTTCCGAAACACCGAAAACGAACTGCAGTCAATGCAGCAGTGGGGGCTGTTTGGAACTATTCGAAGCTACATGAACCACGTGACTTCCCCATTCCATAGGAGTCTATAGAGCTCCGGGAGTTGACGTCACTTCTCCCGGCATGCAACAGTTCAAATCGAAACGGCGCCATATTGGCATGCAGAAGCCGGCAGCTGGACTATTTGTTATTGTCAGAAAACTCAATCAAACGGGAAATATGGTAGATTCCTGTTGTGCCCCAGGATGCAGAACAGACGCGGACGACATAAGGAATGAGCCATCTACAGGATTCCCCAAGATCCGGAGCGCCGCAAACGTTGGATCATTGTAATAAAACGCCCTAGTGACCGGGCGAAAATGAAGCTGTGGGATCCCAAGAGTAAAGGTTTTCGCTTATGCAGCGACCGCTTCATATCAGGTACTTAAACCAACGTTTCCTCAACTGTGTGTGGTATTTATTTTAAATGCTTTTATTATGATTCTTAGTGGGCTTCCTAAACTTATTTTGGCGTGGCTTTTTCCGTCTTATTACTCATAGCAGCAAGTAAACATCACGTAAAACGTTGCCTCGTGAGTTCTGCGTGCTGCCGTTTACGTGTTTTATGATCACAGCAATTAACCGGCTAAGCTGTATTTAATTTTTAAGCAATGGTTGATCAGTTGTCAGATCACACATAAAAAGCACTTTGGATTGCTATTATCTGTCTCACCGAGACTACTTACGTGTAAATCTGTTATTTGTCCGTCCATCCATCCATTTTCATCCGCGTATCCGGAGTCGGGTTGCGGGGGCAGTAGCGTGACTTCCCTCTCCCCAGCCGCCGGAGCCAGCTCCTCCGGGTAAATCCCAAGGGGTTCCCCGGTCACGTCCGGTGTTGTGCCGGTAAGAAGTCCGCTCCGACAGCTTCTGACGTCGGAGCGGGCAGTAGAGTCGAGAGTCCCAGACCTTCTCCCCAGCTCCTCCGGCCAGGGGAATCCCAAGGGGTTCCCCGGTCAGGTCCGGTGTTGTGCCGGTAAGAAGCCCGCTCCGACTGCTTCTGGCGTTTTAAAAAGTATCCCAGGGGCACGGTAAGGGTCGGAGATGTTTAGTCTATTTAATTTCTGACTATATAAAACGATTTCTTCTGTTTTAAAGTGTGAAGTAAACTCCGACGAAGTAAAATCCAAGCGGATCCCGTTCATGTTCAGGGTTACATCCGTGTTTGTTTACCTTTTTTGCATGCCAAAATGGCGTCCACTAACTGAGAGTCACGTGGGGTCCGGAGCTCTATTGGAGTGTCGTAACTCTCTACAGCTCTGACAGAACCCTGCCCTCCTCTCCCAATGATTGGACAGGAATTCGAGAAACGTGATTGGTAGCCAAGACTCGTGCTCTCATTGGTTCCACCCAAGTTCTTCCCACTGACACTAGAATCGAGACAAAAAGATCTGTAAGTAGGATTTAGTTTGTACCTGTAGAATGAAATGTGTGTTTTGAGAGAGTTTTGATTTCAAACGTGTACCTTGATTTTTTTCAATTTGGAAGTCTGCTAGTTACAAAACGAAAGTTTCATGTTTCTGAATGAATGTTTGATGTTACAAAATGAGTAGTAAATGTTCAAAATAAAAGTTTGATTTTACAAAATAAAAAATACATGCACAAAATACAATGTTCCTGTTACAAAACAAGAAATACAAGTACGAATTGAGAATTACAAGTTAGAAAACTAAAGTTACAAGTTACGAATCCAAAGTTACATGTGATGAAACATGTTCGAAGTTACAAAACTTGGTACAAGTTACGCTGAATATTGTCCCAATCCTAGCTCCATAGAGAATTCTATTCTACCGCACTCACCTGAATTTTTTCAGACATGTTGTTTCCTCTGATGGGATAGCTGTTGATACAGAGAAAATCAGAGCCGTGCAAGACTTCCCTGTACCAACCAATCTCAAACAGTTTCAAAGATTTCTAGGGATGACAGGCTGGTATCACCGTTTTGTTTCTCACTTTTCTGAAACCACCAAGCCACTCAATTCCCTGAAACGAAAAGGAGTTAAACTCATCTGGGCCGAGGCATATCCAAAAGCTTTTGAAACTACAAAGCAGCACCTGATCTCTTTACCTATTTTCCACCACCCAGACTTTGCTCTACCATTTATTATATACATTGATGCCAGCGACATGATTAAACTAATCACCTGTGAGGCACTGTGTGAGAGGAAGGACCAGACTCACTTTAGTCAGAACCGTCAAAACGAGGCCGTTAATCCCTCTGACTTTAAGTCTTCTGGAGATAGGAGAGCCTAGCCAAATAATTGTGAGTAATTCCTTACGCCCATTTTATGAATCACGAGAGTATTCGACTTACAAATGTCTATTTCAAAGGGTGGAATGTCTGTCAGCTTGTGGAGCGCCTCTCGATAGCGTCATTATGTCACCCTCTTGCCCAAAATAAGTTTTAAATTGAGTACTGCACAGTATTGTCCAAGAACTCATCCTAGTGACAGCAACCACACAACTGCCAACTCCTTATCCACGGCTGTGACAAGCAAAAGAAAACACGAAGGAAAAATTAAAATGGGACCACAACAAAGTTAAAACTGAGAGTGCAAATCTTTTATTGTCTGTATATTGTTTTGTGGGTTATCACTTTTCAAACGCAAAAATGGGTATATGTACTTGAAAATATATGTCCTGGTATAACGAAAATGAAATAAAAACTGAGGAAAAAGAGACAAAATATTATCAACACAACTATAAGTCAGGAGGGAAACCTGACTGGCACCCAGATTTATTATTGCCCTAAAGCCAAATTCGTTACAACTTTAAACTCACAAAGCAAAAACAGAAGTGAACATAGCATTAATGAACTCAAGTCTCCTTGAACCTGTTGTCTTCGTCCTTGTGTGGCTGGCAAGCCACTTGGTGCATTACTGGTAAGGAGTGTAAAATGACTGATTTAAAACTGTATAAAATACTTCGGTTGGTTCAAATCATCAATCATTTGTTAGACTTGTCCATAAAGTACAAACATTTACCCAGCCCTTAGTGCAAATATTCTGAAGTCCAAGATGGTTCATAATTAGCCATCCAAAAATTGAAGTTCGCATGTCCAAGTTTGCATGTCCTATAGAAGTCAAGAATTGATCATGGACCAATGGATACAATGTATACATGATCTGCACTTCCATGCAATATTGAATTAGTTAGAAGATGAATGTGGACAGTTTAAAAGAGATTAAAAAAAACCTGGCAATCTTTATTATTTATCTTGTTAAACTGGCAGGAATTAGAGATTCGAGTCTTTATTTGTTGGCTCCAGATTGCACCTCTTGGTTAAAACCTTAAAATATGAAGTCTTTGCCTTTGAAATACTTGTGAGAAACCGAACAATCAAGTTAGAATGTTTTGTTGTCAAACAAAATAAGCAGGAAGAAGTGAAGTGATTGGCTATACACGTCATTCCACTGCATTAGGTAAATAGATTTTAGGCTCAGAAACACATATGACATCACATATAACAAATAGGTCATACACGCACGCATGCACACCCACCCACACACACGCACGCACGCATGCACACCCACACACACACACACACTGTGCAAAAAGTAAGCAGGAGCACTAAATGCTTCTTGCCCAAACCTGCCTGCTGCTCATGAATTACGTAAATTTTACACAAAGGCTTATCCTCAAATCTAAACCAGAAATGAGCCTTGATACATTCTAAACTCTCATTAAAGAGCAAGTCACTCCAAATCAACATTTTTTTGCTGATAAACTATATAAATGAGTGTCTGATCGTGCTGCAGACACATGTAGTCAATAATTCGGCACTTTAGTGCATTTTAGTTAAAATTTTAATATTCTGCCTAAAACTGTCAGTGTTGCACCATCGTCAGGTAAAAACTCAGCACTGCGTTTGAATTTAAATCTGCCATCGCTATTGGCTAAGAGGTACACTATGATGTTAGATGGTACATTATGATGTCACAATGTCGTGAGTGTGTGTATTTGTTAGCGGCTCCACCCTCTCGGTCTGCTAGGCAATAGCATTTGTTGCATTTTTCAAACAGGAAGTGGGAGTTGAGTAAGAATCTGGTAGGGGGTGCCTTGCTCTTTAAAATAAAAAAATATTGTTGACTGTAACTTTCCTTTAAACACTTTTTTATTTAATACAGATTTTTTTGTTCACAGTCCTTTCAGAACTTCATGTAGTTAAAGTGGATCTGGACATCATGTAGTTAAAGTGGATCTGGGGCCTCATTTATAAAGCTAGCTTACGCACAAAACGGGGTCGGAAAACTGCGTAAGCAACTTTCCACGCAAACTTTGGGATTTATGAAAGAAAACTTAGCGGAAAAATGTGCACAACTTTGTTGACTAAGGACCTGGCTTACGCACATGTTGGACATGGAGAGCACCTGCAGTGCTGCTGCCGAGAAGATACAATTATGAAATCCTGCAGCATTATCACTTGTACTGCTTCGATTTCACCCCCCCCCCCCCCCC
>SSNQ01034701.1:1515646-1543858 GCA_006942095.1 Nothobranchius kuhntae | reverse complement strand
ATTTATGTAAAGTTGCAAATAAGAACTTCCAGTTAACTCTATCAAAAGCTTTTTCTGCATCTAGATATAATATACTAGTTTCAATGTTTCTACTGCAAGAGAAATCTATTAAATTAAGTAATCTATGTGAGTTTGTGGATGACTGTCTACCCTTAATGAAACCAGTTTGGTCAGGGTGTATTATGAAGGGGGTTACCTTCTCTAATCTTTTGGCCAGGGCTTTACAAATTATTTTGAGATCAACATTAATAAGAGAAATTGGGCGATAGCTGGTAGGAAATGCAGGGTCTTTGCCTGGTTTTAACAAGAGACTAATATTGGCTGAATTCATGTTTGGCTGTAATCTACCGCTCTCTTCGATATCCCTCACCATTCTGAAAAATATTGGAGCCAGAATGATTCGGAATTCTTTGTAGAACTCTGCTGGAAACCCGTCTGGACCTGGAGCTTTCCTATCAGTCATGGATTTAAGGGCTTCCTGGAGCTCAGCTGATGTTAGTGGTGAGTCCAGGACTGTAACTTGGTTGTCTGATAATTTAGGAAGTGTTATCCTGTCAAGGAACTCATTGATCTCGTTATCTGATGGGTTTATCTGTGGTGAGTACAAAGTTTGGTAAAAGTCTCTGAAAGTGTTGTTTATGCTTTCAGGGTCATAAACTATATTCCCGGTTGAGTCTTTAACAGCAGATATGGTAGTTTTCTCTTTATTAATTTTTAACTGGCTAGCTTAAAGAGATTGTATTATTTTAAAAAACATTGGCGCTTGCGTTACAGGGTAATGTGATATAAAAACCCTCCTCCTCTCTCAGATCCATAAGCATCATGGATGTTTAAAGCATCGACCCAACTGGTGAATTTCGGCGGCCAAACCGAGCCTTTTAACAAAAACTTGTCACTCCCCTTGGATTATCTGGCGCTTTAGAATCTTTTCAACGTCGAAGGATCTCTCGGTCGATATGTTTACTTTTTGCTGCTCATCTTCATAAAATTACCCCTCTAACTGTCCCCCGTCAAAATCTTTTATTTTGTAAACGGGTGGTGAACGAGGTATGCAATCAGAAACTGAACAGTTCATGTGTAAAACTCTGTTCATACTTTTTATCAAAAACACCTCAGAGTTTGGAAATTCTCACAACGTCTCCCCTTTTAAGCTTCATTTTCTTTGCAGGTTTCAGTGAGGTGGCTCCATAAAGGTTGTGAAACACCTGCTGATAATTTTCCATGTTTCCATGTTTACCAATACCAATCTTTAAATTCTATCAAAATTGAAGCTGTAAAACGTCATGTCACCGAGCTTGAGATGGAAGTCCCTTCACTGCATAAACTTGTGCTTCGCCAGTGGCGTGCTTTTAAGCTACTAGGTACATCTGATTACCAGACTATGGTTGTCCTGAACACGCACAGTAAGATGCTGCGTAAGAACACCACCATGGTGTACGAACTTTGCTCTTTTATCTCTGCCAGCTATGCTCACACTCAGCTGGTGACCTCTTGTCTGTCCAACTATAGTCTGGATGTTAGCGATGTTAGCTTATGGGGAGGATTCCTCTTTTTCTTGTCTCTCTGGAAATGGTGCATGACTTGCTTAGCGGGACATCTAAGGAATATGTGATTGCCTTTCACCTAGCTTTTTCCTTAGGCAGTGCTATTCCCCTTCGAGTTGACCCTGAAACTGGAGTACTAGCATTCATCATCAACTTGCAGGTCATGTCCCCAGGTGATGTTTACTGTCAACAGGACATGATCATCGTCAGTAGCTGGGTAGTTGCTACTCATGTCAAGCTACGCCGCCAGTGGTTCCGTTTCTCGGTGACAAGCCGGAAGTCCTTCTTGTACATGATCTGCGTACATGTTCTCTCACTCGTGTGATCTGCACTTCCTTGGTCCAGGAACCTCTTTTCTGCATAACAAAACCTCAAGCTTGTGTGTTATTGGGGAATCTACAGGCCCTATGACCATCAGTCCTCGATTGCACGTGTTACAGACTACCGCGGTTAACGTTGGCCTTCTCTGGTCAGTGAAAACCCTGCTCTCGAGGCCGAAATGTTCTATATATCTGCTTTTGGGATCAGTACGACACCTGCTGATGCAAACCTGACAATTGAAATATTAAAATCAAATTTGGTTCTCCAGTTGTTTTTCCATTTAGTATATTTGGTCTGAGACTGAAACAGAAAATACGAAAAGCACAACATTTTTTGATTTTTTTGAATCTGTTTCTAAAACAAATTTTCCTTTTTTGATTTTTTGTTTTCAATGGAAAATAGAATGGATGATACACCGATTTTCTTTTGTTTTTGTGATTCTGAAGTTGTTGTGTTTAGTGATTTGTTAGTGTGGTTTGCAGTTCAGGGCCACCATATTTATCAGACTTCAGGTGTAATTTAGGCCCTGTCCACACGTAGCCGGGGATGTGCCAAAACGTAGATATTTTCCTACGTTTTGGCCTGTCATCCACACGAAAACGGAGTTTTTTCACACGAAAACGGATCTTTTTAAAAACTCCGGCCAAAGTGAAGATCTGCGTTTTCTCCGTTTTGGGTATCTGCGTGTGGACGGACAAAACCGGAGTTTTAAGGTCCGCAACGTCACTTTCCGCGACAAAAAAATGCTGACATCACGTGTGCGACCTGTGTTTACACTAGCCGGCATCACGGAAGCTTTCACAGCTGCGCTCTGTCACTACCCGATCCGTCAATTGTCCAAGCGCTTTCTGCTTGTTTGTTTTTGCAAGCGGAATTACTGCTCCTTGCGGAAGACCACAGACGAAGGACGAGGTTAAGAACGGGGGAAGTACTGCCGCCTACAGGTTTGGCATGTCCATAACAACGTATTTATCCGGGTACGTGTGGACAGAGTTTGTTTTTAAAACGCGGTGGTGTGGATGCAAGTTTTTGGAGGGGCGGATATTCGTTTTCAAAAAACCCCGGCTACGTGTGGACTAGGCCTTAGAGAAAGGAAGCTTATCAAACTTTACAAAATTTTCAGGCATAATGGACTTGTAGGTAAGTTTTTCAAAGCAGTGTCTGTCAAGTAGCTAATGATTTCTAAAATCATTTAACTCATCATACCCAATAAAATAACTATCAGAGCAGTGGTGGCGCCAGTGGGGCACTAGGGGGGCGCTATAGCTACCCCTGGATTAGTCATTGCACCCCCATAGCACCCCCAAGTAAATATTAGATTAAATTTTTTTTTTTACAATTTAATTTTAATTTAACGTGTGTTTAAGAGCAGACTTGAACCTCCCGACTGATGAAGCCAAATGCACATAGAGGGACAGAGAGTTCCAGAGTTCGCACTCCCCTCGAGATTTGTATCGAACCTTCAGAACAACCAGCAGCAGCTGATCAACAGATCAAAGGGGGCGCGTGTGGGACAACAGGTCCACCAGAGAGGATGGGGTGGGCAATTCAAAGTCTTGTATACATATCGCAATAAACCCTTTAAGTAGTACTCCCAAAAGATATAAAAGAGGTAAATGAAATAAAATATTTTAAAAAATTATGAAAATTAAAATTGAGGAAAGCTAAACAGTTTAGATAATTAATATTAGCCCTCTGGAGTCCAGGGTGTAATTTGCCATTTTTGACTAATTTAGAGTTTTCCTTGCTTTTCCAAAATAAAAACCATAACCACTGCCTTATGTGGTATCAATCTTTTCAGCACAACCTGGATGTTATGAATTTATACTTATTTTTTATATTTGGACATAAAGGGTTTGCATATTAGACCTTAAATCACTCAAAAACATAAAATCCGAATTGGAAAAAAGTTGTTTATTTTACTGTGAAACCAACAAACATTTATGACAAATGTTTTTTATAATTTAGAATGGTAATCTAGACTGTACATTTGTAAAAAAATATGACTAAATATAGCAAATAACACATTTAAAAGATAAATTATTAGCCCTCTGGGGTCCAGGGTGTAAATCACTGTTTTTGACTCATTTTGGTTTTTCTTTTGTATTTTCTAATAAAAACAATAAATATTGCTTATGGGGTATCATTTTTTTTTCAGGACAACCTGGACTATCTGAATTTATACTTATTTTATTAATTTGGCAATAATGAACATGCATTTTGGAGTGGGGAGTGGCTCTGTCTCACGCCGAGATCTGACAGCTGCGCGGCGCCGCCCACTCCTCTTGTTGGATCTCCGAGGAGCTGGATCTCTGCCTTCATCCTCCACCTCATCATGACCCAACTCTTCTATGAGGAAGGATGGATCTGCCACATCGTCATCAATACCCTCGCTATTTGCCTCAGACTCCGGCTGCGAGTCTCCGTCCACTTCCTCTGCTTCCAGTTCAAAAAACAGCCATACTATCTGAACTGCCTGGTGGACATTTATCCTTCTCATCATCCTTTATATAAGCCTAATAAAAGCCTACTAAACTGCAGAGACAATATATCTGTCCGGATCGCTCCAAAATGTGAAGTTTACCGTCAGTATCTGTCTAACTGTTTGTTGTTACTCCGTTCGCGCCACTCCTTTCCCTACGAAGCGGCTCCTTTTTGCGCACATCTGGTTACTCGTGCAGCCTTCCTCTCTCTCTCAGCTACATGATGCTTTTTATCAATTGAATATGTGAGACTTCCACCAACAGCAAAAGGATGTCATGTTTTTGTGGTTTTTTTATGTTCACAAGCACATTCCCTCTCAAGGATGACTAAACAGCTGTTTTGACAAGTTATCAGATTGTCTAAAAAATGGTCGTTTTTTAGTTTAGTATAATTCCGCTTTTACGTTGCCTATTAACAACATTTAAAAACTGGGGTGTAGTTTATAATCTCCTTCTTAAAGCTGAATTGAAACCGAAACTCAGGGAGACGGAGTCTTGCTGCTACAGCGTCCCAAATCAGACCTGTTCTAAAGATGCGGGTACGCGTCCATGGACCCCAGAGGGTTAAAACAAAAGTTATCTAAAAGGAACAAAAGCAACCGAGCTAATAAACAGTGTCATGAGTTCACATTTACTCACATATATTGGTCCAGTTAGTCATAACTGCAAGGACTACAGAGGCAGTTTAACATCAGATAGTTTATTTATAATGCATCTCTGATTGGATTTGATCAGTAGATGCAGACTTCCATCCTGAGTCCAGTTGGCTGCAAGTTTATTCTTGTAGTTTTTCTGAAGGTCGTCCAGTAATTTGGCCTGCCTCGCAGTTAAGCTCTCCATGATCTTTTTTGGTGTTGATGATCCCTTGAATTGTTTCTTCATCCTGTAAACCATGTCTCTGATGTTGAAGTCTTTCCTGTCCAGATCTAGGTCTCAAGAAAGTATTATTGTCCAAACCCTAATGGCTGAAGTTTTTGTTACCAGTAGATATTTAAAAAACTGAGAAAACTCGAAATGTGGATGAAATTAGTTTATCCTATAAACTCAGTCTGTTTATCTTAACACCTCATGTGATTATAACACCTCCTGCCTCCTATTGGCTAATATCCCAAATAGTAAACCCCAATAGCATCATATGCACAATAAAACTGTGCAACCATCTGTTTTCATACTACATTTGGATGGAATGATGCTGCCTCAGTGCTTTAAAACTGGACACAATTAAGTTATTGTATACAGGATTATCCCATATAAGAATATTCATAATAATAATGCATTATATATATATATATATATATATATATATATATATATATATATATATATATATATATATATATATATATATATATATATACATCTCACGGCTCATACAAGTATCTACACCCTCCTGCATGCTCAGATCCTCAGCTTCCATCGACCTACACAATATCCTTGCTCATCTGGTTACCATTAGAAGTCGAGCATTCGGCTGATCTGCCCCTTCCCTTTGGAATTCATTACCAGTTAAACTCAGAAATACCACTTCCCTTCACCATTTCAAGGCTAACTCACCTGTTCAAGATGGCCAATGCTGTAACTGTACTTGATGTATTTGATTGATATATGTTTTATATTTTATTATTATGTATTAGTAAGTACCTTTCAGAAAACACAAGGACACTTTACTGCATGAGTCTGTTCTTAGTAAAAATATCTAAGGACTGATGTTTGTCTTCCAGAATTGTGTGCAGGACCAAACCCAGTAATGAGGAGAAGGAGGAGCCTGTTTCTGTGTCAGTGAGTGGAGGAGAGCTTGGCCTGTCCAGACAGAAATTCAGCTACCTGGTACATCAGATTCCTATTATTTGATGCACATATCCATGATCATGTTTTTAGCTGCAGCAAACAACAAGAATAACATAATTAAACTAAAGCCTCTTTCATAAAACAACATCGCTCTTTTTGCCACATAGCTAAAGTGGCTTCAGGGAGCCTTTGGTCAATTATAATGGGTCAGCCTGTGATGGTAATTAGGTGCGATCATGCAGTTTTTTAAAAAAAGATTACACATTGGTGGTATAAAGGGTGACATGCGTGCCAGTGAATGAAGCCGAGGAGAGGCGAGGATCCAGACTGGGGAGGAAACAGGCAGACAGGTAGGATTTCTTACACTGATTTTATTCTGAGACATGCTGGACAATGAAACAATGGACCGACACAAGACATAGAACAGAAGGGGCTCAAATACACGAGGGCAGGGAGCTGAGGTGATTGGGAAACGAGAGGCAGGTGGGGGCAATTAACGAGACACAAGGCTGAACCAAAACGGGGAGACAGGACAGGGTGTGACCGTACCCCACCCCCCACCCCCCACCCCCCCCTCAAAGGGCAGATCCCAGACGCCCACAGGAACAAGGCGGGAGGAGGGGGACCCGGAGGGAGGGCCAAGAGGAACCAAGGGACCAGCAGAGTCTGGGGGTCTGCACCTGGGGCAGAGGAGGAGACGACTGGCTCTTGGAGACCTGCGCCTGTGGCAGAGGAGGAGGCGTCGGGCCCTTGGAGGCGCGCCTGCGGCAGAGGAGGAGGCGACGACAGGCTCTTGGGGGCCTGCAGCAGAGGAGAAGGTGACGACAGGCTCTTGGGGGCCTGCGGCAGAGGAGGAGGAGACGACGGGCTCTTGGGGGCCTGCGTCTGCGGCAGAGGAGGAGGCGACGACGGGCTCTTGGGGGCCTGTGTCTGCGGCAGAGGAGCTCTGCAGGCTGGGCCGGGGACATAGTCTGTGCAGGCTGCGCCGGGGACATAGTCTCTGCAGGCTGTACCGGGGACATAGTCTCTGCAGGCTGGGCTGGAGACAAAGCCCCTTGGACAGGCTGGGCCGGAGACAAAGCCCCTTGGACGGGCTGGGCCGGAGACAAAGCCTCTTGGGCGGGCTGGGCCGGAGACAAAGCCCCTTGGACGGGCTGGACCGGAGACAAAGCTCCTTGGACAGGCTGGACCGGAGACAAAGCACCTTGGACGGGCTGGGCCGGTGACAAAGTCTCTGCGGGCTGAGTCGGAGCCTCATGGAAGGGCTGGACCGGATACTGTGCGACCTCCTGAACCACCACTGGAACCGGAGACGGCAGAGATGTCGGACCAGAGGGAGCGTCGACCTCTAGAGTGGAACGAGCGTCGACCTCTGGAGTGGAACGAGCATCGACATCAGATGAGGTGTCGACCTCTGGAGTGGAACGAGCGTCGGCATCAGACGAGGCGTCGACCTCTGGAGTAGAGAGAGCGTCGACATCAGACGAGGCGTCGACCTCTGGAGTAGAGAGAGCGTCGACATCAGACGAGGCGTCGACATCAGACGAGGCGTCGACATCAGACGAGGCATTGACATCAGATGAGGCGTCGACTTCAGACGAGGCGTCGACTTCAGATGAGGCGTCGACCCTTGGACAGGAAGAGGCGTCGACCCTTGGACAGGAAGAGGTGTGGACCCCTGGACAGGAAGAGGCGTCGACCCTTGGACAGGTAGAGGCGTCAACTTCAGAACACGAGGAGGCGTCGACTTCAGAACATGAAGAGGCGTCGGCTTCAGAACACGAGGAGGCGTCAACTTCAGAACTGGAAGAGGCGTCGACTTCAGAACTGGAAGAGGCATCGACCACAGGACAGGGCATCGACCACCATCGACTTCTGGTCCGGGGGCGTCGGCTTCTGGTGCAGGAGCATCGACTTCTGGGCTGGCGACCTCTGGACCGGAACCGGAACTTTCTGCTTCTGGTCCAGGGGTGTCGGCTTCTGGTCCGGGGTCGTCGACTTCTGGTCCTTCGACTTCTGGACCGTCGACCTCTGGAACGCCGACCTCTGGACCGGAACCAGAACCGTCTGCTTCTGGGCTGGTCCTGTCTGCTTCTGGGCTGGTACCATCTGCTTCTGGGCCGTTCCGTCTGATTCTGGGCCCGAACCGTCTGCTTCTTGGCCCAAACCGTCTGCTTCTGGGCCCTACCCGTCTGCTTCTGGGCCGGATCCGTTGATGTCTGGAGTGGAGGCGGAGCAGCTGTGGGAGGGGCTGCCTGGACAGGCTGCGTGTGAACTGGAGGTACTGGGAACGGAGAGAGCAGGGAGGACAAACCGTCCAGCTGAAGCTCCCGGAGGCTGAGGGCCCAATGGAGCTGGGCCAGCTCAGCCCGGAGACCGACGAGCTCCGCTGGATGAGAAGAGGAGGATAGAGCATCCAGGCGGGATTCCTGGGAGTTGATGAGCTGGCGGAACCGGCCAAGCTCCGCCGGGAGACTGACAAGCTCGGTCAGCTGGGCTGCGGCCAACGCTCCTCCCCTTGGAGATGACGGAGGTGCTGATTCGGCAGGAGATGGGACTGCTGGTCTGGCTGGGGGCGTGTCCAAACTGCTGCGCCGGGCAGGGGCAGCGGCGAACTCACAACTCCGTCCCGGGACACCAGATCACGGTGGAGTCCGGCGTCTTTCCCCATGCCGTGGACCGACTCCGGGGGAACAGACAGCCAGCCTCGTGCCCTCGAAGCCGGAGCGATCCAGGAGCGTCTCCCGATCCAAACTCCCATCCGGTTCCGGAAGGGCGGCGAGGATCGCCGAGGCTGACGGTCGGGGACGTCATGGCGGGGAGGCGGAGCTGGGGCTGGAGAAGGAGAAGCCGGCTGGTGGGTCAGGGTAAGCCACCGGAGCAGGTACTCCCATGGAAGAACCTCCCCTCTGGATCCTTTAACGGGTCGGTCCATTCTGTCACGCGTGCCAGTGAATGAAGCCGAGGAGAGGCGAGGATCCAGACCGGGGAGGAAACAGGCAGACAGGTAGGATTTCTTACACTGATTTTATTCTGAGACATGCTGGACAATGAAACAATGGACCGACACAAGACATAGAACAAAAGGGGCTTAAATACACGAGGGCAGGGAGCTAAGGTGATTGGGAAATGAGAGGCAGGTGGGAGCAATTAACGAGACACAAGGCTGAACCAAAACGGGGAGACAGGACAGGGTGTGACAAAGGGGATGGGGGCGGTCTCCACTCTGTTTACTCTGTTATAATGGACATCCTTTGATCTTAGAGCTAAATAGTTTTTCATGTGTATTGAATTCCTCCTTTCCACCGTCCACAAAAGCAGGCATATGGACATGTTATATACAGGTATATTATTTATGCTCTCTGCTTCCAGATCAGATTAAACTCTGTAGTTGAGATTGGGCTCCAGAGGAAATCAAATGTGTACTGGTATAGTAATAAACACTAACATGTCATCTGCTTAGAGCAAGAAAATTCCCAAATCTCCCTGTCACAATGTGGAGGTAAGGTGAGGGACGGAAAAGGGGATCCTTCAGGCAGGTAAATGAACCCAGGCAAAACAACAATGGACATTTATTTTTTCTTTATTGGTCAGAAGTGCAGACACGATGGGGTCGACGGGTGGAAACACAAATGACATGTAACGAGTATGAACCGTCAAACACACTAGCAACACACGTTGCTTATATTTACACTGGGATGGGTAATCAGGTAACAAGAGACAGGTGGATACAATTAAGATAAAACCCAAGACAGGGGCAAGGGGAGCAACAACGTGACACTCCCAAAGTTACTCCAGAGATCCCAGAGTGGGTTCTGATAGCTTCTGCCTATTGCTCCAACAAAGAGGAAATGGTAAAGGTGAGAGACGACAGCCTTTGCGTGTCCTCCTACCCAAGGGAAAAACATCTAAGGCAGAACCATTCACCAGGACCCACACAGTAGGTGGCCTATAAAGTAGCATGACCCACTTGACAAATTCATATCCCAAACCAAACCTGTCCAAAACATTGGATAAATACCCCTAATCCACACTTTCTTGGTGTCCAATAAAATGGTGAGAGTCCTATAATTAATGTTATGGGAAAACTGTGGGATGTTTTTAAGTTGACGCACATTTGTGCACATTGGAATAATAATTTAACATATGTTATAAACAAGATTCACCCTCCTACGTTGCTAATGGTGTCAGATGGGCCCCAGGTGCTTTTTTATTTTTATTAATGTATTTTTTTAGGAGTGCACCACTTCACCCTTGCCAAAGGATAAACTATCAACCATGTTTAATCACCCCCTGTCCTGTCCTGTCCTGTTTAAACCATGGTTTAAAAATCCTACAGGAAACACTGTGTTACTTTTCCCATTGTTGCAATGCTGTTACTGGTACTGGGCATGGAAAGGGGCATGTTGCTACAATGTCGTTGTATAAAGCACAGTGGTGTCAAACTTTCTGACAGCTAACCTAGTAATGATTCAGTCGCAAACGGAACGGCTGTTCGAGCTGATTGTCGTCGTCGGAGGAGGAGGAGGAGGAGGAGGAGGAGGAGGAGGAGAAGGAAGAGGAGGAGGTGGTTTATTTATGCCTGACATGCTTCCGCTGCAGCAGAATTCATCACCCATGGTCCAGTGAATTCACCTCACTGGTGCAGCCGTGCAGCACCCAATCCACTGTTTTGCGGTCAGTAGATGCCTTTGATGTGCTAAGTTCAAACTAACACATGAGGCGAAAAAGGACTGGAGAGTTATCCTGTGGGATTGAGAGGAGATGTAGGAAAATGACAGACGGCACAGGAAAACAGTTACATAATAAACAAGAAAACAAAACAAAGTGCTTGAAAAGGGAAAATCTAGTAAATTAAAGTAGATTTCCGGAGCCTACTGTTGATGATAATGTTGATCCTAATGTAGCTGAGCAGCACTTAGATGAACTTATACATGCAGTTAAGATCATGCACAATGATGAGAGACCGGGCCCAGATGGGTTTTCGATTACGTTTTTCAAAACATTTGTAGACAAGTTGGCTCCATTGCTTTTACAACTTTTGTACAATGAATCACTTGAACGTGGTCATTTGCCCCCTGCAATATCTCAAGCACTTATTACGGTTCATGTGAAGAAGGACGCTACATGTTGTACTTCACATAGGTCTATTTCACTTCTCAATGTAGACGTAAAATTTTTAACTAACATTTTGGCAACTCGTCTTGATAAAGTTCTTCCTACTATTATTGCAGACGCTGAGCAGGTTCTCAGAAGGTTCCTGAAAATGGCTCAAAAAAAAGACGTTCGGCTGGCCCGGTCAACTGGAGGCACGCGCATGTCAAGAGGTTCCTGTAAATCTACCCTGAAGTTCCAGTAGTGGAAATGAAGCTAATGCAACTTGTTCTTTATCCTCTTTTTATACTTACAACTTCTCGCCTCCCCCTCTCTGGGCTGCCACCTTACCATGATGTAGATTTTTTCGGAGACCCAGTGGGGGTACTCCGAGACTATGGGGTACCAGGCCCTCTGATACGGGCTGTTAGGTCCCCGAATGACCGGTGTCAGAGCTCGGTCTGCATTGCCGGCAGTAAGTCGGCCTCATTCCCAGTGAGAGTTGAACTCCGCCAAGGCTGCCCTTTGTCACCAATTTTGTTCATAATTTTAAGGACAGGATTTCTTGGCATGTCTTGTTCACGAGTGAGAGTAAGCTGGAGCACGAGACCAATAGGCAGACTGGTGCTGCTTCTGCAGTGATGCGGTCTGTCGTGGTGAAAAGAGAGCTGACCCAGAAGGAGAAGCTCTCGATTTACCAGTCGATTTACGTTCCTACCCTCACCTATGGTCACGAGCTTTGGGTAGTGACCAAAAGATCGAGATCGCTGATACAAGCTGCCGAAAAGAGTTTTCTCCACATGGTATTTGGGCTCTCCCTTAGAGACAGGGTGAGAAGCTCGGTCATCAGGGAGAGGCTCGGAGTAGACCCGCTGCTCCTCCACAATGAGAAGAGCCAGTTAAGTTGGCTCAGGCATCTGATTAGGATGCCTCCTGGAGGCCTCCCTGGTGAGGTTTTCCGGGCACGTCCAACCGGGAGGAGGCCTATAGGGAGACCCAGGACATTTTGGAGGGACTATGTCTCTCGCCTGGCCAGGGAACACCTTGGGATTACCCCGGAAGTGGCTGGGGAGAGGGAAGTCTGGGCCTCTCGACTTAGGCTACTGCCCCCACGACCCGACTTCGGATAAGCGAAAGAGAATACCCTCAGATAATAATTGTTGATTCAAAAAGGATGGTTCATATGCCGGTAAAAATATTCCACTGAAAAATCTGGTTTGGTTCCCGTAGGATGGTCATTTAGCATGAGCTGTGAGCTTTTGCTGAACTCGGAGCTCTGGCAGAACTGGGAAAATAGGAAGTGAGTTCACTTTTAGTAAAGTGGTTGTTTATAAAGTTTGACCAGTCAGATGTGATAAATGTGTATAGGCGTTTATCAAGACCCTCAGACACTCCCCTTTCTGTGACGCTTGGAAAGCTTATTTCACTTAATATATGGAGTAAGTCTGTTAAACATTCATTTGTTGATACACTGATATTATTATGTGGATGCAACTGATAATTAATTGATCATTAAATAACTTCAGATAGAACATTCATTGTAGAGAACACAGAATGATTGTAAACCTGTAGGCTGAACATCTTCTGCGTGGACCTTGGAGCGGTAGCTTAGATATGGAAGACAGGAGGAGGACTTTATTACGGCTCCTTTTTGGATGGAATTGTTTTGGTACAGGGAAGAACACAACATTCCTAGCAGAGGAAGGCTGCTGCACACCTGACCTTCTATTTGACCTGTGACATTGCTGTGGACAAATAACCTTGTTAGCCTTTCACAACATTACACCAAGAGCCTTTTTAAATATACTTCCACATCCGTAAACCATTTATTTCCCCTGGTCTTACTGATGGTGCATATGGGCAGTAGGGATGTAATGGAAATACCACCTTTAAGGACCTTTAGAGGAATGGTGTGTAGTGGAATATAGTTGGTATATTCTTACACTTTATTAAGGTCCAGAGATTAATCTTACCTTAGAATCAGAAGAGGTTGTTTTTACCACAGGGAATTCTATTCAAACACTTTGTATTGACTTAGAGACAAGAAAAGAGAAATATGGGACGTTCAAGAATATTTATTTTATAATTATTCGAAACAATCACCAGGACTAACTCTCTGGAGTGGCCTAGCCAGTCTCCAGACCTCAACCCCATAGAAAATCTGTGGAGGGAGTTGAAAGTCCGTGTTGCTCGGCAACAGCCCCAAAACATCACTGCTCTCGAGAAGATCTGCATGGAGGAATGGGCCAAAATACCAGCTACTGTGTGTGCAAACCTGGTAAAGACCTACAGTAATCGTTTGACCTCTGTTATTGCCAACAAAGGTTATGTTACAAAGTATTGAGTTGAATTTTTGTTATTGACCAAATATTAATTTTCCCCCTGATTTACAAATAAATTCTTTAAAAATCCTGCCATGTGAATTCATGGATTTTTTTTCACATTCTGTCTCTCACAGTTGAAGTGTACCTATGATGTAAATTACTGATCTCTGTCATCATTTTAAGTGGGAGAACTTGCACAATCGGTGGCTGACTAAATACTTTTTTGCCCCACTGTATACAGTCATACACAGACACAGTCACACACTCCCTCCCTCATGCTCACACACACACACACAACCAAAAACATTCAAAAATGCATGCCGGACACCCACTCATGCTCCCCATACACACCCTATTCACTCTGGTCCTGGTACTGCTGCACATTGGGTACAACCATCACCGGTTCCCAGAGTTCAACCCTTTCTGCTGGGGTGCTGATGAGCAGGCTCCCCCGCCCAACGCTGAGCGAAGCAACCCACCACCCCAGACCCCAACATTACGGAGCTGTCCACCCCCACAACTCGAGTCCCCAGGCCCCCACCCAGACCTGCTATGGGGCAATGCTGCTGCCAGGCAGCGACCCATGGCCACCGCCAAGACCCCCAAGGGGCCCCACTCACAACCGCCAGTAGTCCACCCCCCGAGGCAACCCAAGCACCTCCAGATGGGGGCAGCAATTCAGTTCAATTCAAGTTTATTTATAAAGCTTCAAATCGCGACAAGAGTCGTCTCAAAGCACTTCACATAATAAACATTCTAATACAGGTCAGTTCATTAAGCCAGTCATAAAAAGTTTCCTATATAAGGAACCCAGCAGGATGCATCGAGTCACTGACTAGTGACAGAGTCTTTACAGCAATCGTCATATTAAGCAAGCATGCAGCGACAGTGGAGAGGAAAACTCCCTTTTAACAGGAAGAAACCTCCAGAGGATCCTGGCTCAGTATAAGCAGCCATCCTCCACGACTCACTGGGGATGGAGAAGACAGAGCAGACACACACACACACACACACGCACACACACACACACCACACACACACACACACACCAAGTAGTGTTTCTATGGTTACATTGTGATTTCTTAGTAAATATTCTATGTGGCGAAAGATAAACTTTATTGTATTTATCCTAGTGGATCTATAATTAAACAGGTAAACTAGTAGTAGCACATCCAATGTCAAAGAGCGTAAAATGTCATTATCAGGAGAGGGAGAATGTTTTAGTGGTTAGCAACAGCAGCCCCCCAGTCCCAGACACCCCCAGTGAACCCCCTCACAAGAGCTTCTACTAAACACTGAACAAAGGGTCTTAATACATAGGACCATGTGGTGTTTCAGTTTGTCTTTTTAATAACTGCTGACATTTTTTATTCAGCTTTTCCATCACCATGGGGTGCTGTGTGTACATTAATGAGGAAAGAAGATTCACATGCTTGACTTTAGCAAATGACTGCAATATAACAAAGGGTGAAAAGTTGGCAGGGGTCTAAACGTTTTTTCGTACCCACTGAGTCTGACATATCATTCAGTTAAATGTTATAGGTATTACAGAGCGTAATTGTGTTTTAGAACATAAAAGTAAAGCCACAGGTAAATAATTACTTTTTAAATGTGGGATGCCCAACACTGGTTATCACACTAAGCTCTTCATTATTTTCCTTCTTCTCAGAACCCGTTTTTAGTGGCAGTGGCTCCTGAAAGGGGTCCAAAGGCTGGAGGAACCACACTAAACATCACAGGCAGAAACCTACGGACGGGTCGCCCTTCTGACCTCACCATCACCGTGGGGGTGGTCCCCTGTAGAATGTAAGAGGCAGTAAATCTCCCACCGTTTGCTACTGGGCAGTGAGGACTGTACCACTCATTGTCACTGGACATGTGTTTTCTGTCTCAGTGTGTCCGAGGTGCAGAGCTCCAGTGTTCAGTGTGTAACGGGCAGCAGTAACAGTACCGGGATTTACCGGGTCATTCTTCACTTTGGCAGCGACAAGTACAGCAGTGATTATTTCTACAACTACACCCACAACCCTTACATCAGCCATGCCCTGCCAGACAAAAGCTTTGTGAAGTAAGTGTGGCCATTGTCTCCTGGTGACCCTCTAAAGGACCTTGAAGACTTAAATCGTGTTGTGTCCTTCTCATTCAGTGGTGGCCGACTGATCTTTGTGTTTGGTCGTAACCTGGATGTGGTGCAGAACCCACAGATGGTGGTAAGTTTCCTCCCTCACAAGGCTGTGAGGAGGACACGCCAGAGGCTGACCAGGATGGTACCTGACCCGGTCTGTTGTAGTGGATCACTCTGTGCTGCCCAACAGGTGTGTGTGTGTGTGTGTGTGTGTGGGGGGGGGGGGTCTGTTCCCTAAATGAATATTCTCTTTTTTCTTTACTTTTCTTCTCATCAGTTCAAGGAACGTTGTGAGGTGAATTCCTCCTCGCTGGTGCTCTGTCGCTCTCCGATGGTGAACTCTTCTCTTTTGGGGTCAAAAGTCACAGTGCAGGTTGTACTTGACAACCTTTGCTTTGACTTCAGCAGCTTTAGCTCTCAGACATTCAGCTATGAGCCTAATCCCGTCCTACAGCCCCTCAACAAGAAGGAGCCCCTGAAGGTCTATCACTACAACCCTGGCAGCTTCATCCAGTTGGAGGTCAGAGACAAAAGTGTCCTGTTCTGTCATTCTCTGTAGTTCGAGCTACACAGGTGCTGTGTTGACGTGCAAAAAAGAGGATAAAGACTGAAATCCTCACATTTTTTCACACGTCAGAGTACCAAACTTTTGCATCTTCTCATTCTTCCATTAACCCTTGATTCACCATCTTCATCGTGTTAGAAATTGTTCTGTAAAACGTTTTTGTGGGTACTAGAACACAGTTAGAGCACATCTATGAGGATGCTGCACAATGATAATGTAATGTTCGATGTCATTAACAGAGTAAACCTCCATCATCTTTGATTTAGTCCTGCTCAACAAAGAGCTGAAAGATGAAACTGAACTAAAACATCACACACCTGTGATCAAATCCTTGTTATTTTTGATACTTGAAGCCTTTTAAAAGGGACTGTAATATTTGTCATTACAGTGTAGGACTTGTGTTCTGAACTGTTTGGACAAAAGAGTTTTCCATCTTGTGTGATCTTGTGGGGCGATGGTGGCACAGGAGCTAGGTGCTCACCTCATAATCGGAAGATTGCAGGTTCGAGCCCCGCTCAGTCTGTCGCTGTTGTTGTGTCCTTGGGCAAGACACTTAACCCACCTTGCCTGCTGGTGGTGGTCGGAGGGACTGGTGATCCCTATCTACAGCAGACTCGCCTCTGTCAGCGTGCGCCAGGGCAGCAGGGGCTACAATGTAGCTCATCATCACCAGCATGTGAACGTGTGTGTGACTGTGTTGTAAAGCACCTTGGGGGGTTCCAGGATGAGCACACCACTGTACCAACTACTGTGAAGTCTCACCAGAATGGTGAAGTAAAGTAATGGCTCTGGTAAGAAGCAATGTTGACATCAGAATCAAAGATGGCACCAGTGAGTTCAGCATGTTATTTCATCCGCTGTCGGTCCTTTTCCTGCTCCGGATCTGATTACCTCTACTAACCTCTTATCTTACGGTTGACTTTCCCTCCTGGATATGATCCAAAAAGCTGGTTTTCTAAAGCTCCAAAGCAGCGAATGCTGAAGTCCCTTCTCCCCACTGTATGTGCTGGCTCTGGCGTTCCTGCTCACGGCCCTGTATCCAGCATGGCTGCACAAGAGGCACTGTTGAAGGGGAAAGCGGGCAGGTCGCCTCGTAAAGCTCAGAGCTCTCCATCAGCTTTCCTTCTTTGTCTCGTTTACGTCACGGCTCCCCAATCCGCCGCTGTGGTGCCACCAGCAGTCACAGGTATAGAGGTTTCCAATGCAGTGGACTGTGTCCTGCAAACTCTGCGTTCCTGAGGTGGTGAGCACTTTCACGTCGGCGGGCCTCCTCAACCTCCACATCAATAAATCTGTTTTCTGAAGGATCATTTCATGGATTGCTCACTAGATTTGTTCTGCCTGACTGAGACCTGGGTCATCCCTGGTGAGTAAGCCATCATTTCTGAACGCTGTCCTGCTGACTGATCCATAGTGAACACTCTTAGATCAACAGGTCAGGGGGGTGATGTTGGTGGGGGGGGGGCGTCTATTTTTTGACCTTCTCTCCGCTGTTAACTTCTCCACAGATTAGGTCTCCCTAGGAGCTTTGAGCTGTCAGCGTTTGAACTCGATTTGAATCAGCCTGTTCTGTGTGCCGGTAGTGGTCGTATGATCCAGGGATCATTTTAGGTGACTTCAGCGTTTAGCTCTGTTCTCCTACAAAGCCCTTTGTGAAAGTCTTTTTGGATCTTTTAGACATCTTTGGTTTGTTCATGAACCCATCCATGACGGTTCTCATTCTTTGGATTTCGTCTCATCATTCGGTCTTGTCTCTGATTTACAAACTGATGCTGTGTGTTTCACTGACCACTTGGCAATCTCCCAGCAAACATGCCCGTTTGGGCCCACCATGGGCTTTTGTGGGCTGTGTCTGAGCTAGCGTGGGCAACGAAACCCCACACTTACCTCATAGTTCATCCACAAGGATCTTGTGTATGGTTGCATGAATGGGGCCCATATATGTTTTCCCATGTAGGCCCCTATTATATTTATTTAAGGGCAACCCACAGATGAGTCTGTCCAAATCCATCTCATGCTGATCCCTTGTGGGGTGCCTTGGACCAGCCCAGTGGATGATTGCTCATGTGCATTAACGTAGAATATTTCTGTGGACATTTAAATTGTGGACAATTAAAGTCATATAAAGTGTCTATTAATAATAAAAAGGTCTAAGTAGAAGAGAATAACATTTTAAAGTGTAAGAGGCCCAATGTCCACGCTTGTGGACACCGGGCCCTAGGAGGTTGAAATACAGTGAAATGCATTTTGTATCCCTACTTTTGTAACCTGATATTCAAAAGTAGTAAAAGGGCCATTTTTACCAGATAACAGACATGTTTGTCATTAAAGACCACAGCAAGACCTCCACCACAACGTGACAGGCGTGGTGTGGTAAACACAGGAGAACATTTGTCTTCTTAACCTGTTGGAGAGGGACGGGTCGTAAACATCTGGTGTTCTGGGTTCTCCGGCCATGACTACAGTTTATGTCTTTGCTGGTTGATAAATGAACTGGAATAGGGAAACTTTTGGGTTTGTCAGCAGAAGACAACATTTTGGGAATTGTGACCTTTGGAAGACACACATAAGACAGTTGCATTGTGGGAGGACTGTGGGGGGTGATGTTATTTGTAGTGGAGGTTTGAGCAATGGCTGAAGAAGGTGAAGATCTCTGGGATGTAAACTGTTATGTCTGTGGAAGGGAATCCACCATAGATATATATCTACGGGACAGCACAGCATACCGGATGTTAGCGGTTAGCATGCTAGAGCCATGTTGGTTAGGGTGAATACCATCTCACTTGAAAAAGGAGAAACGGTTCCAAAATAGGTTAAAATTATCGATGAAACCAAATCTGTGGGACCTGCAAGCAGACTGAAGCCAGGAGTGGAGAGAGAGCAGACGGCTAAAAAGTCCATGTCCACGAGAAACTGTGGGGATCCGGCCAGAGATGAAAACAGACATTCTGCTGCTCTTCAGAATGTTAGATGGTTAATATGCTGTTGAGTGATGATGGACTAGCATCGTTTGATCCCACATGAATGATCACTCTTTTAACTGAAGCTGGGATGGAGTACAGCAGACCAGGAAGTTTATCCAGGAGAGCAGGTATGGTGGCTGATGGAAAACATCTCGTCATGACGTTCAAAAAGCGGACATTCCTGATTATTGAATCACCTGCCAGCAAAGTGGTCGGTGGAAAGAGTGGACGGGTGTAGAGGACTCCTGATTTGTGTTCCCATGGAGTAGTGGAGGAATCTGGGTTTGGGTTCCTGTGGTGTCGGGAACTGTGGGGTTTGAGGTGGAGGGTTTGCCATGGAGGAGTTCACCTCCTGAGCCAGGGCAGGAGGTCCAGCAGAGTGTCGACGTACTCTGGCATCAGAGGTTGAGGTCTGGGGGGAAGAGACTGCTGAAGCTGCTTCTTTCGGACCACAGGCTCCTGCTGGATGGGATCAGTGATGAAAGACGTAGGTTCATTTTTAGAGATGTTATTAATCTCACTCTAGAATTAAAGGTTTCTCTTCTAAAGCTTCACCTCTGCCTTTCTATTGTACTTACTTATTCTTTTTCCGTCAGATCCTCTTTTGATTTTAACTGGAAAGTCAGAGCACTGATTGGCGCATCGCATTTAATGCATTTATTTGTGATCCAACAGGTGGCAAACCCTTCACTAAATAAATTTAATCAATTTGCAACTGCATGAGTAACAATGCCAGACTTTATAAATAAAAGTGGGCACTGCCCTCAGGACTTACCACTCGGATTTGAGCCCAGGGGGAAAGTGCTGGCCAAGGAGAAATCCTCTCCACACTCTCCTGGTCCTGGACTCACCCCGTCTGTGGCCGAGGGTAACCTGGGATACGGATGCAAGGCCCTGTAGACAGTCCGGGGTCGGGGTCTGTAGAAGGGTGGAAGGTTTGTTATCCTAGACTAAGACTCCCCTTATGAAAAAGGAGTCTTAGCTTATGAGTAAATCTAGAGACTTATCTAGGTCAGAAGTAAAGAACCAGAGACGATGTTCTCTTTTTGGGTTCAAATATAGGAAACCCTTTTAATAAACGAAAGTTCAAAATATAGGAAATTCACTCCAAGAATAAAGAAGAGTGAAAGTTTAAGAAGGTTGATGGAACAAGTTTAATCATATCTCCCCATTCATCAGTAACTATATCCCTGTTTTAGATAAACAAGTGGAAGATTACTAAGAGTAAAATAGTCAGAAAGAATATAATATCCATGTTTTTGTTTGATTAACTTTTGTTTTAAGAGTTTTTTGGTTAATAAAATAGATAAAATGTAAAAAGCTCCAACTAAAATGAAAACCTTGAGTCATACAGAGGAATTATTTTTCAAATACCAAAGAAGTGCATGTTAAAGAGTAAATATTGTTGGTAATAATACCAGCAGGTGTCTGTGAGGTGAATTAGGATTTACTAGCTTACCTAGCGTATGGACCTCCTTAACTAACCAGTTAACTACAAACCTTCCAGTAACTTGTCCTGTGGGAACATCTTGATTTTTACTCTTGTCTCTGGAGAAAACTGTCGACTGGATCTTAAAACTAACCAAAGCTTCCTCCCAACTTTGCATTAAATTGAATTAACATCACTTAAACATCAGTGTGGGAAAAGAAAGAAAATGAAGAAATTTCTAGAACGTCTACAGGGTCACACAGCAGCATACGTTTGTATTTCACTGTGTTCTCATCCAGCTCTCACGGCCTCCCTGTAACGCCTCCATGTCCCTGAAGAGGAGGCAGATTTCACTCAGACGCCGCTGAGCTCAGAAATTCAAACCAACTTCACCCAATGAACTTGAAGCCTGAAACCACCCCGCCGGACATTAAACACAACACTCTTTTTTCAGGATTTTGTGCCTTTACCACACTTTGCATGAATAATGATGCGTTCATGGTGTCTGATTTGAGGCGCGTTCATCTTTCTGTCTGAGCCCGACACAGACTTTAATGCATGTGTGTGTAACGTCAGGAAAATGCACGTGTCTCTCTCTCTCTTTGAGTGAGGCTTAGAGGCTCTGCATCTGAGCTGGGTTTGGATTTTGTGTCTGTTGAGTTATTTTGGTTCCAGGTTGGTTTTTGGACCTGTTGAGAGGTCTCGTGTGGGCCTGCTCTTGTGGGCCACATAAAATGATGTGACCCGAATCTCATTTATATGACTTAGTATCTCATAATTATGATTTAGTATCTCATTAATATGACTTAGCTATTTCATAATTAAGACTTAGTAAGAAATTATTATGATATAGCTATCTCAGAATTATAACTTAGTATCTTATTATTATGACTTAGTACCTCATAATACGACTTAACTATCTCATAATTATGACTTAGTATCTCATAACTATGAGTTATTATCTCTTAATACGACTTAACTATCTCATAATTATGACTTAGTATCTCATAACTATGAGTTATTATCTTTTAATATGACTTAACTATCTCATAATTATGACTTAGTATCTCATAACTATGAGTTATTATCACTTAATACGACTTAACTATCTCATAATTATGACTTAGTATCTCATAACTATGAGTTATTATCTCATAATACGACTTAACTATCTCATAATTATGACTTAGTATCTCATAACTATGAGTTATTATCTCATAATACGACTTAACTATCTCATAATTATGACTTAGTATCTCATAACTATGAGTTATTATCTCATAATACGACTTAACTATCTCATAATTATGACTTAGTATCTCATAACTATGAGTTATTATCTCATAATACGACTTAACTATCTCATAATTATGACTTAGTATCTCATAACTATGAGTTATTATCTCATAATACGACTTAACTATCTCATAATTATGACTTAGTATCTCATAACTATGAGTTATTATCTCATAATACGACTTAACTTTCTCATAATTATGACTTAGTATCTCATAACTATGAGTTATTATCTCATAATACGACTTAACTATCTCATAATTATGACATAGCTATCTCATAAGATAGTTATGCAATAATAAAACAATGTTAAAAGAAATAGATAAAAAGGTCATAACACAAGCCATTAAGATGTGAACCCATCATATAAAAGCCAAATGATAAAAATGTGCCTTCAAACAACTTTTAAAAACCTGCTGTGATGGTGACTGTCCAATAATGAGCAGCAGTCCATTCCAGAGAGTAGGTGCCACGACCGAGAAAGCACAATCACCCCTGGTCCTCTGGCTCAGGAGTGTGACCCCCTGTAGATAGAACACACCTTGCGGTTCTCCATTTTAAATAGACCATCAGCCCAGTCTGCCAATCCAATATTGTAGAGTGGCGTCAGCCAATACAGCCCCACAATATACAGAGTCTTAAGGAACTCTGGGCAGACCTCATCCACCCCTGGGGCCTTGCCACATAGGAGCTTTTTGACCACCTCAATGACCTTGTCTCCAGAGCTCATCCCAAAGTTCCCATACTCTACTTCCTCGCTGTAAGATGTATCGGTGGGATTCTTCAAAGTGCTCTGCCCACTGATCCATTGATCAGCAGCACACGATCCCCATTGTAAACGGTGTTGGTAGTGCACTGCTTTCTCCTTCTATGGTGCCTGATGGTGGACCAGAGTACGAAAATCTTGCTCCATGGTCTCACCAACCTCCTCCCATGCACAGGTTTTTGTCTCTGCGACCAGGAAGACCCAATAGGACCCTTTCTTCAGCTTGATCCCCAACCGCTGGTGTCCCCCAGAGGGTTCAGGAGTTGTCGCCACGACAGGCAATAATAACCCTGCTATCGCAGCTCCTTTCAACCACCTCAACAATGGAAGCACAAATCATGGTCCACGCGGACTCTGTGTTTCTCGCCTCCCTCAGGACGTGTTCGAAGATTTGTCTAAAGTGGGATCGGAAGCTCTCTTTGAGAGGAGACTCCACCAGATGTTCCCAGCAGACACACACAATACATTTAGGCCTGCCAGGTCTGACCGGCATCCTCCTCCACCATCGAAGGCAACTCACTGCCAGGTAATGGTCAGTTGACAGCACCACCCCTCTCTTCATCCAATTGTCCAAGACATGCAGTCGTAGATTAGATGAGACATCATCAAAGTCACCCATTATGACTACAGACCGGTTGCCCTGACATCCCACATCATGAAGGTCCTGGAGAGACTCCTGTTGGTCCACCTGAATAAGCAAACTAGAACATATCAGGACCCGCTGCAGTTTGCTTATCGCCATGGAGTTGGAGTTGAAGATGCCATCATCCAGCTGCTTCAACCAATCCACTGTCATCTGGACAAAGCAGGCAGCACTGTGAGGGTCATGTTCTTTGATTTCTCCAGTGCATTTAACACAATCCAGCCTGATGTACTTTGCCAGAAACTCCAGAAGACACAGGTGGGGGCCTCAACTATCGCCTGGATTAAAGACTACCTGACAAACAGACCACAGTTTGTGAGGCTGAAGAACTGCACATCAAACCAGGCGATCAGTAACACTGGAGCACCACAGGGGACTGTACTCTCACCATTCCTTTTCACCCTGTACACCTCAGACTTCCAGTACAAATCAGAGACCTGTCATCTACAGAAATACTCAGATGACTCTGCAGTTGTCGGGTGTATCAGAGATGGACAGGAAGCTGAGTACAGAGAGCTGGTGGAGCGCTTTGTGGCATGGTGTGGAAACAATCATCTGACCTTGAACGTGAACAAAACAAAGGAGATGATTTTAGACTTCAGAAGAAACAGGGTGGAGTCAAACACTGTTTCCATCATGGGAGAAGAAGTGGAGGTGGTTGAGGAATACAAATACCTTGGAGTTCACCTGGACAACAGACTGGACTGGAGAAAGAACAGCGAAGCCGTTTACAAGAAGGGACACAGCAGACTGCACTTCTTGAGGATGCTTAGGTCCTTCAATGTCCGTAGCAAGATGCTGCAGATCTTCTACAAGTCTGTTGTTGAGAGTGTAATCTCTTCAGCCATCGTCTGGGGTAGCAGCATCAGAAGCAGGGACTTGAAAAGGCTCAACAACCTAATAACAAAGGCTGGTTCTGTTCTGGGGACGACTGTGGAACCGCTGGAGGAGATCATGCAAAGAAGGATTCTCCAGAGAATCAAGAAAATGATGGACAACCCTGAGCATTCTCTTCACAAGACTGTCCGACAACAGAAGAGTGTCTTCAGTCAGAGGCTTCTTCAGTTTGGCTGCAACACTGACCGCTACTGGAGATCCTTCCTGCCAACAGCCGTTGTAATATACAACAACTCTTTGATGACTTGATTATTATTATTATTCTGAGCTACTACAGCAATCAATTTCCCTCTGGGACTAATAAAGTATTTTTGAATTGAATTAAACTACGACCTAAGTTATCCTGTTGCCCTGTGCCTAAAACGATCTGTTTCCAATAGTTGTTTTTTTGTGACACCACAAATAGGGACATTGGCATAGAACCCCTCCCCCATCACAGAAGGCTCTACTTCTAGCCCCTGCTAGATATTGGAGATCCTCAGCTCATAGCAGCCATTCAAGGAATGGTTGGGTGTGGCCAGCATCAGCCAGCATTAAAGTGACAGCCCCAAAGTGACTCATTCAGTCAAGGATCAAGCTGCTGCTATTGCTTTATGGGATTTTATGTAAGAAACATAAAGTCCAAGTTCATAGAGAAACCATTTTCACTTCTTATTTTTGACATATGGCCAGTCACTTTGAGTCGCTCATATTTCCTGCTCGGATTAGAAGAGCCTGTAACAATTACACGCCACATTGTCAAATTGGCATTCATGGACTCAACCATCTTAGTTTGCGATGAGGAAGCCCCCCCCCATGCACGCGCTCCGACGATTATCCTAACTGAAAGGGTTGCAGAATGAAACTGCCCTGGGGCACAGCGACAGGCAGCAGCTGCCGAACACAGGCAACACCAGACCCTCCGACCACCGTTAACAGGCAAATGATTCATGCCTGGTCTTGATTTCGGTCTGGCCTTGTGAGATGAAGGGAAGTTAAATATTTCTGTGACTTTTCAGGGAGACAACCTGGACCTGGCCATCACAAAGGAGGAAGTGGTGGTGTTGATAGGGGAGGGGGTGTGTGCTGTAAAGACCCTGACCAGGAACCATCTGTACTGTGAGCCTCCTCCTCAGCAGCCTCTTCCAGGGCCAACGTGCAGGAAGTGTGAGGGCTTCGACTATCTTCCTGAGTTCATAGTGAGTTCACCATGTTTTCACTTCTCAAACTGCTCCATGTGAGCATGCTACATCCTGCTGCTGCTGTTTAAAACAGGTTGTGTATTCTAGGTACAAATGGGCAACCTGAACTTTTCTCTGGGGAAAGTTCAGTATGACGACCTCAGCCTGTCCGTCTTTCCTCTGGAGGCTCAGATTGGAGTCGGGGTTGGGGCTTCTCTAGTTGTTCTGCTTGTCCTTATCGTTGTGCTCATCTACAGGTTAGTGAGTCTGCAGCCGTTTGTTGTTTAGCTTAAGACTGAAACCTCAGGTAGCCTCACCACTCATAAAAGTGTGAAATGTCTTCATAAACTGGAATTCTGATTGTGCTGTCCTTGTTCCTGTATACCCACCGACTGTTGTGTGTTTGCTCCTCATCAGGAGGAAGAGTAAACAGGCTCTCAAAGACTACAAGAAGGTCCAGATCCAACTGGAGAACCTCGAAACAAACGTGAGAGACCGCTGCAAGAAAGAATTCACAGGTTAGAGTGTGAGCAGTGCAAAATGTCATGATACACACTAGGGTTGGGCAATTAGTATAATTTTCCAACCGCCAATAGTTAGGGCGACGCATCCATGCATGTGACTCTTTGATGCATATGTAATAAAGTCAATAAGAGGGTAAATTGGATTAAATAAATTGCTTAAGAGCTATTTATTTTTATTGTCATTACTTGTGACCCATAGCTGTGATAATCTATTAATTATAGAATAGCACCTGCTTGGTCTTTAAGATGATTAGGCAGAAGATTCTAAGACTCTTTGTTTATTCAGGGACTGTAAACACTTAGTTTATAATTAAAGAACCAGTCAGGTTTGCAAACAAATAATAATTTATTTTACAAACAATTTAAGACTTGACAAATGGTTTAAACTATTATTTACTGTGAGTGGATGCGAACTAAGAGATGGGTGTCTGGAACTAGGTGTGAATGTAGTATTTCAGAGTTGTATCATGAGAAAGCTGAATCCTGGATGGAGGAAATTTGGTTTGCAAGTGTTGGGGTTATAGGTCAACGAATAATTTGTAAGCGTTTACTTACTTTTGGATTTTTCAATAAATTCGTAAATGTGGAAATATTTACCGATTAATTAATTAATTAAGATATCCGGAGATATCTACGGGGCACCACCCCTTCTAATTAGAAAGGGAAATTAATCCAAAACTTCTTATCAGTCTCGTCTAAACGTTCCGTGAATCCTAACGAGCTGCTGTTGAATTTTATATCACACAACAAATCCACTTGAAAACAAAACTTAATTGAATAACATTTATTAACTAATATCACTTCAGCTCCTTCTGAAGCGTTTTAGCCAACAATATTAACCAACTTATTTTATCAAACAAATAAACAATGAAACAATGAGAAATATTATATATGTGAACAATCTGATGTGGGTAACCCAAGATGTGTGTGTATAGGTGTGTGTTTGTGTGTATAGGTGTGTGTGTGTGTGTGTGTGTGTGTGTGTGTGTGTGTGTGTGTGTGTGTGTGTGTGTGTGTGTGTGTGTGTGTGTGTGTGTGTGTAAGTGTGGGTGGGCAACTTGCACTTTAAACTTCCGAAGCACTTTCAATCACAGTAACTTAAACTTAATCCACTCAAAACACTTCAAAAAGATCAAGAAGCTTCACAAAAGATTAATCATAAATTAATATCTAGTAGTTTAACAGCCTGGCCACAGCAGAAAACTATTTTAAGATATTAAACAATGACAGGAAAGATCTTACTTCAGTTGTTCCTATGGCGTTTTTGGTACGAAGGAGAGAAAACCGGTTCTACTTTAAAACGATCCGCGGTTTGATCGCTTATTTTGGTCTAGAAGAGACTAAAGAGAAGAAGAGAGAGAGAAAATTAAGATAAAATAAAAATCAAACTCTTGCGTTAGCGAACCAAGGCGTCCCTTTGTTCTTCGCGCTGATTAGATGATGGTTCCGTTGCTTTCCAGCGGCTCTGTGTCCTCACACGCCTGGAGTCGCGGCAGCCAGCGATTTCTCACACATCAGCTGGAGCTGGGCAGATCTGATGGGTTTCCACTGCTTTTCAGCGGTTCTGTGTTCTTGCACTTCAGCAGCCAGGCCTCCCGCGTGCTCACGTTGTCCGGAGCAACAGCAACGAGCGCCTTCAAGCCAGTTGACTGAACAAAAGACGGAGTTAGGTTTCATTTCGCTATAATTTATAGCTTCAGCAGCTGGCGGAGAAAAACCCCGTGTGGCTCCCGCACATGCGCAGAACGTTTTTCCGGGGTTCTGCAATGATGTCATCACATTGCTTCCGGGCGCAAAGACCCATGTGTAACCCGGTGTAAAACCCAGATTACAATAGTAACATCATTACACAATTAGAATGAATAATGAAATATAAATGGAAATTTACAAAACAGTTAAAACAGGATAAAAGACCAAATAAGATAAATAGAAATCTAAACATTCATACATTCATAGTTTAAAAAAAAAAAAGAAAATACAAACTTGTTGAAACTAGTCAAATAAGAAAAGCTAAAATCGAGTAAATAGAAAGTTCCAGTAAAATTCAGGTAGCAACTGACTAACCAATCACGTGGCTAGCCAGCTATTGCATCAGCCAATAGAATTTAGCTCTTTCTGCTGCTCGCTACGCAGCTTTCACTTGCCTTCAGACGCGCTGAGACGCTGATGAGGAAGCACTTGCCGTGAAGAGCAAACTAGGATGCACTAGCAGCCGTTACTTGATAAAAAATTACTCCAAGTTCGAGATACAGAGGTCCGAAGACCGTGATTTGCCGTTACCCTTGGGAAA
>SSNQ01034701.1:1494317-1504317 GCA_006942095.1 Nothobranchius kuhntae | reverse complement strand
TTGAGTCCAAAGGATCGCCAGGTAACCGTCCTAACCACCACAATGGTTGACCGTAAGCACTCTTGCTTGAGTAATGGGATGTCAAAGCAGCATAAGACCAGACTGGTGACCAGCATGAGCGGAGCCAAGTTGTTATAGCTGTGTGTGGATCTTCCTAATGCTACTGAGGTTCCTAATAGAGGAAAAGAGTAAAATTGTACTACTAATTTTTCTTCTGTAATGAGTGATGGGTGGTGGCCGAAGGCGTGGACCTTGGCGGTCTGATCCTCAGCTACAGAAACTGGCTCTAGGTATGTGCAATGTCACTTCTCTGGTGGGGAAGGAGCCTGAGTCGGTGTGTGAGGTTGAGAGGTTCTGGCTAGCTATAGTCGGACTCACCTCAACGCATGGCTCTGGCTCCAGAACCAGTTTTCTTGAGAGGGGTTGGACTTTCTACCACTCTGGAGTTGCTCCCACTGAGAGGCGCTGAGCAGGGGTGGGCATACTAGTTGCCCTCCATCTCAGTGCCTGTACGTTGGGCTTTACCCCGGTGAATGAGAGGGTAGTCTCCCTCCACCTACGTGTGAGGGGACAGGTCCTGACTGTGGTCTGTGCTTGTGCACCAAACTACAGTCCAAACTACCCACCTTTTTGCAGTCCTTGGAGGGGGTGCTGGACAGCGCTCTTTCCAGTGACTTCCTCATTCTGCTGGGGGACTTTAACGCTCACATGGGCAACAACAGTAAAACCTGAACAGGTGTGGTGGGAATGAATGGCCCCCCTGATCATAACTCGAGTGGTGTTTTGTTATTGGACTTCTGTACTCGTTGTGGATTGTCCATAATGGACACCATGTTCAGACATAAAGGTGTCCACATGTGCTCTTGGCACCAGGATTCCTTAGGCCGCAGTTAGTCTTGGACACTCAGATGAAGAGGGAGCGGAGCTGTCAATTGACCATTACCTGGTGGTGAGTTGATATCGATGGTGGTGAAGATGCCGGTCAGACCTGGAAGGTCTAAACTTATTGTGAGGGTCTGCTGGGAACGTCTGGCAGAGTCTCCTGTCAGAAGAAGTCTCAATTTCCACCTCCGACAGAACTTCCAAAATGTTCCGTGGGAGGCAGGGCCCATTGAGTCTGAGGGGGCCATGTTCCATACTTCCATTGTCCAGGCGGCCGACCAGAGCGGTGATGCAGGGTTGTTGGAGCCTGTTGTGGAAATCCCTGAACCTGTTGGTGGACACCGACAGTTAGGGATGCCGTCAAGCTGAAGAAAGAATCCTATCCTGTATTTTTGGCCTGTGGGACTCCAGAGGCAGCAGATGGGTACCAGCAGGCCAAGCGGAATGTGGTCTGGGTGGTCACAGAGGCAAAAACCCAGGTGTGGGAAGAGTTTGGTGAGACCATGGAGTACGACAATCTGTCGCCTCAGGAGGGGAAAGCAGATCAGGCAAAACAAAGCTCGTATTATAAAATACCATAAAAGAAATGAAAGATGATTACAAATTCAGGAAATAAAAAGATTTAGGTAAAATCAGCTTTAAATAAAAGGGTCTTGTAGGGATGCGTTGGCTGACGTGGCTCTGCAATATCGCATGGACATCGGGGACAGTTCCACTGGATTGGCAAAGCAGGCAGTATGTGTTCCAACTACAGGGGGATCACACTCCTGAGCCTCCCTGGTAAGGTCTATTCAGGGGTTCTGGGGAGGAGGGTCTGTCGGATTGTCGAACCTCAGATTCAGGAGGACCAATGTGGTTTTGGTCCTGGCCATGGAACACTGGACCAGCTCTACAGCCTTAGGGGGATCCTAGAGTTTGCATGGGATTTTGCCCAACCAATCTACATATGTTTTGTGGACCTGGAGAAGGTGTTCCCCCACATCCCTTGGGAGGCCCTTTAGGGGGTACTCTTGCAGTATGGGGTACCAGGCCCTCTGATACGGGCTGTTAGGTCCCTGTATGACTGGTGCTGGCGCTTGGTCCGCATTGCCTGCAGTAAGTTGGGCTCATTTCCAATGAGAGTTGGACTCCGCCAAGACTGCCCTTTGTCACCGATTCTGTTTTGTGGACATGATTTCTAGGCACAACCAAGGTGGCATAAGGATTGAGTCTCTGCTTTTTGCAGATGATGTGGTCCTGTTGGCTTCATCAGAAAGTGATCTCCAGCTTTTGCGGGAGTTGTTCACAGCCGAGTGTGAAGGAGCTGGGGTGAAAATTAGCTTCTTCAAATTCGAGACCATGGTCTTGAGTGAGGAAAGGGTAGAATGTTTACTTAAACACTCCTGCCCCAAGAAGAAGAAGAAGAAAATATCTTTTCTATAGCACCTCTCAAGATAAAAATCACGAGGCGCAAGTGGAGGAGTTTAAGAATCTTGGGCTCTTGTTCACAAGTGAAGGAAAGATGGAGCGTGAGATTGATAGGCAGGTTTGTGCTGCGTCTGCAGTGATGCGGGCGTTGTACCGATCTGTCATGGTGAAGAGAGAGCTGATCTGGAAGGCAAAGCTCTCATTTTACCAGTTGTTCTACGTTCCGACCCTCACATATGGTTCCCGAGCTTTGGGTAGTGACCAAAAGAATGAGATTGTGGATACAAGCATCCAAAATGACTATTCTCCACAGGATGGCTGAACTCTCTCTCCCTTAGAGGTGGCTCAGGCTTCTGGTTAGGATGCCTCCTGGACGCCTCCCTGGTGAGGTTTTCTGGGCATGTCCAACCGGGAGAAGACCTAAAGAGAGATCCAGGACACGCTGGTGGGTCTATGTCTCACCTGGCCAGGGAATGCCTTGGGATTCCCCCGAAGGAACTGGCCGAAGTGGCTGGGGAAAGAAAAGTTACTGTTTTCCGTGACTAATTTCAGTGAGGTAATCCAATAAGAAACACAGAACAGAATAGCAACAGGAGAAGAGTTTGACACATTCTGGGGTATTTAGCTGATTCCTCTTTCCACAGATGCATGATTCTTACAACTTCTATAAGTGAAGAATAAGGCTCTCCAACCATAGAAGAAACATTCAACAAGCAAGCTTGATTTTACCATGGACATAATAAACATAGACTATAGATTTTAGACTCAGGATTCAATCTGAAGTCTGCTGTAGGCGTTCTGGTCATCCTGTTTCTGCTACTGTATAACACAGAGTACAGGAGGTGTGTAGCCTTTGTCAGTTTAGTACCTCTCCAGTCAGTTATACAAGATAATGGCCCCCTTACTCACACACACACACACACACACACACACACACATACACAAAAACAGCAACAAACACACACACACAGAAACACGCACTCACACGAACACACACACCCACAAATACACAAACACAGAAACACACACACACACATGCACACACACCAGATTTACAGCAGAACATCAAAGCTCTCTTGGGCTCCATTTTAATGTTGAGAAGAATGACTTCACCTTTCTCACTGGTCCAGACCAGCTGGAACAGAAACCTGATGGTTTACATCAGCTGTTGTGTCTGAAGCAGACGGAAGCCAGAACCTCCAAAACCCAACTATTCCAGTTACAGACGAGTGTTTGAAGCGTTTGGCGTTGCCTAGGATAAGCTTATCTATTGTCACGGCGATGAGCAGCAGGAGTGTAATTCGACATTGCATGAGGTCGGACACTGGCGGCTTACTGGTGTGACACATCCGTGACATGCTTCAAATTAACATGCAGCAGTGTCAATTAAAAGCATGAAATGCACTTAGGGGAGGCTGGAGCGTCTCGTGAGCTGCTGCAGCAGCTCCAGACAACGTGAGTGAAGATGCTGGATGGATCTGCACCAAAGTGACCGCGTGCTGATCATAGCAGCTCAGCTTTTCTGATCTCCAGCAGGAGAGTCAACAGAAACCAGGTCAGAATGAGGAGAGCTGACAAAAATAGGTCTGGTGTGATTCTAGACGCCTCTCCTTAAGAGCTCTGAAGTGACAGACGGGATTATGCACGTTTGATCGCCAACACTTCACCGGCACCATGCGAGCACAGATGGATTCTTTCATCATGCTAAACAACACCAGTGTTTGCACACTGATATTCTATTTTTTCCACGTCCTGTTGTTGTTGTTTCATTGCGTATCGGCGCACAACTGGGACTCACACAACTGTGGAATTGTGTCTCAGCTTGAAGACGAATAAAACAAGAAATGAGAGAAGAGATGCAGTGTGTGTGTGTGTGTGTGTGTGTGTTTCAGCCTCACACTACCTCAGCTTGTGCAGCTCGTCGTCGATGGTGTAATAACAATATCACTCATCTCATATCCTGGGCTTACTCTGCCCCCCCGCTCCACATTTATCACATTCATTTGATATTCAGAAATAAATGTAGCAGAAAGAGAATAATGCACCTCCTGTACGCGCCGTTCATTACTGATACATTTTCACGGGGGTTGCCTTCCTGGCTGCGGACTCTTCTCTGCTGTTCCTCACATTTGTTGAGCGGGGTGGGGGGGGTGGGGTGGGGGGGGTGGCAGGGTGGGGGTTCTCCTCACATTAGTGCTATCGCTGAGCGGTGATAAACGAGCCGATCCTTCCGTCTCTGCTGTCACATTCATAAAAAAGCATGGACTTCATGAAGAGAAGCAGGATCAGAGCTGAAATATCTGCAACACGTATCCATCAAGCTTAACTTGAGACGTATCGAAACGCTATGGCGAATATACCTGAGCCAATCATGTTTCATCTACCATAATGCAGCAAATACCTCCCCAAAAAAAGCATCTGCATTTTTTCCCATCTCGGCTCCGGAGGATGGCAGCGGCGGCGGAGGAGGGCTACTGATCATATTCAATCTGGAGGCGATCATGTAAATAGCCCTCCATCTTGGGGAGGTGATATGCAAAGCAGGCCGTCTCCCCTGTGTCAGGATCAGATTAATGGAAACCTAAAAGTGGGAATTACGGGCCTTATCCGGCACGGCGTTCCGGGGAGGGGCTGGGATAGGGGCCCTAGGGGAATCTGCCTGGTTCAAAGCCCATTCCTCTGGTTAAGGAACTTGCTAAGATCCATGCACTGAGGTGAAGGGCAATTTCCTTTGATACTCAGCTATGTATTACTGTATGTAGTGTGCAAGCTGCATGCTCCAGCGGCTCCGAGGGCACGCATGTTTCATGCTAATCTATGCACACACAAGCAGCTGCACGGGGACACCAGCAGCAGAGGACACGCCAGTCTTCATGGAAAACTGAATGATCCGCTCAAGACGTCTCTCCTCCTCCGACTGCAGAGCTCGACCAGAACCAGAGTCAGTGTGAGTCTGACACATTAGCATAAATATGTAGCGCTGGTGCTGGAGGCACTGTCTGAACCACCGGACTTCCTGTCTCTGATCCAGAAGCAACAATTACTGCACACCTTCTGTAAATCCTATAAACTCCGTTATACTTCTCAAACATCACTGTGTGAGTGTCCCACATGACATATTAACCTGAAAATGTAGCAACCAGCGACTTATACAGGAAAGTCATGAAGATTACCATGGCTGGCCAAAGTGTCTCATCCCTCTGAATATAGCCTCTCTCTCCTGTAGANCACACACACACACACACACACACACACACACACACACACACACACACACACACACACACACACACACACACACACACAGCTTCACCGTCCCATCTGATGAGCTGATTCACACAAACACCCCCAGGCTTCACTGTGGCAGATGTCAGCTGACGTGAAAAATAAAACAGAGTAATGTGTTTTTCTACAGAACTCACATCAGGTTGATTTTAGAGAACATACTCCAAATCTCTGGGTTAAAGGTCAAGTTCCAGAGTCTGCTTCACACCGTCGATATATATACTGGACAATTCATTTCCATAGACTCCAATAACACGTTTTTGAGGAGAAATGGGAGGTGGCCACCACCGCCGTTTTGACGTGTCACAGGTTCTGCGTCAAGCCCAGACAATTCCACAAAAGGGAAGAGAGGTGGAGACGAGGGTCGGGTAGTAAGGTTGGGATCAACTGACGACACCCGGTCGAACTAGCTACAAGCTAACCTGAAGCTAACCCAAAGCTAACGCGGAGGTGGAAGCTAAGCTAACGGAGGTAGCAACCTAGCTACAACCGGAGTTAACTGTGCACAACACCAGAACTTCTGAGTCAGAGATTTTTGTAATTTGTAATCTGTAATTTGAATTGCTTTTATTTTCTGATTTATTCACTTTATTTAACTTTGTACTGTTCCATGTTCAGCGCCTTGGGCTTCCTGACAGGGTTGCGGAAGGCGCTTTATAAATAAAGCTTTGATATGATTTGATTTGAGAGATATGCCAGGCTGACCGCTGGGGCAACGGTGGCACAGGAGTTAAGTGATCGCCCCGTAATTCGGAAGGTTGCAGGTTGGAGCCCCGCTCAGTCTGTCGCTGTCGTTGTGTCCTTGGGCAAGATACTTAACCCACGTTGCCTGCTGGTGGTGGTCGGAGGGACCGGTGGCGCCAGTGCTTGGCAGCCTCGCCTCTGTCAGTGAGCCCCAGGGCAGCTGTGGCTACATCGTAGCTCATCCCCACCAGTGTGTGAATGTGTGTGTGAATGGGTGAATGACTGATTGTGTTGTAAAGCATCTTGGGGGGTTCCAGGACTCTAGAAGGCGCTATATCAAGTACAGGCCACTTACCATTTAAAACCATGTGGAACACAGAGGTCTCCGAGAGCTCCACAAGCCGGCAGCCGCACAGCAGACAAGCGTCGCTGCGATCTGAGATGCGCAGAGCTGCCGCTGGGGAGAACCGGGTGGAAAACATTGGTTTCCATCCCAGAGCTCCACAAGCCGACAGCCCGCGCTGCAGACAGGAGCTGCAATCAGACAGAGATGCGCCGAGCTGCGGGGAGGGGAGAACTGGGTCGAAAACATCGGTTTCAATCCGAGAGCTCCACAAGCCGGCAGCCTACACAGCAGCCAGAAGCCGCGGCGATCAGAGGTGCGCCGGGCTGCGGGGAGGGGAGAACCACAAGCCGGCCCGCAGCCTGCACAGCAGACAGAAGCCGCGATCAGACAGAGATGCACCGATCTGCGGGGAGGGGAGAAACGGGTGGAAAACATCGGTCTCCCAAGAGCTCCACAAGTCGATAGTCGGAACCCAGCTCCACCAACTTGTTATATTTAAACCCATTTTCTTAAGTACAGCATTATGTTAAATACACTGGGTTTTACCCTATTACATTTAAATTTCATGGTTAAACAGTACATGTTAAAATCTAAGCTCAGCTTGGCAGTGACCTAAAATACATAAATATAATTTTACTTACCGAAAAAAATGAAGTGGAGACTCCTTGGATGCTCTATTAGTGCAATTAATGCCACAGCAAGTCATTTTGTCCAACAATTGCACAAATAATATCCAAACAAGAATACACAAATGCTACGAGGCCCAGGCTGAGGCCTTTCCACGGAGCTAGCTCTGTGGTCACGTGGGTCGGATGCTCATTAATCATACAGAATTTTAGGCTTTTAATACACTTAAACAGAAGAGTGAGAAAAAATTCACCCCCCTCAGAGTTGTCATGAGTGTAAACTAGATCATTTAAACAAAAAACATGTGTTGGTACCAGGCTGTAAACATGTTTATTTCTGCTGTGAAATTGGTATTTTTAACATGGGAGTCAATGAGGATTTGCTCGCTTCTGACACCAGCCCCCAGTGGATGAGGGTGGAACTGCAATTTATTTCACTTCCGCATTGGCCTCAATTTCTGTCTCACATTGTGGGGGCTTGGTCTCCACCCACACACACCCTCTACATGCCTACCAACACTCCATGTCCCTACCCCTCTCCCTCCACCGTCACCACTCCACCCCTTCTCCCACTGTCAGCCGTCTTTCTTTTCATTTAGATCCAATCAAGTGTTTGGCACTCCTCCAGCTCTCCGACCCCTCCTGGCACGTACACCCCCACCCCCAGGCTTGTTTAAATTTGAATTTTAATGTGTGACCTAGCCTGGTGGTGACATCACTTGCTCACACACACACACCCTCTGCAGCCTTCACCAGACAGTGAATCCTCTTCATCGAGCCCACAGCTACTCACAATCTACTCTGTCAACAGTCTATCAATGAGGGCCTTGTGCCCACCCCCCCCACACACACACACACCCCACACACACACCCAAGTCCCACCCAAGTTACTCTGCATATTCCTGCTGCACTCCCACTGTGGCGACTGCCTTCAAAAGCAAAGCCTGTGTGTGTGTGTGTGTGTGTGTGTGTGTGTGTGTGTGTGTGTGTGTGTGTGTGTGTGTGTGTGTGTGTGTGTGTGTGTGTGTGTGTGTGTGTGTGTGTGTGTGTGTGTGTGTGTGCGCGCGCGCTGTCTTCTTCATCCCCAGTGAGTCGTGGAGGATGGCTGCTTATACTGGGCCAGGATCCTCTGGAAGTTTCTTCCTGTTAAAAGGGAGTTTTCTTCTCCACTGTCGCTAAATGCTTGCTTAGTATGATGATTACTGTAGAATCTGACACCAGTCAGTGACTTGATGCAACCTGCTGGGTTCCTTTTATAGGAAACTTTTTACTTATTTGTGTAAGCTGGGCGGTCACCGTGCAACTTTTTTACTCGTAGCATTCAGCTCCATCAACATGTTCAACTTCCTAGCAGAGCAAATCTCACGAGTCATGTTGTCACACTGTACAAACCAGGTCTCTGATGTGACCTGACTGCTCACACTGTTTGTCTGGTAGCAACACATCGTCCCTAAAAAGATGCTAAAATTTGCAGTTTTTACACATGTTGTACTTTTCATTGCGTTGTTGCTGATGCATCTTGTCCTCTGGAGTGCTGTAGGAGGACACAGTGGGATTTATGGGAGTTGGAAGAGGAAGATGACAGAAAGAAAGAAAATCAATGTTTTATCCATTTATTTTAGCATAAACACGGCAAACATGCCGCTGGAACGTTTACCTTGTGAAGTGCCTTGTGATGAGGCTTGTTTTGATGTGGTGCAATATAAATAAACTGAATTGAATTGGGGTGGAGGACGCCATCATCTACCTTCTGCACCGAGCTCTGACTCACCTGGAGAAGCCTGGAAGCACTGTGAGGATCATGTTTTTTGATTTCTCCAGTGCTTTCAACACCATCCAACCACGACTTCTGAAAGATAAGTTGGAGCTATCGGGAGTGGACCACCACATGTCTCAGTGGATACTGGACTACCTCACAGAACGACCACAGTATGTGAGGTCACATGGCTGTGTCTCTGACACGCTGGTCTGCAGTACGGGGGCCCCACAGGGAACTGTGCTGGCACCGTTCCTCTTCACCCTCTACACTGCAGACTTCTCCATCAGCTCCCCACGCTGCCACCTACAGAAGTTCTCTGACGACTCTGCCATAGTCGGCCTCATCACAGGTGAGGATGACTCAGAGTACAGACAGGGGACTCTGGACTTTGTGGACTGGTGTCAGCAGAACCACCTGCTGATCAACGCCGGGAAAACCAAGGAGTTGGTGGTGGATTTCAGGAGACGCAGACCCACCACAGTGACACCGGTGAACATCCAGGGAGTGGGCATTGAGATAGTGGACTCTTATAGGTACCTGGGTGTTCACCTGAATAATAAACTGGACTGGAGCCACAACACGGATGCTCTTTACAGGAAGGGTCAGAGCAGACTCTACCTGCTGAGGCGGCTGAGGTCATTTGGGGTACAGGGAGCGCTTTTAAAGAGCTTCTATGACTCTGTGGTAGCATCTGTCATTTTTTACAGTGTGGTATGTTGGAGCAGCAGTTTATTGGCAGCTGAGAGGAAGAGGTTGGATAAACTCATCAGGAAGGCCAGCTCTGTTCTAGGATGCACCCTGGACCCAGTGCAGGTGGTGGGAGACAGAAGGTCTCTGGCCAAAATAACATCTCTGATGGACAGAGTCTCCCACCCCATGCATGTAAATGTTGCTGAACTGCAGAGCTCCTTTAGTGACAGACTGCTGCATCCTAGATGCATGAAGGAGCGTTTCCGAAGGTCCTTCCTCCCTGCAGCTGTTAGACTGTACAATCAGAACTGCTCCCAAAAA
>SSNQ01034701.1:1465068-1482011 GCA_006942095.1 Nothobranchius kuhntae | reverse complement strand
AGAAACCTTCAGTATTTAAAGAGTGTTTGTGTGGAAGAACAGCCCAGAATCACTCCTGAGCAACTCAGACGCTTGTGGTCTTCATACAAGAGGCGTCTAGAAGCTTTAATAACCAGCAAAACTTTTAATAACAATAATAATAATGCATTGAACTTATATAGCGCTTTTCTAGACACCCAAAGACACTTTTCACACACTCTCACATTCACACACTGCTAGTGATGGTAAGCTACTTGTAGCCACAGCCACCCTGGGGAGGTCTGACAGAGGCGAGGCTGCCATTTGGCGCCGTCGGCCCATCTGACCACCACTAACACAGGCAAGTTGGGTGAAGTGTCTTGCCCAAGGACACAACAGCAGGATGCCCCTGGTGGGAGCTGGAATAGAACCCATGACCCTCCGATCATGAGGCAACCCGCTCTACCACCTTATGGGGCGACGGTGGCACAGGAGTTAAGTGCTCGCCTCGCAATCAGAAGGTTGCAGGTTCGAGCCCCGCTCAGTCTGTCGTTGTCGTTGTGTCCTTGGGCAAGACACTTAACCCACATTGCCTGCTGGTGGTGGTCGGAGGGACCGGTGGCGCCAGTGCTCGGCAGCCTCGCCTCTGTCAGTGCGCCCCAGTGCAGCTGTGGCTACATTGTAGCTCATCCCCACCAGTGTGTGAATGTGTGTGTGAATGGGTGAATGACTGGTTGTGTTGTAAAGCGCCTTGGGGGGTTCCAGGACTCTAGAAGGCGCTATATCAAATACAGGCCATTTTACCATTTACTGAGCTACTGCTGCCCTTTTCTAAGTATGAAACAGCTGACAAACACTCATCATAGTTTATTATTGTCAAGAATCAATAAAGAAACAATATTTTAACTGTCTGGTACGTGACAGTAACCTGTGAAACATTGTGATGTTAGAACACAAGTTTAAGCTAGCTGGCATTGTTCTCTCACCAATACACCCGCTCCTCCAGAACCTCCTGACACCACAACTAAATCTTGGTCATCATTTCTCCCTCTGGCTTGTCTCAGCTCTCTGGGGTGTGTAGCAAACTCATGACTGTATGGTTAGGGTTGGGGTTAAGTTTCCTCTGTGCCAGAACCATGTTTTTCTGTGCATCAAGCCAACAGGACTCCTGTCTGTGTCACATTTGGTTTTACAGAAAAAAACGGGGCCTAAATTATTCATGAATGTGTACATTTTTATTTAGAATGAGTTCCTGTTATGTTTCTGTAAATATTTGTTCAAAGGAGGCTCTAACTTCAGTAAGGGGGTGTTTAGTAGTTGTTAAGTTTATATTCCTTAGTTTATTAATACTCAATAAACCACTAAATAATACCAATAAAGCGACCCTTATTGTTGCGCATATATATATATATATATATATATATATATATATATATATATATATATATATATATATATATATATATATATATATTGTTCCTGGGGGACACACCTTGATTCTTTTAAGCGTGTTTCAAGACTGACCCTGTCCTTTCATAAGCAGTGATAAAAGCTTTCCCTCTTCTGATGTTTTTCTCCTCCTTTAGCTCCCACCTTCTTACCTACACTCACCCCATGACTGCTACTTCTGAATCAAGAATGCAAATGGCGCTGGAGCCTCACAAAGCCTGGGGTGACCTATATAACAGCTAATGATGGGCCACAGCGTTGGAAGAGAACTGGAATGAAAGAGAATTTGAATGAAGCTGACCCACATACAAAGGCACGACCAGTCAGAAAGGCATGTTCCCGTTCCACTAAGTAGGCCACAATGGGCTTCAGGATTACTTTCTAGTTCCTCCTGGTGGAGGGAAAGTGGTCGGAAATCTCTGACCGCAGTAGTAGTGCCTAAAACACTAACAGGTCTTTTGGAGGGAGGAATCATGGTCTGGGCATGGATGGCATGGATGTGCTCAGTTTACGCCCAGTGCACTGGCAGCGTCTTAAAATGATCAGAAACAATTTCAAAACATGAGAAACATGTTTCATGTGCAGCCACATGTCAGCTATCAATTAATGTTTGTGTAGCGGTACCCTCCTGTTGCAGGTAACAGGTTACATGGCTGGTAAACGTAGAAAGCATGAGCACTCTGAATGGTAAACAAAGAGAGGGAGGACAGAGCCAAGGACATGGTTGAAAATAAGGGACCGAACACCTCAATTCTGTGGATGGGGTTTAGTAATGTCATAGCTGCGAAGCTAACGAAGCCAGCGAAGCAGGTTCTGACTAAGTCGGGGAAATCACTGATCTTTTTGAGCTCATGAACCAGCAGCTGGAGCAGCAGGATGTAAAACCGTATCATCGCAGTTCTGAGCAAGTTTGAACAGATTTAGGCACCATGCATGGAACATTTATTTCACTCCTTCTCAACGTGCTCCAGAACTAGAAAAGAAAGTCAAGACCAAACACATGCAGATCTGAGCAGACTAAACTTGCGATCCCTGCACAATTGATTGCTACAGCAACTACAGAGAATATAGAGAATTTAAATGATCAAGCCAAACCTAACTTTCCTTCTCTGTCCCCCATGTCCACCAGTCAGACCATCCCACTTTAGTCAGCGAGAAGTCTCGTATGGTGACCCATCAAGTCCATCCAAGACGCCATGGTATCTGAAGTGTTATCATTGATCCTTGCTGATGATAGATCCGTATAGACAATGTCCATCTATACTCCGAGCTAGTGCACAAAACACACGATGTTAAGTGGTTTCAATCAATCCTGCAGGCCAGATTCTACTGGTTATCTCTGTGTATGATAGCTGAGTCATCATTTCATAAGTGAACAACAGGATCCAAGGGGAGAGGAACACCACTCAATTCAGTAATACAACTAAGTACTTCAACCCAGAGGTCCTGAACTCCAGCACTAAGGACGGGTACCTTTGACATTTGAATTGATACGGTGTACAATAATTATTTAAATCCCTTTTCAAATTAAATATTTATTCTTTTTCCAATTTATAACCATGTTTGAGAAATATGTTGACAGATAACATACAGCTGTTTGTATTTTATCATCGTAGTGTACAAAAATCTTCAACATGAAAACCTTTAACAACAGTTTCTAAACGACACTAAAACAAACCCAGCTCCATGGACTCCTAATCCTCTTCTAATCCCTCTGGAATAACTCTGATGAGGAGACATGTATTATAAACTACAGATGGAACTAAAACACACTTTGACACCATATAACTGTTGTTGTATTTTAATATTGTGGTGTTTCACAGACTAAACTAGCTCCATGCACTCCTGTTCCTTTGGACAAACTGTATCATGGCGGTTCCTTGTAGTTTTATAAACTGTGTGATGGTGGGTCCTTGTAGTTTCATAAACTGTGTGATGGTGGGTCCTTGTAGTTTCATAAACTGTGTGATGGTGGGTCCTTGTAGTTTCATAAACTGTGTGATGGTGGGTCCTTGTAGTTTCATAAACTGTATGATGGTGGGTCCTTGTAGTTTTATTAACTGCTAATTAAACTGAAGCAAACATCTCTGCTGTGAACTACATTTACTGTGTATCTTCATTCATTTTGCCGTTCTTTTTCAAACAGTTTATTTTTCCTGGGGGGGTACAAAGTTCCAATGTACACTCCCCCAAACACACACACACACACACACACACACACACACACACACACACACACATTTGCAAGAAGGCACGCATGCAGATGTACACACACACACCTCTCGTGCAGCACCAGCTGTCTGATGCTGCAGCAGCGTCAATCTTCCCGGCTGGATGAGTGAATTTCTTCAGAGTCAATATTCTGCTTCATAATCAGAGTCAGTCATTGTCAGACAAAGTGGTCAGTCAACAAAGACCAGACCTGTCGGCAATTATACATTTTATCTAATATTTGCGCTCTTCATGTTGCACACATCTCCTCCTCTCCCCGACTGGGAGCCTCTCGGCGGGAGGCGTTTTTCAAACTCTAAAAACTCCCAAACTTTGCTCAGCCTGAAGGTTCCACATCTCCACTATCTTCTGGTGTGAAGTAGTAACTTCATGAGTGATCATATTTGTAGATGAGACTTGTTAAAGTCAGCAATGAGGCTTTGGTGCTTATAATGAGTAAGTCCCAACACTGACAACAACGTACTGAAACTAGAACCAACATGCATAAACAAACAGATCGGTCCCGCCTGCTTACACTGTTGGTCTTTTTTAAATACGCAGTAATCGTTGCCTTTTTCTCTTCATCCTGCATCCTAGCAGCAACCACTTTGGCGCCTCTGGAGTCGGTGTTTAACGTCATGCTGCATTCAATGTAATTGGAAAAAGGAGCTTCAAGCGCTTAACCTCTGATTTTCTTTCTGGCCTTAGTTGGGGGGGATGGATGGGGGTCAATCTGAATCTGGGGGGGGACAGATCCCCCCGTCCCCCACCCTATCTGCACGCCTGGTTGTTGCTGGTTTCATCATCACCCAACAGCCCATCACATTTAGTGAGGTGAAGCCAAGTTTTAGAGCGCGTTCGATTTCTTCTAGTCGGGGTTTCGGCATTCCTAGGAGAAAGCAAACGCACCAATAGATGAATGTAGGGCTGGGCAAAAAATTGCAGATTTATCATCACCAAAATTTCTGACTCTTATTGAGATAATTTTTCCCATGTCAATAAATGTGATAATAGAAAATGAAAAGATGTGTGTAGGTTGGTAATGTTCATGTCCCTTTAAGAAGCTGTACCACCTCGAGTCACGTAAAAATGTGACTCAACATGATACACGTGACAGCCCCATCTAGTGGACAACTGTTGTTTCTGCGCATACCTGTAGTTATCGTCCATTTATCGTTATCGAGCTGAAATCCTCAATATATCGTTATATTGTTTTTAGGCCATATCGCCCAGCCCTAGCTGAACAGAAGCTAATGGCGCTTACACATTAGCGTCAGCATGGTTGGGGTTTGGTCAGGCTGGAACGGGCAGTGTAGAGTTCTCAGGAATGTGGAAATCCCGAGCCGGTGGGCGGAGTTTAATATGTGTGGGAAAGTTCGCTCCATAAGGCAAACAAAGGCGGACGTGAGCTGTGTTGCTTTTGGAGACTCGGAACCACATTATTTTATTAATTTGCTGTGTGTGTCCTCATAGTCTTGGGCCACACACACACACACACACACACACACACACACACTGCTTTCTCCCCCGAGCAGCTGTCTGCTCTCCTGGGCAAGAGCTCCGATGCGGAGAACAGGCACACACACACACACACACACACACACACACACACACACACACACACACACACACACACACACACACACACACACAGAGCTATTCTCTTCTCCCGTTCCCACTGATTGGCAGCCCCGGAACGGCAGCTCCATGCTACAGACATAATTTTACTCAACAGCATCCAGCATGAAAAAAGAATCACATCAAGCTAACGTTATCTTAAACCTTTTATTTCCCTACCAGAGCAGATTAGGATGATGATAGTTGTCGCTGGTTTCATCATCACCCAGTTACCCATCCCATTTAGTGAAGTGGACCCAAACTTCAGAACACTTCCTCTCTGCCATGCTGCTTTGTTTACCGTTCGCCCACAGTGACTGACGACGTTACAGTCTTGCGCCAGCACGCGGCACGGGTACCGAAGAAAGTCACCATTTCATATGACGTGAATCAGTACTCAGTTGGTACTATGGAATTCGGTCGGTGCCTTAAAAAGTACCGAATTCTGTACACATCCTTATCCGGCACATTCCCAAACATTATGATTAAATGAGCCTTGAGTTCCAGGTGAACCAAACAAGCAAAAAGGATCTGACGTTGCGTCTAATGTGTGGTGTCAAATAAGCTCTATGACATAATGTCATATGTACTTTGTTATTGGGGTTTCAGAGGCCCTCAGATCATTACACCCAGGGTCAGAACCTAAAGTTAGGACATCCACATCCTCTATCAGCCTCATTTTGACTGAAATATTGACCACTTATGGCCAGGCTTTGACTTTGTAAGGAGTCAGTTCTGCACCAATAGCCTGCCAGAAGGGGAAGCGGAATCATTGAACATTGCAAGTTGTTTCTAGGAACCATAATCACCTTGACCAGAAGCTGGCAGGTGTTTCAATCCTTTTCAGCTCTGACATGTTGTCAAGTTCTTGATTTCCTCTGTTTCTTGAGAATCTGTTTTTAAAAACAATTTAGATTTGAACGTTGAGTCATGGGTCAGTTGTGAAAGTCTGGACCAGAACACCTTTTTCTGTGAGTTGGTTCTTTCATTCAGCAAAGAAAACCGAAACTTCTCAAACGCCAACAAAAACTCAGAGGCCTAAATTCCACATATCCTGTTAATTCCATCAGGTTTTTTAACTCTAAACCCTGAGAGTTTTCAGCGAGATCCACTTCAGGAATACAACAGAAGTCTGGAATTCAAGCCTCCCAACCTAAATTATTTATAAAGCCTGATAATCCCCTCAGTGTGTACATAGAGAGGACAGCGTTTCTAGCGGCGTAAGACACAAAATTTGTATTTTTTTCCCTGCACTGATGTGGCAGGCAGTAATTGGTGTGTGTATTAATCCTCGGATAACAAGTGTTTTCCAAAGAGAGTCAATGATCATCTTACAAGGTCAGTTTGGCCCTGTATGCTGCATGCATAATAAAGAGCACAGAGGCTAATAGGGACATAATCACACACACACACACACACACACACACACACACACACACACACACACACACACACACACTGTGTTCCTGTTCTCTGACATGGGGCAAACAAGAAGAGATCCTGTTTGAACTTCAGGGGCCACCTTCTCTCTTTGGAAACTTTCCAGCACATGCCTTCGCAGCCTCCATCCCCTCAGCCAATGGGATTGCAGCTGGGAGTTGGTGGCCATACACCGTGACCCTCCGTTTTTTTATGACTTCATTATTTTCCCTCCCTGCCATGCTCATTTTCATTTGGCAGAGCGGCGGTATAATGACTCGCTATAAAAACGCTGCTTTAACGTTTGCATACTGTTCTCATTTGGTCCGGCCCTCAACCCTTCAGCTAGCATATGTCAGGTAATCAGGTCTGCAATCAGAGCCGCACGTTACACAGGGCCCTGCTCTCTGCACAGGGACCATTACCCATCTGTCTACACACACACACACACACACACACACACACACACACACACACACACACACAGACCCATCGTTAAACACAGAGTACAGGACAGCCTGGAACAATCTTCTGTGTCAGATCATGATGCTGGGCATCACCCCTCAGTGAGGGGTTTTAACTCCCCCATCAGGCTTGAGCCAGATGAGTTAGATCAGTGGTTTCTCTGAACCAGCTCAGTGGCCTGGGAGTAGAGTGTCCGCTCTCTTCTCAGAAGGATAACAACATCTATTGGGCCTAGAAGCAGCTGCTTGACTTGCCGAGGCCACCAATTTCCACAGTGAAGAATGAAGGAAAGCTGTCTTTTATGTAACGCCTGTCAAAATAAAACTCATGAGGCACTTCACAAGAATAAAAAGTTCCATCCATTCATTTTCATCAGCTTATCTGAAGTCGGGTCACGGGGGCAGCAGCCCAAGCAGGCAGGCCCAGACTTCCTTCTCCCCAGCCACTTGGGCCAGCTCCACCGGGGGATCCTAAGGTGTTCCCTGACCAGCCGAGAGACATAATCCCTCCAGCATTCTGCTTGGACATGCCCGGAAAAACTCACCAGGGAGGCATCCTAATTAGATGCCCGAGCAACCTCAACTGGGTCCTCACCATGTGTAGAAGCAGCGGGTTTACACTAAGCCCCTCCCCGATGACCGAGCTTCTCACTCTATCTCTAAAGCTGGGCGGACACTGTGCGACTTTTTCACTCGCAGCGTTCAGCTTCAGCTCAAACTGTACGACTTCCTCGCAGAGCAGATCTCACGAGCCAGGTGCTCACACTGCACGACCCAGTTCTCGGATGCGACCTGACTGCTCACACTGTACGTCTGGTAGCAACACATCGGCCCTAAAAATATGCTAAAAAATGCAGTTTTTACTCAACACGTCAGACTTTTTTGTCTTGTTTTGCCTGTTGTCCTTCGGGAGTGCTGCAGGACACACAGGGATTTATGGGGGTTGGATGAGGAAAACAAAATAAAGAAAGTAAATCTGTGTTTTGTGATCAGTTTAATTTGACATGAATGCGACAAACACGCTTTCTTGACAATCTGTGTGAGTAAAAAACGTGTAGAAATTAAAACGAACAGCGTGTGTTATTAGGGAAATAGCGAGCGGTGTTGATGCAGGATTGCGCATGCGCCGTGAGCGGTTCTGGTACGTTTTGGGTCACATTTTGGGTCGTTTAAATTTCTACAAGTTTTTTTATTCACAAAGATTGTCCAGAAAGCGTGTTCATCATGTTCATGTCAAATTAAATGGATCAAAAAACACAGATTTACTTTCTTTATTTCGTTTTCCTCATCCAACCCCCATAAATCCCTGTGTGTCCTCCTGCAGCACTCCCGAAGGACAACAAGCAAAACAAGACAAAAAAGTCTGACGTGTTGAGTAAAAACTGCTATTTTTAGCATATTTTTAGGGCCGACGTGTTGCTACCAGACGTACAGTGTGAGCAGTCAGGTCGCATCCGAGAACTGGGTCGTACAGTGTGAGCGCATGACTCGTGAGATCTGCTCTGCGAGGAAGTCGTACAGTTTGAGCTGAAGCTGAGTGCTACGAGTGAAAAAGTCGCACAGTGTATGCCCGGCTTAAGGGAGAGCCCAGCCACCCTGTGGAAAACTCATTCCGGCCACTTGTATCCACAATCTTGTTCTTCAAGTCACCACTCAAAGCTCGTAACCATAGGTGAAGGTAAGAACGTAGATCGACCGGTAAATCGAGAGCTTCATCTCCCGGCTCAGCTCTCTCTTCACCACGACGGATCGGCACAGCGCCTGCATCACTGCAGATGCAGCATCAATCCACCTATCGATCTCGCGCTCCATATTTCCTTCACTCGTGAACAAGAACTTGAGATACTTAAACTCCTCCACTTGATCCGGAGAAGGCGTTCTACTTTTTTTTGATGAAGACCATGGTCTCAGATTTATAGGAGCTGATTCTCATCCCAGCTGCTTCACACTCAGCTGCGAACCGCTCCATCAAAAGCCGGAGATCACGATCCGATGAAGCCAACAGAACTCTAGAGACCTGATCCAAAACGGATCCCTTAACACCTTGGCTGCGCCTAGAAATGCTGTCCATAAAAGTTATGAACAGAACCGGTGACAAACGCTCACCTGAAACAAGCCCAACTTACTACTGGCTATGCGGACCAAGCTCTGGCACCAGTCAAACACGGACCTAACAACCCATACCCCATACTCCCGAAGTACCCCCTACAGTCGCTACACCCCCAGCAGGTCCCTGAGGTCCAGTGACCAAAGCCTACTGGTTGTGCAGCACCAGGCTAAAGGTCAAAGTTGACAGATCATCTGTTGCTGTGGCCCCCAGACTTTGGACCTCTCTCCCCCTGAGCCTGAGACCAGTGGACTCAGTTGTCTCCTTTAAACTCACCTGCTCAGGCTTTGGTGGGACCTTCATCACCACCCTCTCCTTGTTCTGCTCTTTGTACCTAATGTCCAGTGAAAACAGAACATAAACAATAACAATAAAAAACCTTAAAACAATGTTTGGAGTCATTGATAAATTATGAACCCTCAATTCCTCAAATATGGATACAAATATGTATGGTACAAGCTTTTTCAAATGGGCTGGGCTGCCGCTGCTCTGCGGTGCTCCCTGACCTGCAGGGGCTGGGGGTGCAACAGCAATTAGAAGAGAACGGGTTCATCAGCAGCATTTGTTCAGCTGGTACCAAACAATGTCCTCTTCTGTGCTAAATGTTGGTACTTTCAAATTAAACATAGTTCCCCTTTGATGCACAAAGTGGGTCAAAAGGACTCGGCTCCGTTTACATTTTGGATATCTTTGCAATAAATTATTCTCATTATTCAATAGTCAAGGTATTCCTCAATTTACTTGTTTTAGACATCATACATGATTTTTAATCTTTCCTTTCTTTACTTTGTGAATAGAAAACATTTTTTGTATCAGTACCTCTCTAATGCACAACATGGGTCGCATCCATTTTCTGTGTTATTTCTTGTATAGCTCAGTGTTTCTATGATATGTCTTTGAACTAAATTAATTTTATCAGTTACTCTTCCAAGTATGTCATACATATCTTGTATATATATTTTTATTTGTATTTTCTTACGGTATGGACAAGCACAGCTTTTGTATTTCTACCTCAGCTTTGCACACCTGGGTCAGAAACGACCCACATTTGTTGGCTAGCTTTTGGAGCTAAAAGACAGTTCACAGCTCAGCACAGATCCCACCTCTCTCTCGCTCTCTCTTTGTCAATACAGGTAAGTATTATTTTTTAATCGTTGTAATATTACCTCAAAACATATTTGATGACAGTTGTGAACTGTACATAATATTTGATTAGGTCTAGCTTACTTTGAGACTGAGTACAATATTTGTAATGAAGTTATAAGTAATTATTAGCCACACAGGTACAGTACAATAGAAATAATACCGTAAATCCTCTAATACAGGCCGGTATTCAATTAAAGGCCGGGTCTCCAATTTAGGCCGGTGTCGGAGTTGGTGGAGGTGAATAAAGGCCGGTCTCTTATTGTGGCCGGGTGGAATGTGGTAACAAGCAAGTACGGGGGGCGGTTGTGTCATCGTCTCACTTTTGATTTGCCAGTGATAGACCGCGAGGGTAACTTTAACCATGCGGAGGCTGTGCCAGAGCGTCAGTACTGACACGCGATCATTCATGTCGGTTCATTTCCTTTAAAGATTTCTGTCTTTTATTTGCGCCTGATGTGTTTCGCTGCATGCTGTGGAGCAGGGCACATCAGCTTGTCCTCCGGTGACGCACCGATCACTGATGCGCCCGCCAAGCACGGAGCACTCCGCTGTTTTTGCGGTAGATCTGCCTCCTGAGCACGGCCACAGTAACAATCAGGTGTCGCCACATTTAACACGCGATCGTTCATGTCGGTTCATTTCCTTTAAAGATTTCTGTCTTTTATTTGCGCCTGATGTGTTTCGCTGTGGAGCGGGGCACATCAGCTTGTCCTCCAGTGCGCCCGCCAAGCACGGAGCACTCCGCTGTTTTTGCGGTAGATCTGCCTCCTGAGCACGGCCACAGTAACAATCAGGTGTCGCCACATTTAACACGCGATCGTTCATGTCGGTTCATTTCCTTTGATGTTTTCTGTCTTTTATTTGCGCCTGATGCGTTTCGCTGTGGAGCGGGGCGCATCAACTTGTCATCCGGTGACGCACCGATCACTGATGCGGCCGGCAAGCAGCGAGCACTCCGCTGTTTTTGCGGTCGGTAGATCTTTTAGGACTGCAGTTCAAAGGTAACTCATAAGGTGAATATATATGAACCCAGGTAGCAGTTTTTCTTTAGGATTGAGAGGAGATGCAGGAAGATAATAAACAGGCAGGACAGAAAAATAGTCAAATAAAAACAAGTTAGTTTTTGTACCTGGTGGTTGCAACAAACAGACACCATTGAAGGTAATCAGAAGTGAGGAACAGAAAATGAAATAATTATTTTAATGTTTAGAGCAGCAGGAACTCCGAGAAGCTGCAGGTGCATCAGTGAGTTTGCGGCTGCTGCGCAGGGGGAGGGGGGAGAGGGCTGAAGCAGAAACTACCGTTGTTAAAAGAAACGTGTTTAACTTTGAAAATGTGGGCGCAATTTTAATTGTCAAAAACTCCAGCGAACCATTACTTCATTTTGCTCAAATAGAAATAGAGGCCTGCCTCTAATACTGGCCCTCCTTCCAATAAAGGCCTGGAGCTTGATGAGCTTCAGTCAAATACAGGCCCGGGCCTGTATTAGAGGATTTACGGTAATAATAGTAAGTAATAAATATAAGTATTAGAGCAATGCCTACATACTTTTTTCCATAATGTTTCATGTATATTTTAAATTTTTAGTTGATTTCTTTATAAGCAGAATAAAAGCAGAATATAATAAAATGCTTTTAGACTTTAATTTGATTTTTACCATCTTTCCCCCTCTCATAAGTCACAACATTAAAATGGACAACTTCTTCAGTGTCCATCTTGCTGAGAAGCTCCCNCCCCTGTTAAGGAGCTACAGCTTCAGTCCTGACTTGACCAAAGTGTCAGTTTACAAAACTTCTTTGAGTTGGCGTACAGCAAAAATGCCCAAAAAGTCTCAACTTTAGCTGCAGTTTTGTAAACGGTAACATAGTTACCCCTTTGATGCACCACATGGGTCAAAAGGACTCGGCTCCATTTACATTTTGGATATCTTTGCAATAAATTATTCTCATTATTCAATAGTCAAGGTATTCCTCAATTTACTTGTTTTAGACCATCATACATGATTTTTAATCGTTCCTTTCTTTACTTTGTGAATAGAAAACATTTTTTGTATCAGTACCTCTCTAATGCACAACATGGGTCACGTCCATTTTCTGTGTTATTTCTTGTGTAGCTCAGTGTTTCTATGATATGTCTTTGAACTAAATTAATTTTATCAGTTACTCTTCCAAGTATGTCATACATATCTTGTATATATTATTTTTATTTGTATTTTCTTACGGTATGGACAAGCACAGCTTTTGTATTTCTACCTCAGCTTTACACACCTGGGCCAGAAACGACCCACATTTGTTGGCTAGCTTTTGGAGCTAAAAGACAGTTCACAGCTCAGCACAGATCCCACCTCTCTCTCTCTCTCTCTCTCTCTCTCTCTCTCTCTCTCTCTCTCTCTCTCTCTCTCTCTCTCTCTCTCTCTCTCTCTCTGTCAATACAGGTCAGTATTATTTTTTAATCATTGTAATATTACCACAAAACATATTTGATGACAGTTGTGAACTGTACATAATATTTGATTAGGTCTAGCTTACTTTGAGACTGAGTACAATATTTGTAATGAAATTATAAGTAATTATTAGCCACACAGGTACAGTACAATAGAAATAATAATAATAATAGTAAGTAATAAATATAAATATTAGAGCAATGCCTACATACTTTTTTCCATAATGTTTCATGTATATTTTATATTTTTAGTTGATTTCTTTATAAGCAGAATAAAAGCAGAATATAATAAAATGCTTTTAGACTTTAATTTGATTTTTACCATCTTTCCCCCTCTCATAAGTCACAACATTAAAATGGACAACTTCTTCAGTGTCCATCTTGCTGAGAAGCTCCCCCAGAAAAACCTGACCATTATTGGCACTCTTTGCTAGAACAGGCCAGACGTACTACCTATCATATAGCCATCTAAATCATGGGAGATTCATAGCTCAGATACTGGGTTTGGTGGCAACGGGACCATGGTGAGGTATTTGCAGAAGAAGGGAAAGGGTGTTGTCCTCTTGAGCCCCATGCATGACTACAAAGCAGTGGATGACAGCAGTCTAAACAAAAGAAGGTGCTGATACAACGGATCAGCAACTATTCATGTCTACGGAGAACACTGAGGTGGCCCATGGTTCTCTGGTATGCTGGATGTTGCCACCCTCAATGCGTTCACCAGCTTCACCGTACAACATCCTGCACCAGGCCTGTGCAAGAAGCACAAATTAGAATTTGTGAGGCATGTAAAAATGTATGAGGCAATCTGTGTTCTAGAGTGGGACAGCAGCAGCTCAGGAGGTAGAGCAGTTTGTCGGGTAACAGGAAGGTTGCGGGTTTGAACCCGGCTCCCACCAGGGAATGCTACTGCTGTTGCCCTGGGCAAGACACTTAATCCAGCGTGCCTGTTAGTGGTGGTTGGAGGGACAGGTGGCACCAGTGTATGGCAGCTGTGGCTACATCATATATATACAGTGTTGGGTGAGTTACTTCAAAACTGTAATGCATTATTTATTACTTGTTACCCTCATTTTAAAGTAATTAATTACATTACAATATTACTGATTTTCAAATGCAAGGCATTACACTACTTTTGCATTACTTTAAGTTACTTTCACCAAAACAACTTCAATATGAATGTGGTAATCTGACGCTCAGTGAGCTCACGACATAAATGTGGAAAGTGATGTGGTGTCTGAGCTAGGATTGCTGTTAAATACAGTCAGATATAATAACAGTGCTTTAAAATGATTGTTTATTAAATAAAAGCAACAACAATCTGTACTCTCAGCACACTGCCATCTTATATTAACTGAGCAGGGAGTGAGGTGGTGGGGGCTCCAAGCCTATGTTTGCCTTGGTCCCCAAATGCCTTGATACGGCCCTGGATGTGGAACTGACTTCTGGGGTGATCTGATTCTATCACATGTATAAATATTAAATGCTTATATATTATTGTTTTTCACTGGTAAAAATGTGTATTGGGGATAATCTACCTACTTTTTTCTTTTCAAGCACTTTGTTTTGTTTTCTTGATTTTATTTGAATATTTTCCTGCCCTTTCTCTCTCTAACCTTCCTGCATGCTGCATGTTTTCTCCATCTTCCAGAAAAAACTGTTTCCTAGATTTCCTACTTTCTAACTAATCAGCCAAGGGATCTACCAAACGCAAAAAATAAATAAATAAAAAGAGCTTAATATGCACTGCGCTCCAGCAGCAATGAGTTGAAATCACCGGGGCACAGATTATGAACTCAGCTGAAAAGTACATGAAGTACCAGAGAATGTGAGCTGATATAAACGATCGCAAACAAATTACTTTGTTTTGATGGAGCGATTTTGTGAATATAACAGCGTCCGCGCGCAGGACGCAGCTGGAGTATTTGAGCCATTACCGCTGCGTCCTCTCTGCTCATAGAATGCCGACAAAGCTAAGTCCATAAATGACGTCATATATGTGGATACTGGATCTTTTTTCAGGCTGCCTGCAATTAGAATTTTTAGGAAACCCACATCTTGATTCTGGGTTTAAAAATACATTGTAATTACCACGTTACTGACAATTGTACCGAGTAAATATTACCATTTCTTTCCCTGTAATGCCTTACATTACCACATTACAGCAAAAAGCAATGCATTACAGTAATTAATTACGTTTGTACTGCGTTACTCCCAACACTATATATATATATATNATATATATATAGTGTTGTGTATATATATATATATATATATATATATATATATATATATATATACATATATATACAACACATATAGAATCAGAAAAGCTTTATGGCCTGTGCTCCAGTGTCCTGAAGCATAGGAATTTGACTCTGCAGTACAGCCTAACCAAGGTTACACACACACACATACACGTAGACAATACAGATACAGGCAGACCACGAGAGCAGCCATGATCGGCGCTCATTTCATTTATATGAAAAGGGGATTACATGAGGATAAATTGGGGGAGGGGGAAAAAAGGCATTTCAGAGTTACTCCCGATAGGGCGTGGCTTTGCTATGCAAAAAACACCTCAAACATATAAGCACGAACATCAACAGTTCACAACATGAGACTCCAAAAGGAAGGCGGGGGAGGGGTTGGGTTTTCACAGCATCTGTCTGCATTCCTTCGTGGGGGGGGGGTTAGTTGCTTGCAGCTCAAGGCTACCAGGGCATCAGATTCAGATAACAAGAATTTGTTTGGATCAGGCTGAGATAATTTTCCTCTCTGCCTTTAGTCTTTAAACTGATCATTTCCAGTTCTTCAGTGAAACAAATTTTGGATTTTAAACTTATCCATACCGTCTGGTGACTCTCTCCAAGATGACATCCATTTTGTAGCAATATCCGTGGGTGCAGGTCACCCTCCAATCGCTCCCGTCTTCCCAAATTTCCAGAAAACTAGATATCCTCCCACTCCAATCAGGAGAAATCCAGTGATCATCAGACCAAATATCCACACGTCTTCGATATCCTCAATGGATGGCTGGGAGAGACATATGATCTTCCACTCTTTCCAGGAATCCAAAATATATCCCACCGGGTGTGTCCCCTGTGGACATATTCCCCCTGCTGCCCCCTGCTCCATTCTCATTGTTGAAAAAATCTTATCGATCGCATTGAATGACCAGTTTAGCAAATCCATGGTTAGTAAAAAATAGTTTTTCAGAAGAAATGCAGAGAAGCGCTCTGTGGGCAGACAGGACAAAGAGCCTTGGGAAAAAAGATAAGGGAACGAAAGAGGGAAGTATCTGTACTCCTCGAGTGCCAGAATTGGAATACATATGTATTACATATTTTTTATTTATTCTGTTTTTTGTTGTTTTGTTTTTTTTGCACAAGCTCTTTGCTTTTCACTCTAGTGGGACCCAACAATCCATTTACGCCTCAGACTCCCTAGAATGGTTTGGTCCAAAATCCCTTCACAGAATCTGTCAGAACCGTCAGTACTGTCTTTGGAGCTCTCTCTGATGGCCGTGCAATCAGAAACCGTTCTCTGACAGTCAAAGGAAAAACGTTAGTTTTGTTTGGCCCCAATGGGGCCCAGACACATGGCAGGATATAGGATGTGAGACGGAAGATGAGGACCTTGTGATTCTAATGGGTTTCATGTGACTGACAGAACTGTGCAGTCCAAAGGTCATCATCCTAGGAAGGAGAAGGAAACCAGAATGCTCTGTTTTACTTGGCTGGAAAGGATGGAACTTCCCAAACTCCAGCCAGAGAGGGACAGAGACATTTCGAGTCAGAGAAGGTTCTGAGGACCATGAATAAATATGTTTGTCAGAGTGGAGCTGAGAGAATGAACCTAATCAGGCAGCAGGGATGGAAACCATTACGTCCAACTGGACCCAACCTTTGAAGACAAGGAATCTTGTGATGGAATATTCACCCACCCCCAACCAGCAAACTGCTGTCATCTCTACAGTAAAATAGTCTGTGTGTGTGTGTGTGTGTGTGTGTGTGTGTGTGTGTGTGTGTGTGTGTGTGTGTGTGTGTGTGTGTGTGTGTGTGTGTGTGTGTGTGTGTGTGTGTAGACAGAGGGGTATTGGTCGCTGTGCAGAGGGCTGGGCCCTGTGT
>SSNQ01034701.1:1429064-1450138 GCA_006942095.1 Nothobranchius kuhntae | reverse complement strand
CCTATTACTTGTGCAGCTGTTGAGTTTAAGAACATTTGTGGTGAACCAAGATTTAATTTCAGCTGTACAGGAAGAGAGGGTGAGGGGCCGAAATGGAGATTGGGGTTTTAGGGACAAGTAGAGCTGGGTGTCCTCAATAGAACTGGTTGGACAGTTCAATTCAATAATGAAAACAATGTTCTTGTGTTACCAGCAATAGAAAAACAGTCCAGGAAAATAATTAGGATTGGCAAACGCTATTGAAGTCTTCTAGTTGAGTAAGTGGGTCATATACATTTCTTTGTGGATAGTTCTTTTGTAGAGACGTTCAAGTTGGTGACCTTTGGTTTTCAATGAACGTAACTCAGCAGTATACCTAGGAGCACTTGTGGAGAAGGAAACTATCCGGGTTTACAGAGGTGCAGAAGAGTTAAAGAAAACAAGCTCATCAGGACAGGAGAGGTAATACAGGATTTGTAGACTACCGGTGCAGAGAGGATCCATGTTGATAGATCCAAGGTTTGGAAACTAGATGAGACGTGGTCTTATTATTGGAGATTAGCAGAAAGTAACATTGAATGAGAGGAAAAAATGGTCCGTTAGAGGGAGTTCATCAGCTGCACAGTTAGCTGGAATTACACCTGTGTAGCAAATAAAGTCCAGAGTGTGACCTTTGAGGTGGGAAGGCAACAAGCTCCAAATAGGACAAAAATTTCCTGGTTATAGGCAAATTTCTATTGTCTAAGTGTATATTGAAGTCCTCCAGGAGTATAACATTCAGTGACAGAGTGGAGAGCTGGGTGAGCAATGTGGATAGATCATTCCTCAAGTCACTATTGGGCTTAGTTGTGCAATAAACTGATGCCACAAAAGTGGAGGAGGACCGTGCAATTGAACATACATTCAAACGGACTACTGTCAGCCACTGAAGCAGGCACGACTTGCCACTACTTCAGATAAATTATCACGAGACTTTAGCCGTTGCCACAGATATGATGTATGTAAACAAAGCCAGGAGTGTAGAGTCGTTTAGCTGACCCAGGACACGTTGGAGGGCCTGGCCAGGGAACACCTTGGGATTCTCCTGGAAGAGCTGGCTCTAGTGGCTGGGGAGAGGCAAGTGTGGGCCTCTCTGCTATAGGCTGTTGCCTCCGATACGCGACTCAAAATAAGTAACAGAAAATGGATGGATGGATATTTCATCAGAGGGAAGATGCAGAAGCATTTGGGCACAAAATAGGCAGTAACTTAAAGTAAAGACATGTTTTGAACCGCTCCGGACTAGTGAATTGCAACCCAGCAGCAGAGGTGACGTTCACACGTCCTCTCCTGTTGATACTGCAGGTAACTAATATACTAGTACCGCCTACCATGTTAGCATCATTAGCCTGATATAAAACCGCCACACAAGCAGACTCCTTCAGCGACTAAAGTCTAACCTGTGCTGAGATTTTTCTCATTCTGCAAAAGCTACAGCAAGATGACTCTGCCTTCATAAGGAGCATGAAGGAGAGCATTTGGATAGATCTTTCCAACTGATACCAGGTACTACTGATTATCATAAATAAAGTGACAGTTATAATGCAGGCGTCTGTGTGCAATTATTTTTTTGCCACCCATTGAACTGCTCTGAAACTGATAAGGAAATGGGTCGATAGACAGAATCGACAATGTCATTGATATTGATAAAAACGTATCAATTCCCATCCCTATTCAGGGTACTGGAGATAAAAGTCTGGAGTCTCATTTGTAAAACATTGTGTAGGATCCTTACTAAAACTGTACGTAAGCTCAGCAAAAAAAAAAGTACTTACGCCAAGTAGGTTTGTGATCTATCAAACATGGAGTCATGCAATCTCCGCTTTATAAATCACAAACTTCCTAGAAATGTTCTCAGCTGTTTCTGGGTCACATCCCACCCTCAACACGCCCACTTTCTGCCATAAATGGTCAATGCAAAGTTCCTTGTGGATCTCATGCATATACATAAGCTGGCTTGTTGCAGCGCTCCACCATTAACGATGGCGACTGCAGATCAAGGAAGCACTATTTCACCGAAGCGGAAATTTAGGTACTTGTGGGTGAGGCGGAGGACTGAAAGGAAGTGATTTTGCAAAACAAATAAGAGAAAATCGACAGAATGGTACAACGTTGCTGAATCTATCAATGCTGTGAGTTCTTCAGAGAGATCTGTGGCAGATATAAAAAAAAATGGTCCAATCTGAAGGTGGGGGCAAAAAAAAGACGTTTTGCCACCGCCAGAGTGTGTCCGCCGCTGGCGGAGGCCCTGACACCTCTGATCTCCCATCGCCCGCCGTTAGGATCTCAGCAGTACTCGGACCGGCAAGCATACGTGGCATCATGCCAGAGAAGGAGGGAGATACTGACCATGCAGAGGAGACTGGTAGCATTTAAGGCTTTTATTAATACAGATCAAATGTGTCCGTCATTAAAATATAAAACAAAACCAAATTTCATTGCTTTCCCCAGTGACTCTGGACGAAGCGTCCGCCGAGGCATAACGGGCGGAGACCGAAGATGTGGCTGCAGGGTTGACCTGTCCCACCAGTGTCCCTCGGGTGCATGGCACACCTGGAAGTGGCTGGGTGCCAACTGACGCTGTCCTGCAGGCACAGAGGGACATGATTAATGCAGTGAACGAAGTGAGGGAAGAACTCCACAGAATATGTGATGTCCGGGCTGAAATGTCAGGAACACTTAAAGAATTGGCAAGAAAAAAAAAGATGAATATCACGCCTTCTGTGTTGGTTCTATAAACGATGCATGACATTTGTTTACTCGTTCTGTGTGTGATTTTGCAGCTGGAATTCATAATTGTTTCTTCTCTGCAGCAGCACTGCAGGTGCTCTCCATGTCCAAAATGTGTGTAAGCCAGGTCCTTAGTCAACTTAAAGTTGTGCACATTTTTCCGCTACCATCCACCCATCCATTTTCATCTGCTTATCCGGAGTCGGGCCAAGGGGGCAACTGCCTAAGACGAGAGGCCCAGACTTCCCTCTCCCCAGCCACCTGGGCCACCTCCTCCAGGGGAATCCCAAGGTGTTCCCTGGCCAGGTGAGAGACTTGGTCCCTCCACCGTGTCCTGGGTCTCCCTTTAGGTCTCCTTCTGGTTGGACGTGCCCGGGAAACCTCATCAGGGAGGCGTCCAGGAGGCATCCTGACCAGATGCCCGAGCCACCTCAACTGGCTCCTCTCGATGTGGAGGAGCAGTGGGTCTACTCCGAGCCCCTCCCGGATGACCGAGCTTCTCACCCTATCTCTAAGGGAGAGCCCAGCCACTCTTCAGAGAAAATTCATTTCAGACGCTTGCATCCACGATCTCGTTCTTTCGGTCACTGCCCAAAGCTCATGACCATAGGTGAGGGTAGGAACGTAGATGGACCGGTAAATCGAGAGCTTCACCTTCTGACTCAGCTCTCTCTTCACCACGACAGACCTGTACAACGCCCGCATAACTGCAGATGCAGCACCAATCCACCTATCGATCTCACGCTACAGTTTTCCCTCACTCATTAACAAGACCCCAAGATACTTAAACTCCTCCACTTGGGGGCAGGACCTCATCCCTGACCCGAAGAAGACAATCTACCCTTTTCCGAATCAAGACCATGGTCTCAGATTTAGAGGAGCTGATTCTCATCCCAGCTGCTTCACACTTGGCTGCGAACCGCTCCAATGAAAGCTGATGATCACGTTCTGATGAAGCCAACAGGACCACTTCATCTGCAAAAAGCAGAGACCTGATCCTCAGGCCACCAAAACGGATGCCCTCCACATCTTGGCTGTGCCTAGAAATCCTGTCCATAAAGGTTATGAACAGAATCGGTGACAAAGGGCAGCATTGGCGGAGTCCAACTCTCACTGGGACTGAGCCCGACCTACTGCCGGCAATGCGGACCAAGCTCTGACACCGGTCATACAGGGACCTAACAGCCCGTATCAGAGAGCCTTGTACCCCATACTCCCGGAGTACCCCCCACAGGGCCCCCCCGAGGGACGCGGTAAAACGCCTTCTCCAAATCCACGAAACACATGTAGACTGGTTGGGCAAATTCCCACGCACCCTCCAGGATCCCCCTAAGGGTATAGAGCTGGTCCAGTGTTCCACGGCCAGGATGAAAACCACATTGCTCCTCCTGAATCTGAGGTTCCGCTACTTTTTGTTTTATAAATCCCAAAGTTTGCATGGTAAGTTGCTTACGCAGTTTTCCAACCCCGTTTTGTGCGTAAGCAAGCTTGATAAAATAGAGCCCTGGTCAGTAGTTGAAGCTCAGGAGCAGCTCTTTAACCTTGCTAAGGTGTTGAAGGGGACGTGGGAGTTTGCCCAATCTGGAAAGGACATATGACCGTGTCCCCGGGGACATCCCATCGGAGACACTCAGAGAGCATGGGCGTCGAGGGACAGACAGCAGAAATCTACCACATCCAGTCCTAGACATGTCTTCTGCCCTCGGTGGAGGATCTATGGGTGGTAAGGATCGGTAACATCACTGAAAAACTAAATGTTGATTTATTAACATTGTGCAACGATCAATTCAAACATTTTCGTATTTCAGGTTTTAAATCTTCTAACTAGTCTAAAATCCAGTCTGTATGGAGGTGTGTTGGTCCTGAGGTTCTGACCCTGTTCATGAAGGAATCCAAGAGAGGAAAAGAGACTAAATCAATGTCCTCCATTCTTCAGCAGCACCTGTCTGGAGCCCATGTGTTCAGAGCAGGGATTCAATCTGAAGTGCACTCAGTTTGTGGTGTGATCTGGGATGGGGGGGTTTATAAAAGCCCTCAATCTAACAACCAGATGCACAAACATTCATTTACTCCATTTGATGGAAAGCAGCTCATTCTCTACATGCATTACTAGACGGTGGCGCTGGTTTGATCTGTTCTGGGTGCTCCAGCCACACGAGCACTTTTTAAGCATGCAGAATGCGACGCGCTTGATACCCTTTAGTGCACACGAACGGAGTAGCTGTCAAAAATACAACAGGCATCTCAAGTAATTATGCAGATTTATGCAAAACATTAACAAGAAGAATTAAAGGCACAAATGAGGTGGCTACACTTGAATTGTTAAGATTATGAATAATTACCATGAATCTTTTTGCTCTTAATATAACTTGTTTTGATAAACAAAGCCTTAATTATCGGAATGCTTTGGAGGATTCCGGTGACCTTCATTAATCTTAGACAACAAGTCTCTGGTGAGACTTCAGATGAGGCCTTCGTTTGCACGCATGTGCACCCACACACACACACACACACACAAGACATGCATGTGTGCACACATTCCATGTAAAGTAAGTACACACACATAGAAACACATATGCTAACTAGCCACTTCAGCCCGGTAGCGAGTAGACCGACAGGTACGTCTCCTAGTTAAGCCAAGAGAGCTGCTCATGCTCCCTGGTGTGTCCAGGTATGGTGAGCCAAGGAGGACACACACTCAGGCAAACAGCAGGTGACTCTCCTGAGAATTGGCAGCATCAGGTCCTTCACTAATTACAATTACATCTCACTTCTCTCCCCTTTCCACCTTCTTCTAACTTTGGACATGAATATTCCAGCGGAGCTTTTGGTCACGCTGCTCAGTATGTCCCATAATTAAAAGCAGGGTGTGCGAGATGAAAATACTAAACGGAGCTCACACATCTTTAAGTTGGCAGAAGGAGCAGGAAGCTCCCTGCATCACAGGCTTTCCTAAACCAACTCAGATTTGGTGTTTTAATAGTAAGTGCTGAGTGTGTTTGAGGTTGAAATGACTCTGCAGCACTCAGCTCGTCACATAAACATTTAATCCACGGCTAATAACAGCTGATTGAGACTGACTGTCTGGTTAAAACAGAAGCAATAAATTTGCACCAGTAGTTGTTCCAACAATTAGACCTGACCCCATGGTGTGTGTGTGTGTGTGTGTGTGTGTGTGTGCGTGTGTGCGTGTGTGTGTGTGTGTGCCTTGTGTGCGTGTGCGCGTGCGTGCGTGCGCGTGCGTGCGTGCGTGTGCGTGTGTGTGTGTGTCTGTGTGCGTGAGTGTGTGTGCCCCTGTGTGTGAGCGTGTGTGTGTGTGTGTGTGTGTGCCATGGACCATTTTTGTCTGATCTTTTCTTTTGATGCCAAGAAGGCGTCTCCCGCCACCACCATTTTGGCCTGCTCACATGCCTCGTCATGCTCAGATGATCCAAAAATGGGGAAAGAGGTGGAAGTGAGAGTGGGGCTGGGAAGGTGGGGGCAAATGAACCAATGTAGCTAGCTAATTGAGCTAACCCCCGAAGCTAACACAACGCCGCCTGGCTTCCATGCGAGGCTCTAGTTGTGGTGGTTGCATGTGGAGCATTACTATGGACAGTTAAAATGCAAGCAGAGCCTCAGACCGCTGCGATGAAAGCCAGGCATCCTGGCCGCTTACGTCACCTCATGCTTCGCTTCGCCACTATGGTCGATCAGCAGGATATTATCTACATGCTAACCAGAAGCTAACAGAGGTTTTGGGCACATTTAGCAATAAAACAGCAGTTGATTGACTCCTAATTGAAGGCACTTCCCAACGGGATAGATGGAACAGCAGATTAGCAGATCTCTGAGCGCAGGGTCGGCACTGTTATGGGGAGAGGCAGTACCGAAGCTGGTAATGTCCCTTGTGCAACCTTACAGATCTTTGAGCTTGGACCACTTTCCTTGCTCAGCTTACCTATCTCTAGTTTTGTTACCCAGCAGCCACACCAACACGTTATTTTTCAACCCATCTTTTTCCTCCATTCAACCACCGAAATACCTGTGCAACCCAAAGCTAACTGAGATTTGCGGCAGCTTTTAGCAACACAAATATATTGAGCAACTCAAAAGGTGAAGCAGCATCAAGTCAAAGAGCTGCAGTGTGTATGTGGTCTGTTTCAGAGAGCTACAACAGAGCGTGAAGGATGAAAGCTATTTCACTGAAGCTTTAAATGAGCTGTCACAGTCGAGATACCTTCTTTTAGGTTATGACCTATATAGTTTTAAAAGTTGCACTTTTCAGACACTGTGGAGGATTATGCAGCGCTGACGCGATCAGCAACAAACTACCTGGTGCTGTCTTCCTCATATTACACTGCAAACCAAAAAAAAGCCTTTTACAAGCATGGAAGCCTACAGCTGTTTTATTTTAGGTTGGCTAACCTTTTAATCTGAGACCATGGCCTTGAATCAGAAAAGAGTAGAATGCCTTCTCAAGGTCAGGGATGAGATCCTGTACCAAGCGGAGGAGTTTATGTATTTCGGGGTCTTGTTCACGAGTGAGAGAAAGCTGGAGCAAGAGATAGATCGGCAGATTGGTGCTGGATCTGCAGGGACGCGGACATTGTACCGATCTGTAGTGGTGAAGAGAGAGCTGAGTCAGAAGGCGAAGCTCTCGATTTACCGGTCGATCTATGTTCCTACCCTCACCTATGGTCACGAGCTTTGGGTAGTGACCGAAAGAACGAGATTACGGATACAAGCGGCCGATTTGCACCCTTAGAAATAGGGTAAGAAGCTCAGTCATCAAGGAGGGGCTCGGAGTAGATTCACTGCTCCTCCACATCGAGAGGAGCCAGTTGAGATGGCTCGGGCATCTGGTCAGGATGCCTCCTTCACACCTCCCTGGTGAGGTTTTCTGGGCACGTCCAACTGGGCGAAGATATAGGTAGACCCAGGACTCGTTGAAAGGACTATGTCTCTCACCTGGCCAGGGAATGCCTTGGATTACTCTGGAAGAGCTGGCCGAGAAGGAAGTCTGGGCTGCTGACCCCGCGACCCGACTCAGGATAAGCGGATGAAAATGGATGGATGGATGCATGGATGGATGGATGGCATCGACCTCAGATGACGAGGAGGCATCGACTTCAGAACACGAGGAGGCGTCGACCTCAGAACACGAGGAGGCGTTGACTTCAAAACACGAGGAGGCGTCGACTTCAGAACACGAGGAGGCATCGACCACAGGACTGGAGGAGGCGTCGACCACAGGACCGGAGGAGGCGTCGACCACAGGACTGGAAGAGGCGTCGACTTCCATCGACTTCTGGTCCGGGGGCGTCGATTTCTGGTCCGGAGGCATCGACTTCTGGACCGTCGACTTCTGGACTGTCCAACTTCTGGACCGTCGACTTCTGGTCCAGGGGCATCGACTTCTGGTCCGGGGGCGTCGACTTCTGGACCGTCAACTTCTGGACCGTCGACTTCTGGTCCGGGGGGCATTGGCTTCTGGACCGTCGACTTCTGGACCGTCGACTTCTGGTCCGGGGGCGTCGACTTCTGGATCGTCTGCTTCTGGACCGCCGGCCTCTGGACCGCCCGCTTCTGGAACGCCGACTACTGGAGTGGAGGAGGAGTTGCTGCAGACGGGACCGCTTGGACAGGCTTGACCGGATGCCGTGCGACCTCCGGGACCACCACGGGAACTGGATGTGGTGCATCCACCGGGGCCACCGCTGGAACAGGATGTGACTGGACTGGTGGTGCTGGAAACTGGGAGAGGAGGGATGATAGAGTGCCCAGTTGGAGCTCCTGGAGACTGAGGCTCTGATGGAGTTGGGCGAGCTCAGCTCGGAGACCGGCGAGCTCTGCTGGGTGGACTGCAGGCTTGCTCCTCTGGCTCTGAGGCGAGGGAGCTCCTGGCTGGACTGAAACCCTCTCCTGGTGATTCGGGGAGGACAGGGTGTCCAGTGGGACTCCTTGAGGCTGACGAGCTGACGGATCCGGCCAAGCTCTGCCTGGAGACCTGCAAGCTCTGTCAGCTGGGCTGTGGACGTGGTTCCTCCGCCTGCAGATGACGGAGGCGCGGATTGGACCGGAGACGGGACTGTTGGTCTGACTGGGGGCGGGTCCAAGCAGGTGCGCCGAGCCGGGGCAGCGGCAAGCTCGCGGCTCCGTCCTGGGACACAGGATTGCGGTGAAGCCCGGCATCCCTCCCCACGCCGTGGGCCAGCTCCGGGGGAGCACACAGCCAGTCTGGTGCCCATGAAGCTAGAGCGATCCGGAAGCGTCTCCCGGTCCAACCTCTCATCTGGCTCCGGGAGTGTGGAGAGGAACGCCGAGGCTGAGGGTCGTGACGGCGTCTGCGGCGAGGCAAAGGCGAAGCCGGAGGAGGAGAAGAAGCCGGCCAGTGGTCCGAAGAGAGAAACTGGAGCAGGCACTCCCAGGGGAGAATCTCTCCGCTGGATCCTTTTATGGGTTGGATCATTCTGTCAGTGCGCGCCGGTGAATGAAGCGGAGGTAAGGATCCACACGCGGGTGAGGGAAGCAGGCAAGCAGACACACAGGAACGATTAAGGTTTTAATGGGGGAACACGTCAACACAGAACGAGACAAAGAATTGAAGGGGTTTAAATACAAGAGGGTTGGGAACTTGGGTGATTGGAAAACGAGAGGCAGGTGGGAGCAATTAACAGAGACACATGATTAAACCATAATGGGAGACAGGACAGGGTGACGATAGAACCGATCCTTTGGTTCAATCATCCAGTCACACCTAATGAATGCTGGCTTTCTGACCTGCTTCTCACAACTGTCAGTCATGACAAGAGAAGTTAATTGTGCCTGGATTTTCTGCACTTAAATGGTTCCTCAAAGACCTACGGTGTGACAAAGTCAAGATAAACTCTCCGCAGAGAATAGTTACTAGAAACGACATCCACTGTCCAAAGGGAACAAGTCATAAACCAGGAAAACATTCCATTTACAGCTGGAGGATTCCATGTCTTCTGTGTGTGCACACATGACTTAGGTCCTGTTCACTTGGTGGGATTACTAAAAACCACGAGAGACCATACACACAACGGTAAAGAAGTCACAGCTGTACCAGTGTTGGTGCGTGGTGTCCGGCCACACGGCACAAAGGAAGAGGCGAAGTGGGAAATCTGGTTAGCTCAAACATGGAGTAAACAAACGTCACTGTTCTGACTGAATACCAGTGCTGGGCAAGTGTCTTTGAAAATGAAATGAGGTATAGTTACTAGTTACTTTTTCAGAAACATATGTGAGTTAGTAACTGATTTAAAATATAATAAAAGTTGCTAATTACCAAGAAAAGTCATTAATGCGCTACTTTTTAAAATAAAATCATGAAAGAAAATGTTGACAATTTGGAGCTTTCTATATTTACAAAATCAACAAAAACAATAATAGTAATGACAACAACAATAACAAAATCAGAAGAGACATTTGGGTGTGAACCCTCCTATTGTTTGTCTGAAACTACCGACTGGTGTTTTTCTGTTCCATGTCCTCACATGGAGGTGTTTCTGTTACTTGAATTGTTTCTGGTGCACAATAATATGCACACAGAAGCAGGTTTGCTATAAACTCCATTCATACACAGCATCATCAGACCGGTCGTCTGCTGAGATGCAAGCTGCTCTTCTCAGACTGTTGGAACAAAACGGCTCCAACAGTAACTCAGATCCACTTTATTGATCACAAAACACAGAATCCTTCATCTTGATGAGAACAAAACAAGCCAATACCGCTTTCAAATGCTTTATTACCCTCTAGAAAGCATCAATGGAGCAATATCAGTCCAGTTTACAAAAAAGAGACCACCGAAAAAGAGAGGAGAAAGACGACCGTTACGCTGTTAGTCAAGTGAGTCCGATTTACAGTTTCCATTTCTGTTTTCATCTTTGGATCAATAAGGAAGTTCATTCTCCCTGACATCAATACAGCTGAACCTGGTCCAGCAGGCTTCCCCATGCCTTCCTCTCACCTGGGCCAAGATCCCGCTCTGGCCCAAACTCCAACTGGGATGACTCTGAGAGCTGAGTAAGGAGAGTCCTGGAAACCGGGCTTCAGAGAGAGCTGTGAACTCAGTGGTCACCTGTCATTAGAGGGTGAAATATAATAAAGACTGAAATATGTATTTCACACAAAAAAAACAACATTTTTAATGAAGCTGATCTTAACATTGCTCTAAAACAACTCTTATCCTCTAGTTTCAGTCCTATTGGTGCAACTGCACAAGAATTACACAATCATCTAAAAACACAAATCTGCTAGATCACAAAGGTTTGTAAATGTATCTGAATTCCCAATTATTTAATGAAAGTGTGGTCAGCTTAAGTGAATCTGAGTGATAAATGTATGTTTTAATGTTTGAAGAATTTACACTTTTGAGTTGCTTGAAAATTAATATTATTGCTTTTAGCAACAACTTAAAGGGGGCCTTCACTCACTATTTCAATAAGAATAAGTTTATTTAATGTTTTATCTCCACAAACGACACAAGCCTGGAGGAGTTCTGCTGTGTGGTGGGGTTGATAATGTCAACAGTTAGTTTCTGCTAGCCGAGACATTCCCTGCTGTTTCCTGGATGCTTACATCAGTGACCTGATTGTTCCATACGTTCCTAACCGAGTACTTCACTCTCGGACTGGAGGTTTACTGGTGGCTCCCAGAATATCTAAAAATAGGATGGGAGGCAGATCTTTTAGCAATCTGGCTCCTCTCTTGTGGAACCAACTCCCAGCTTTAGTCTGTGAGGCAGACATCTTGTCTACTTTTAAGACTAGGCTTAAAACATTTTTATTTGATAGGGCCTATGATTAAAATCTGATGTTAGCCTAAATCTGGACAAGTGGGGGAGTACAGGGAGGTGGAGTGTACAGTCGGTAAAGACGGCTCTCCCTTGCCCTGCCTCCAGCATGCCTCCATCTAAATAGGATAGATTATCCAGAGTTAACTCTGTAGTTATGCTGCTATAGGCTTAGACTGCTGGAGGACACACTGACCACTTTTCACACTCTACTGCTTTCTTCTACAGTCTGCTCTTTAACTGTACTATTTTGTGCAATTTCAGCTGTTAACTTTATTTTCTCTGTAAGTGTTTTTCTCCCCAGAAGAAGCTACAGTGACGTTCTGCTGAGCTGTGGTGGCCTCATGGAGGGGGCCATCGACTAGCACACTGCTGCTAACCACTAATACATTCTCTCTCTCCTGATAATAACTTTTTGTTTTCATTGACTTTTGATGTGCTAATACTAGTTTATCCGTTTAATTATAGATCCACTAGGATAAATACAATAAAGTTTATCTTTCACCAAATTGAATATTTACTAAGGCATCGCAATATAACTATAGACACATTACTTTCCTTTGTGTGTGTGTGTGCGTGTGTGTGTGTGTGTGTGTGTGTGTGTGTGTGTGTGTGTGTGTGTGTGTGTGTGTGTGTGTGTGTGTGTGTGTGTGTGTGTGTGTGTGTGTGTGTGTGTGTGTGTGTGTGTGTTTGCTCTTTTTTTAAGAAAAAGAGAGAGGTGTGTGTGTGTGTGTGTGTGTGTGTCTGCCTGCTCTGTCTTCTCGATCCCCAGTGAGTCGTGGAGGATGGCTGCTTATACTGAGCCAGGATTCTCTGGAGGTTTCTTCCTGTTAAAAGGGAGTTTTCCTCTCCACTGTCGCTGCATGCTTGCTTAGTATGAGGATTGCTGTATAGTCACTGACACTAGTCAGTGACTTGATGCAATTTGCTGGGTTCCTTATATAGGAAACATTATTTCTGATTGGCTTAATGAACTGTGAATTGGAATGTTTATTATGTGAAGTGCCTTGAGACGACTCTTGTCGTGATTTGGCGCTATATAAATAAACTTGAATTGAATTGAATTGAATATCTCAACCAATAGAATATTTACTAATAAATCCCAACGTAACCATAGAAACACTACTTGGTATATATGTGTGTGTGTGTGTGTGTGTGTGTGTGTGTGTGTGTGTGTGTGTGTGTGTGTGTGTGTGTGTGTGTGTGTGTGTGTGTGTGTGTGTGTGTGTGTGTGTGTGTGTGTGTGTGTGTGTGTGTGTGTGTGTGTGTGTGTGTGTGTGTGTGTGGTGTGTGTGTGTGTGTGTGTGTGTGTGTGTGTGTGTGTGTGTGTGTGTGAGTGTGTGTTTGCTCTGTCTTCTCCATCCCCAGTGAGTCATGTTGGATGGCTGCTTATACTGAGCCAGGATCCTCTGGAGGTTTCTTCCTGTTAAAAGGGAGTTTTCCTCTCCACTGTCGCTAAATGCTTGCTTAGTATGAGGATTGCTGTAAAGACTCTGACACTAGTCAGTGACTCGATGCAACCTGCTGGTTTCCTTATATAGGAAACTTTTTACTGCTTGGCTTAATGAACTGACCTGTATTATAATGTTTACTATATGAAGGTCCTTGAAATGACCCTTGCTTTATAAATAAACTTGTATTGAAATTGAATTGAATTAAACCAACAACAGCCTTCCCTGTTGTCAATCAAGATGGGTAAGTCCATGAATGTTAAGTGACAGTAGCCATGTTTACATGCGCACATTTAATCTGATTGAACGCCCAATCAGATAAAAAATTTTGCATTCAAACATGTCAATCGGAATGTTCTGATCCAATTTGGCCCAATCGGAATGAAATTTCAATCCGATTGAGAGAGGTGGTTTTGTGCGATCCGATTCCGATTGATGTGCATGTACACAGCCATTTGGATTGTTGGAGTAAAATAATGTGTGCAACAGCTAGCGAGCCTCCCCGCCGTCTTTTAGACTACCTGATTCAAAAATGACGCCTAATTAACAAGCAACAGCTTTCTTATTTGATGGCTACTGTCCTCGTTTCTCTAATATCTAATCCAGAACTTGCATTTTGTGGAAGTAAAATAAAAACCGGATTATTGCACAAATCATTCGACAAACGTGTTCAACTCTGTACTGGAAACACGCAGATTCATTTCGGGTTTGCAGTGCAGATTTGTTTCTGTGAACGCAGCAGCTGTTTCTGCAGCAGGTGGATGGAGACGTGCTCGTAAAGAAGACAGGGTAACATCAGTTAATCAGACCTGGTTTGAGTTTAAGGAGGCTGATGTTGAGTAGAAAAACATCCTCAGTTATATAATCTGGGTGGGTATCTGTGTAAAAACACATTAAAGTGAGGGTCAAGGCGTGGGTGGAGATGTATTTCATCCACATTTCCTGTTAGGAAAACGCTTCTGAAAGAGGCGTGGCCTGGCGGACCGAGAGAGCGACACTGAGGCAGTGATGGACCGCACCCCCCTCAACCCCCCACCTGCGCTGTTAGAGTTTCTCAGTCTAAAAAGGAGTTGTCAACGAGTACGTGCGCACTCATGCGTGCACGCAAGCACACACTCACACAAGACTTATCTCTCAGGAGAAAAGCAGACAGATTCTGCAGCATTCTGGAGGATTTCCTGTTAACCACGATTATTAGATGAAACAGGGGAGGAGGGTCTTTTTTCAAGGAGGCGAGCGGCTCAGAGCGCTAATGTGTCAAATCGGCAGGTGAGTGGCTGAGCCAGGTGGAGGTGCGGCAGCCTCACCCGGAGACCAGTGCGGTGCCGCCATGTAGTAATTTGCTGATAACGTCACGTTTTTCAGCTTAGCCATCAGCCACAGCTGGTTCTACATAAATGTGGAGCAGAGTTTTAACCTGAAGATGAAGATATAATTATGGTTTTGGGCTGAAATATTAAATTTAAAGTAAGTTGCACTAAACTGCCACACTAATGATTACACATGTGTGCAGCACCTTTAGACAATCGTCTATACAGGTTATCAGCAAAAAAGAAGTTAATTTAGGCGTTACTTGCTCGTTAACGTAGATGAGATGAGGTTTGTTTATGAGCACATGATGAACACAGGCTTCCAAACTTCCTGAACATCTCCTGTCATTTAGTTTGAACCATTTTTCTCAAAAGTTTCAGACTTTCGGGGACGCGGTCAAGCTGAAGAAAGAGTCCTATCAGGTGTTTTTGACTTGTGAGACTCCAGAATCAGCTGATGGGTACCGGTTGTCCAAGCGGAACATGGCTTGGGTGGTCTCAGAGGCAAAAACCCGGGCATGGGAAGAATTTGATGAGACGACAGAGCAAGACTTCCGCATGACTTTGAGGAGATTTGGGTCCACCATCTGGCACCTCAGGAGGAGGAAGCTACCACCATGGTTTATAGTGGGGATGGTGTGCTTTTGACCTCTACTCGTTGTGGATGTGTCCGGGGATGGATGAGATCTGCCCAGAGTTCCTTAACGCTCTGGATATCGTAGGGCTGTGCTGGCTGACGCGCCTCTGCAATGTCTCATGGACATCGGGGGCAGTTCTACTGGACTGGCAGACTGGAGTGGTGGTCCCCCTATGTAAAAATAGACCCCCCTGTTCCAACTACAGGGGGATCACACTCCTGAGCCTCCCTGGTAAAGTCTAGTCAGGGGTTCTGGAGAGGAGGGTCCATCGGATTGTCGAACTTCAGATTCAGGAGGAACAATGTGGTTTTCTTCCTGGCTGTGAAACACTGGACCAGCTCTATAGCCTTAGAAGGGTCCTGGAGGGAGCGTGGGAGTTTGCCCAACCAATCTACATGTGTTTTTGGATTTGGAGAAGGCATTCGACCACATCCCTTGGGGGACCCTGTGGGGGGTACTCCAGTAGTATGGGGTCAGTTAGGTCCCCGTATGACCGGTGTCAGAACTTGGTTCGCATTATCGGTAGGAAGTCAGGCTCATTCCCAGTGAGAACTGGACTCCAGCAAGGCTGCCCTTCATCACTGATTTTGTTTATAACTTTATGGACAGGATTTCTAGGCACAGCCAAGGTACTGAGGGGATCCGTGTTGGTGGCCTGAGGATTGAGTCTCTGCTTTTTGCAGATAATGTGGTCCTGTTGGCTTAATCAGAACGTGATCTCTCGCTCTCGCTGGAGCGGTTCACAGCCAAGTGTGAAGCAGCTGGGGTGAAAATCAGCTCCTCTAAATCCGAGACCATGGTCTTGAGTCGGAAAAGGGTAGAACGCCTTCTCCAGGTCAGGAATGAGGTCCTGCCCCAAGTGGAGGAGTTTAAGTATTTCAGGGTCTTGTTCACGAGGAAGGGAAAGCTGGACTGGTGCTGCGTCTGCAGTGATGCATTGTACTGTCATGGTGAAGAGAGAGCTGAGCTAGAAGGTGAAGCTTTTCATTTACTGGTCGATCTACGTTCCTATCCACACCTATGGTCATGAGCTTTGGGTAGTGACCGAAAGAACGAGATTGCCGTTACAAGCGGCCGAAATGAGTTTTCTCCACAGGGTGGCTGGGCTCTCCCTTAGAGATAGGGTGAGAAGCTCAGTCATCTGGGAGGGGCTCAGAATAGATCTGCTGCTCCTCCACATTGAGAGGAGCCAGCTGAGGTGGCTCGGGCATCTGATTAGGATGCCTCCCTGGTGAGGTTTTCAGGGCACGTCCAACCAGGAGGAGGCCTAAAGGTAGACCCAGGACACAGTGGAGGGACTATGTCTCTCACCTGGCCAAGGAACGCCTTGGGATTCCCCCAGAAGAGCTGGCCCAAGTGGCTGGGGAGAGGGAAGTCTGGGCCTCTCGTCTTAGGCAGTTGCACCCTTGGCCCGACTTCCGGATAAGCGGAAGAAAATTGATGGATATTATCATTATTATTATTCATAATAATACATTTTATTTAAAGTGCCTTTCAGGGAACTCAAGGTCGTTGTACAAGTAAGTAACAAAATAACAGTTAAATGTAAGCTAAAACAAATCACTCAAGTCCCGAGAGAATACAGAACAAAGGCAAGATAACCCAAAAAATGGAATGTTCTCGTAAACAGAATCTTGAAGAGGTGAGTTTTTAGTTCAGTGTTGAAGAAGTGGAGGACATCCGTGGATAGTCAGGTATTAGGGGTGGAAGACTATGACTATTTTTATGTTCAGCCTGCATTTTTAACTGTTGACTGATCAAAAAAAAACTGTAAACAACTATTTCTCACAAAATAAGCTGAGCAATACATTTGTTCATGCAAGGAAACATTCTGATTTATAAAACACTTCTTACACACAGCTGCACAAGATTCCTGCTTTATAAATAACATTAGTGCTTCCAGGGTCTTCATCACTTACAAACACATCTGAGCGTACTTCGTGCAAAAGAACAATTTTAAGTATTGTGTGTCGACATCCAGCCTGCCTGCTCCAGCTCCATGACAACCACAGCCTGCTCTCCTTACTCACCTGCCACACCTGCTACCTGTTCCACTAGCCACATAAAGCCATATAAACAATTAGATTTGATTGACAGGTAGCATGAGCATCAGAGCTAGTGCTAGCAGCTAGCTATAGAGAATGCCTCAGCCTGGTACTTACGTTAATGGATGTTTGGCCTTTTTGACTCTGAACTTTAGTCCTCTGTGTGTTCGTGCTTGGTGTTAATGGTGGAATTATTGGGCTAAGAGGGCAAGCTGTGGTAATGACTGCACTAAGAGATCGTGCTTCATTTGTGAATATACAATATCGTAAAATTTAAATTCAGTGCGTTATTTTGCTGGTTGAATGGAGTAACATGCCGTGCATTTAGCACAATACTGACTGGGGAAATATAACGAGGGTGCTTCTGATAGAAAAGGACTGAACGGACGTGAGCACCTGGGAATGCACAAGGGGGATTTGTCATCAGTTGATTGTGGAGGAACGTGCGTACGAGTGGCCACCGCGTGGTTCATGATCGGAGTTTTGGTTGCTTGTACGAAAAACAGCGGTGTGTGTGCATGCGTGTGCGTGTGTGTGTGCTAATGCGTGCCTGTGCGTGCATGTGTGTGTGTGTGTTAGTGCATGTCTGTGTGTGTGTGTATGTGTGTGTGTGTGTGTGTGTGTGTGTGTGTGTGTGTGTGTGTGTGTGTGTGTGTGTGTGTGTGTGTGTGTGTGTGTGTGTGTGTGTGTGTGTGTGTGTGTGTGTGTAAACTGACCCGACAGATGTATTCATGTAAAACACGGTGGCTCTCACAGCTTTTGGAGATAATGACAGATCCATTAAATATTCAGCTCCATTTTCACTTTTGGGTTTTAACTGAATCAAGTCAGAGATCAGAACCTGCAGCTTCAGCCTCTAACTTCACTCCATCAGTCTCTCTGTGTTGTTTTGGGACTCCATGATTTCTGGTAGAACTGCTCTACTTGTTCTTTATTCATGGCGTTTTCACTATGGATGAGTGCACCATCAGAGAGGAGGATGGCACCATAATGTCAGAACAGACGGAATCAGAGACACAGAACCAAAAGCTGGAGAAGGTAACGGGTTCACTGTGAACAGGACGTGTAAAGGATGGCGAGGTGGACAAATCCCAGGAACCAATCAGAAGGTTCAGTGAAGATGGAGAAGAGCCTTTCAAGTGGTGCAAGAAGTGTGGGACATCAGACTTAAGGTTGTAGAATTCAGCAGGCTCACTCCAGGGCAGTGACGTGCAGTGAGAGGAGGCAGGGGTGGCACTGCCTCCCTTGTTGTCCTGGCAAGTAAAATACTAATAATGACTTAATATAAAGTCCATCTGTCCATTCATGAGTATTCTATATGATTTCATCCTGTTTATGGTCAAAATCACTGAATTTACCTACGAGGGGAGACGGAGACACGCCTGCCCCTGTTCTCTGAGCTGCCCAACACATACACTGATTCAGACAGAGCGCATGTGCTAGCTCCCTGTATGAAGTGTGTGTGGCTCTGTGGCCTCTGGAGGCAGAAATGAGTGCAGCCTCCATTCTCATGTAGCAGCTCCACACACGTCATTTGGAATCGTAGGATGTCTAAGGAAGTTCTCACCTATCTCACCTCTGATAGGCTGGAAGGGCTTTCCTACTTAATTGAACAGCAAACCGTCTTCCCTCGCTACAGCGTTCTTATGTCTGCAGACAGACCGTTAGGGTTGTTTTTTTGTTTTTGGATCTTAGCACCATAAAAAATATTCTGTTCTGTTCTGCAACAAACAAGCTTTAGTTTCTTTTATTAAAAAAAAAAACTAGGGATGCTCTGATCCGATCACGTGATCGGAAATCGGGCCCAATCACGTGATTTTTAAAGGATCAGAATCGGAAGAAATAAATTGGATTTAACCTTTTAAAACAACAAACGTGACTTTTTAAATTCGTCCTGAGATTGGGAATGAGGTCCTGACTCGTAAGCTGCTGGGAAGAAAGCAGGAACAAGCGGCAGTGCATGGCCCAGGCTCAGGGGCCTAAGATGGACCTTGGCTCCTCTGAAATAACAGTTCTGTCCCATCACGGGGGATGGGGATGTCTTACATATTCTGGAGGTTGTGCAAATGCAGGGATGGGAGTAGATATTCTGCTGGGATGAGGCTGGGTTGGTGCCCCGGGCTCTGTGGGGTTCTGCAATGCTGCTGTTTTGGGCTCTGGTGAGATGGGCTGGGGTCTCCATAGCATGGGGGCATTTTGGGAACAGAGGTGCCTATTGGAGCCAGTGGGGGAGCTGGCTCACTGGAGGGCTTAGGCCAACCAGCCATTCCCCCCCAACCAAATACATTTTTCTCCTCCTGCTCCTTCACATCATCACACAATCATGCACATAGGACCTTGGGGGATGGGCAAGTCAGGGGTGCAAGTATGGATCCCATTTCCACATTCCTGTGGCAGTCTGCCCCCCAATTTTATTTGCACATTAAACACTTCCACCAGTGACATTCCACGCAAACACACACGCAAATAAACACATATGGCACACTCAACGGCATTTGGCAAGGGGATCTTTTTGCCTCATCCCCAGTGCCAGTGCCCACTTCCAATTTTAAACTGCACTTAGACACAGGGGGCTGTGGGGAGAAGTAGGTTGGTTGCATCAGCTGGCGTAGGCCAGACGACGCCTGCACTGCCTGCTCACCATAGCCATGGAATACACCTCATCAACATGTACTAACACTGTATTGGAGCAGGCAGAGGGAGAATAGGGGTCTCAGCACACCTCTGTTGTTGCTTGGCTTCTTGGGGCTGGAGGCTAGGAGAGGGATCTGGCCATCTGGTTGGGGTCTATTCAATTTTTTCAATTCAATTTTATTTATATAGCGCCAAATCACGACAAGAGTCGTCTCAAGGCACTTCACATAATAAACATTCCAAATCAGGTCAGTTCATTAAGCCAATCAGAAATAATGTTTCCTATATAAGGAACCCAGCAAATTGCTTCAAGTCACTGACAGCAATACTCATACTAAGCAAGCATAAAGCAACAGTGGGGAGGAAAAGTCCCTTTTAACAGGAAGAAACCTCCAGAGAATCCTGACTTAGAATAAGCAGCCATCCTCCACGACTCACTGGGGATCGAGAAGACAGAGCAGGCACACACACACACACACACACACACACATGCACACACAACATATATACCAAGTAGTGTTTCTATGGTTACATTGGGATTTCTTAGTAATTATTCTATTTGGTGAGAGATAAACTTTATTGTATTTATCCTAGTGAATCTATAATTAAACGGGTAAACTAGTAGTAGCACATCCAACGTCAAGGAAAGCAAAAAGTTATTATCAGGAGAGGGAGAATGTTTAAGTGGTTAGCAGCAGTGTGCTAGACGATGGTCCCCTCCATGAGGCCACCACAGCTCAGCAGAACATCATTGTCGCTTCTTCTGGGGAGAAAAACACTTACAGAGAAAATAAAGTTAACAGCTGAAATTGCAGAAAATAATACAGTTAAAGAGCAGATTGTAGAAGAAAGTAGTAGAGTGTGAAAAGTGGTCAGTGTATCCTCCAGCAGTCTAAGCCTATAGCAGCATAACTACAGATATAAATCTAGATAATCTATCCTATTCAGATGGAGGCATGTTGGAGGCAGGGCAAAGGAGAGCCGTCTTTACCGACTGTACACTCCACCTCCCTCTTCTCCCCCACTTGTCCAGATTTAGGCTAACATCAGATTTTAACAATAGGCCCTATCAAATAAAAATGTTTTAAGCCTAGTCTTAAAAGTAGACAAGGTGTCTGCCTCACGGACTAAAGCTGGGAGCTGGTTCCACAAGAGAGGAGCCTGATAACTAAAAGATTTGCCTCCCATCCTAATTTTAGATATTCTGGGAACCACCAGTAAACCTGCAGTCTGACAGCAAAGTGCTCGGTTAGGAACGTATGGAACAATCAGATCACTGATGTATGATGGAGCTTGATTATTAAGAGCTTTATATGTGAGAAGGAGGATCTTAAAATCTATTCTGAATTTAACAGGCAGCCAATGTAGGGAAGCTAAGACAGGAGAGATATGATCTCTATTTTTAATTCTCATCAGAACTCTAGCTGCAGCATTTTGGACAAGCTGAAGAC
>SSNQ01034701.1:1394645-1402145 GCA_006942095.1 Nothobranchius kuhntae | reverse complement strand
TCTGTAGTTTACTGGTAACCAGTGTAGGGATCTAAGAACAGGAGTGACGTGCTCTGTTCTCTTAGTTGAATAAATGTACGGCAGTAGCTCATCTAACGTCAGTGTGTAAAAGTAGCTCACGGTCTCCAAAAGGATGGAGACCCCTGCTCCACTGAATGGGGAAGAGACAAACGTCACTGCAGAGGAAACACCAGCGTGCTGTTGTTTGGGTCGAAGATGGCAGCAGGTCGTAGCAAGGTTTGGTCAGCTTCACAACTATAAATGTTTCTCATATTCCTCTCCGCGCTGCTATGACACAATGCTACATATTTAGGTTTTACCCTGACTGCCAAGTCAGAGTCCACTTGGTGATCAAACGCTCTCATGACATCGTCGGCCTGAACCGGCCCGCTCCGACCCAGACCGTCCCACCCAGCAGAACTGAAGTCCTAGTGTCCACTCTCAGGATACTGGAGTTGGAGTGAGCCATCTGTGTAGAAAGAATAGAATAGAATAGAATAGAATAGAATAGAATAGAATAGAATATCAATCCCACAGTGGGGACACTGACTTGTTGCAGGTAAAGACACACAGACTGAAGGATGTAGTATAACCTTTATCCCTTATATAACCCTTTAATTTTCTAACGTTTACGTCCTTTAAGCACAAAAAATGCACTAAGGTCATATAAGGGTTAATAAAATAGAATAAAGACTAAAAGTAAAAAGTGATTTTATTAAAAGGAGCGACAGCATTAAAGACACAGGCGTGCACACATACAGAGGAGCTACCTTGTCTCGACATCAGTGGCTTCTGTCTCCACCTCTGTCCAGATTATTATACCAGCACGACATTTGGACATTGGACCATGTTCTGACCAATCACCTGGCTTTTTAGGAACTGCCTAAGTCTTTGCAGGTGCTTGGTTTTGGTTGACTTCCTTGTGACCTCATCGTTATTGTTGTCCGTGCAAACCTCCAAGGTTCTTGAATCTGTCCTTCAAATAGTTCAGCCCCAGCAGTTTGGATCAGACAGTGAGGGATGAAGCACATGCTTCCAGCCAGAGAGCCATGCTCAAGTCTTTGCTGGTGAGGTGGACCAGTGGAATGATGACTTGCTCGTTCTCATCATACAGCTCCATGCCATCCATGCAGAGGAGGTGGCTGTGGGGGTTCTGGTTGGAGCATCACCTTGGTGTTTGCTAACGTGTGCAGTCGGCTTGGACCTTTACCTTCAGAGTTGTCGTCCACATTGGATTAACAAAACCCAGGGGAACCACGGCATTCTGATGAGAAACACCACCCATTCACACATTTCACACTCATCTCTCATGTTGTTACCGTTACAGAAAAAACAGAACAAAGCCAACACCGTGATTTTCAGAGCACAGACTCCTCAGCACAACTGAGGGTAGGCGAACATTCATCTTTGGTGTGCTACATTTGACCTAGTCACACCTGGAGGTCCACACCTGGCCCTGCTCTTCAGTGGTCCGAGCTCACCTATGCTTCAGCTGGCTGGAACATCCCGCAGGTCTAAAACTAGTTATAATTATACGTGAAACTGGATTGATACACTTTGAATTCATTTTGACTGAGTTAGGGTTAGAGTTGGGTATAAAGTCAACTTAAGTGAACATAATACAAGAACCACAGGTAAAAGGTAAATGTACCTATGAGAGGCAGCGGTCACTACATCATGATGGAAGGTTCTGGAACAGCAACAAGTTAATTAACAACGGACTCATTTAATGTAAATAAACTTTAATAATGAAGTCGTTATGGGTCATTGTGGTGCTGATCAGACAGAAACGTTCACAGATGCTGAGGCACTTCCTGTGTTTGTCTTACACACTACAGCAGAACTACACACACACACACTAATCACACAGCAGCAGGACGTCAACACAACGGCTGTAGGTCTCAAAGAGGTCCTGCTGCTCCTTCTGTTGGACATCAGGTGCTCTGTGCCTCTGTGATACGTGGGAAAAAACATTATAGTATGCCTTTCACCTTGTGGGTAATAAAATGTACAGGTCATTCTCAAAAAAGTAGCATATTGTAATAAAGTTCATTATTTTCTGTAATGTACTGATAAACATTAGACCTTCATACATATTGCGCTTGACTGGTTCTGCTCCTACTTTGACAACAGGTCTATTAGAGTTAGAATGGACGACTGTTCATCTCCTTCTGCTGCTCTTCCTTGGGGCGTGCCACAGGGGTCTATCCTCGGCCCCCTTTTATTTAGCATTTATATTCTTCCACTGGGACTAATCTACAGGAAGTTTAACATTAACTTTCGTCTTTATGCGGACGACTGCCAGATTTATGTTACCCTGAAGACTTTTACCTCCATCCAGCCACTCCTTGATTGCCTGAGTGAGGTTAAAGACTGGCTGTCAGCAAATTTTCTGCTGCTGAATGATTTTAAGACCGAGTTTATTTTTTTTACTCCTAATGGCTCGTCTTCCTCCACTCCTGATTTTTCTACTCTTTAATTAGTCAAACAATTGTTAATCTTGGAGTTAAAATGGATGTGGCTCTAAAAATGAACCCTCGTGTTAACCACACGGTTAAATCATGTTTTTATCAGCTGAGATGTCTTTCCAAATTAAAACCCATTCTGAATTGGCGCCACCTCAAGACAACCATTCACGCTTTCATCACCTCAAGGTTGGACTACTCCAATGCAATTCTGTTTGGCCTTTCAAAAGCCACATTATCTCACCTTCAGCTGATACAAAATGCAACAGCAAGATTTCTGACCAATACTGGCCGTCGGCAGCACATCACTCCAATTTTAGCAAGACTTCACCGGCTTCCTGTGCACTACCGTATACGTTTTAAAATTTTATTGTTTGTTTTTAAGGCACTGAATGGCTTAGCACCACCTTACATATCCGGGTTACTCACTCCTTATGTGCCGGGCGGGACTCTCCGTTCAGGTGACCTACACCTACTACAGATTCCCCGTCTACGCTGCAAAACCCGTGGTGAACGAACTTTTTCTGTCTGTGCTCCGAAACTCTGGAATGATCTCCCGCTGAATATCAGACTCTCCTCCTCCATTGGGGTTTTCAAGTCTCACTTAAAGACTTACTTTTATTCCCTTTCTTTTACCGTCTAGCTATTTTATCAATGGTTTATTTTCACTGTTATTTTACCGATTTTATTGACTTCTCTTGGTTGGTTCTTTGTGCTATGCTCTAGTTGTTTTAGTCTTTTATATTATTCTTTAACCTTATATGTTTTTACCCCTGTACAGCACTTTGGTCAGCTCACATGCTGTTTTTAAATGTGCTTTATCAAATAAATGGAATGGAATGGAATTAGATTCATTACCCACAACTGAAGTTGTTCAAGCCTTTTATTGTTTCTAATATTGATGATTTTGGCATACAGCTCATGAAAACCCAAAATTCCTATCTCAAAAAATTATCATATCATAAAAAGGTTCTCTAAACGAGCTATTAACCTAATCATCTGAATCAACTAATTAACTCTAAACACCTGCAAAAGATTCCTGAGGCTTTTAAAAACTCCCAGCCTGGTACATTACTCAAAACCGCAATCATGGGTAAGACTGCCGAACTGACTGCTGTCCAGAAGGCCATCATTGACACCCTCAAGCAAGAGGGTAAGACACAGGATGAAATTTCTGTTCCCAGAGTGCTGTATCAAGGCACCTCAGTGGAAAGTCTGTGGGAAGGAAAAAGTGTGGCAGAAAATGCTGCACAACGAGAAGAGGAGACCGGACCCTGAGGAAGATAGTGGAGAAGGACCAATTCCAAAACTTGGAGGACCTGCCGAAGCAGTGGACTGAGTCTGGAGTAGAAACATCCAGAGCCACCGTGCACAGGCGTGTGCAGGAAATGGGCTACAGGTGCCACAATCCCCAGGTCAAGCCACTTTTGAACCAGAAACAGTGGCAGAAGCGCCTGACCTGGGCTACAGAGAAGCAGCACTGGACTGTTGCTCAGTGGTCCAAAGTACTTTTTTAGGATGAAAGCAAATTTTGCGTGTCATTCAGAAATCAAGGTGCCAGAGTCTGGAGGAAGACTGGGCAGAGGGAAATGCCAAAATGCCTGAAGTCCAGTGTCAAGTACCCACAGTCAGTGATGGTCTGGGGTGCCATGTCAGCTGCTGGTGTTGGTCCACTGTGTTTTATCAAGGGCAGGGTCAATGCAGCTAGCTATCAGGAGATTTTTGGAGCACTTCATGCTTCCATCTGCTGAAAAGTTTTATGGAGATGAAGATTTGATTTTTCAGCATGACATGGCACCTGCTCACAGTGCCAAAACCACTGGTAAATGGTTTACTGGCCATGGTATTACTGTGTTCAATTGGCCTGCCAACTCTCCTGACCTGAACCCCGTAGAGAATCTGTGGGATATTGTGCAGAGAAAGTTGAGAGACGCAAGACCCAACACTCTGGACGAGCTTAAGGCTGCTATCGAAGCATCCTGGCCTCCATAACACCTCAGCAGTGCCACAGGCTGATTGCCTCCATGCCACGCCGCATTGAAGCAGTCATTTGGATTCCTGACCAAGTATTAAGTGCATAACTGAACATAATTATTTGAAGGTTGACTTTTTTGTATTAAAACACTTTTCTTTTATTGGTTGGATGAAATATGCTAATTTTTTGAGATGGGAGTTTTGGGTTTTCATGAGCTGTACGCCAAAATCATCAATATTAGAAACAATAAAAGGCTTGAACTACTTCAGTTGTGTGTAATGAATCTAATATATGAAAGTCTAATGTTTATCAGTACATTACAGACAATAATGAACTTTATCACAATATGCTACTTTTTGAGAAGGACCTGTATAAAAGCTAAATGTTTTGAGCCAGCTGATGACAGAAAACATCTTTGTGAGGATCTCTGAAGCTACAGAACCCATACCTCCTGCAGCCAATGGGATCCGTCTGCAGAAGCACAAAGATTAGTTGTTTTATACACATATGGTCCAAAAATAACTGGTGCTTCGAGCCAGCAGAGGAAACACTGGAAACTGTTCTCGCAAAAATCGCAGCGCAGCTGATAAACATGTGATTTCCTGCTAACAAGACACAGTTCCAAAGCTAAAGCTGGCAAAAAAGAGGCTGAGCACAGAGCCAGTGTGTGTTAAAGAGACAGAATGGAGCCTGCTGCTACGGCTCCAAATGGTTCACAGGTGGAGGGCTTTTAATAGAAGCATGTTCAGCCGCTGAAGATCCATTTCATATGAGGCAGAAAGATGACAGCAAGTTACGCTTTAGTACTTCATCTGTAAAATACATAAAACCTCAGCAGAGCTGGTCCAGTTCTTCTCACCAAACCAGAGGAGCTCTCACACACACACACACACACACACACACACACACACAGGTACGCGTGCGCGCACGCACATACACATGCACACACACACACACAGGCACGCACGCACGCACGCACGCACACACACACACACACACACACACACACAGAGGCATGCGCGCACACTCACACACACAGAGGCACGCGCGCACGCACGCACACACACACAGAGGCATGCGCGCACACTCACACACACAGAGGCACGCGCACACGCACACACACACACACACGCATACACACACACACACACACACACACACACGGAAGCATGCACACACACACACACACACAAACATACACAGCCGATGTCCAGTCAGAATAATAGATGGTGAGTTCAGATGCTCACTCATGCATACAGCTGACAAATTGTCCCTTTCCAGCGGCGGCCTGGTGCCGTGTGATCTGTGAGAGATGGAAGATGACAGAAGGAGCTGGCAGCTCGGGATGAAGGAGGCCACCGAGGAAACAGAAAATCGGTCCAAAAAAGGTGCGTCTAAAGAAAATTATACATCTGAGGGCTTAAAGGCCGGCCGAGTGCAGATGAGATGCTGCTGAGCGTCCACGTGAGATGTGCTAGAGCTTTTATTTTTGCTGTGACCTTGTTGTGTCGTAAATCCAGCTGTTGGAGTAAAAAACATCTGAATTCTCACAAAAAGCTTCAGAATAAATGCTTTCATAAAACCAGGATTCATCAGATGGGTGCATAACGCTCACCTGTCCCCGTTTAAAGTGTGTCATACGACCCTTATACAGGCCTGCTACCTCACACACACACACACACACACACACACACACACACACACACACACACACACACATTTTGTGTGTAGAAATGTTCCTAAATATTAGAACAGCTCTGATCTTTCGTACAAACTGTATCTACTGGTAGAACGTCGGGGAACCGCAATGCTGAAGGTGTCAGCCGTCCACGCGTGTTCCTCATCTACTGATTATTAACGTTCGTTAGCATTTTAGCTACTTAGCTACAGCGAGGCAAGGAGCAACCCTAAAGGCTCCGAGGCATCTCCGTCCCTGCATAGAAACAAGGTTGGTCGGGTTTGACCAGTCTACAGGCCCGAGGTTTGTCATATCCAACAACAGATGCGGGTGTTCCTCTCTGGGTTTTAACAAATCTTATGAAAAGAACCCACAAACAAATTCACCCACTTCCTGTCCGGATCCCTCATCTGTGGGGAGGCGGTGAAAACTGCACCGACACTCGCCCGCAGTAGCTCTCTCTTACTCTAATGTGAATGATCTAAACATCGCTCTTGTAGCCACAAATCCAGATTCCTCTGGTCGTTAGTGCAACCGCGAACGGTGCAGCATCTTTCCGAGCTGCACAAGTACATTTTTCAGGGATACATGTTTTTGAATCCTCTTCAAATGTTCATAAAAACCACTTCTAGCAACAAAACCTCACCATGCAAACCACTGGGCATGCGCTACATCTGGTTGCTAGCATCATTTCTCTTTGAGCCTAGCCAGAAATTGGTTGGATAAAACACACCTTCATCATTATATATATATATTATATATAAATAAATCATTGTAGCATGGCTGATCTCTTACTGGATCATCCAGTCTGTTGCCCTTCAGTTTCATGGCGAACCATTTCTTTATTTCTGACAGGAACTTCTCGTCTGTTGTGACCGTGTTTACCACCTCAACAACTTGCCGGAACGTTCTTCTCCTGGTTACCCAGCAGCTGACAACCAGTGCTTTGATCTCGAAGGTTGTTTTCTCAGGAGGAACGCAGTGGTTGCTCTCAGATCAAACATGGCTAAAGAAGAGTGTTTCTGTGTGTAAATGACTGTAAGCAGGCACAAGCAGGATTATGGCTGTTCCTAAAACATTCTGATTTCCATTGATAGGAAGGAACAGAGGTCAGTTTCTACGAACATTTGCTAAATGAGGACCCAGACAACTCCGTAGTCCACTCTCAGAGCCATCCCAGTTGGAATTTGGATCAGAACAGGATCTAGGTCCACCTGTGAGTGCAACGGCATCACCAGCAGCAGCTCCGGTGTGGCCCAGGTGAGGAGCATGTGTAGGGGAGCCTGTGTGTGTGTGTGTGTGTGTGTGTGTGTGTGTGTGTGTGTGTGTGTGTGTGTGTGTGTGTGTGTGTGTGTGTGTGTGTGTGTGTGTGTGTAACCCCA
>SSNQ01034701.1:1336577-1366097 GCA_006942095.1 Nothobranchius kuhntae | reverse complement strand
GGACCTGGACCTGGACCTGGAGTATGCTCTTCTTCTCCAGTGTTGCCATCCTCATAGGCTGGAGACTCCGGGTCTGAGGCAAAAACATGCATTCCTTTATAGAGACTAGGTCAACGTGTCATCCATCATCACACAGGTTACCCAGGAGGGTAACCTTCTCAGATATCACGGTGTGCGTCTGCGTTGGTATTTTACTGACATCACAACCAACGACGTAGACAGGAAATCATGCAGATTACCAAGGCCGCCCAAACTTTAGCGGCTGTGAGCGTAACGGCTCATAAAGGACTTCTCTAATCCTGGAAAATAAGTGCAGTCACTGGTTGTACTGGGAATCCTCCAGTTAGTAATGCCGGTTCTGTTCAGCCCATCAAGACCGTAAACTAGATTAGAGAAGAACGAGGTTGTTGTCGGTAGGAAACCCGTAGATCAGCTTTATTTGGTCTTTGTCTTCATTGTCCTCTAGCTTCACTTCTGTTCACCTTCATTTGCACGTGTGTGTTTGAGACGAGCACAACATATGTGTTGATCTTCCCACTCATGAATCACATCTTCAGAGGCAGACACACACACACACACACACACACACACACACACACTTGCTTCTGTGTGTGGAAGTGACTCACTTGGCTGCAGAGTTGTAAATGGGAAGCTCTCATCAGTCTTCTCAGCGAGACGTCTGACTGTCACGCTGTTCCCATCAGGACCAGCGGGGACGGAGCTTGTCCCTGGTGTCCTGGGTGGGAGACCCCAGAGGAGAGTGGATGTGTGTGTTGCTTCTACACTCGTTAGTCCTTGAAGAAAACCAGATCTTAAGAGTTTGACGGCATGAGAGGATAAACACTTTTAAAATAATATTTTCTCTGTCTCAATAATTGAATTTCCATGCTCCAGCATGTCTTTGCATTAAATAAGCTAAACACGTTGCTCCTGAAACGGCGCCTTCCGCTGGTGAAATCATTCCTGGTGATTTAGTGTCCGACAGGAGTAGAAGGACAGGCACATGAAGACTCCAGCCTTTATCTGCGAAAAGGCTGAATTTTAATGACTTAAGTGTTTTTGGTTCTACATCCGTTCAGTTTCTATTTTTTCTACAGTTCGGGTTCTTGTTCTGCAGAACCGGTTCTTCACTAACACAAATGGGCCTTTCTGCTGTATTAGCCAGCCGGCGCTTAAATCAGCCTTATTTCAGCCAGGGGATCGATCTGAACAGTAGTCGTGCTCCTCGTGTGCACACGCTCACTGAGTGCTCTGAACGCTTTTATTACTGGAGCAGAAATTGATATTTTATGGGTGTGTAGTCATAAACGTCCTCACGAGGATAGCAAGAATCATCTGCTCTCCACAGCTGCTAATTAATAGATCAAAGCTGAGTGGCTGTGTGTGTGTGTGTGTGTGTGTGTGTGTGTGTGTGTGTGTGTGTGTGTGTGTGTGTGTGTGGTGTGTGTGTGTGTGTGTGTGTGTGTGTGTGTGTGTGTGTGTGTGTGTGTGTGTGTGTGTGTGTGTGTGTGTGTGTGTGTGTGTGTGTGTGTGTGTGTGTGTATTACCACCCATCAGTGGTCCTAATGTTTAGGCCTGGTTAGGGGTCCTGTGGTGGTTCCTGGTGGACATGTGGGAGGGAGGCTGATCCAGGGCGTTTGTGTCTTTCTGCAGGATAATCTTCTTAGACACAAACATCCAAACACTGAAACTGAAGGCGGAGGACTCTTCTGGAAGGCAGCACACGCTCTCCATTAAGCTCAAGTCCAAGGTGAACCTCACACCACTCACACCACAGTTAGTCACCATTCGATAGAGTTCAGCAGCACAGATCTACATCACAGCCCATAGATCCGGGTTGGACGGGAGAGGTGGTGACTGAGACGTACCAGAGCGCAGCATCACGGGACACGTAGCTGCTTCTGCTGGATCACAGCATTCAGCTCCATGCTGATGATGACCTTCAAGTCGTTTAGACTGGCTCCTGTTGTTGAAGGTCCTGCGCCAGCTCCGCAGACTGCTGCCTGGTCACAGATCAGTCCCACCGTTACCATCAGTGGGACGTCTTGTTGCACACACAACCCATTCAAGAACAGAAGTGCGTTTTACACCAACATCATGCTTGTTTTTATTCTGCTGAAGGAACGTGTTGGTTTTATCTCAGGTCCTGGTTATTTTCGTAGGTGGAGCCCTAACCCCCCTAAGTATCAGCAGAAATGTTCCACCCATGATTAGAGACAGATGGCTAGGATCATGTCAGAGTACGCCTGTTTAGTAACAACTTTAACTTTGAGCACGGTGAGATGGTGCTCACCGGAGCCTGGAAGACGTCCACCTGGGATATGGGAGGACTGACAGACCTCTCTCTGTGCCCACCTCTCCACCTGGCCCTGCTCACCCCTCTGGCACCAGATAGACTCAGCTTGGAGCTGTCTGAGCCTCCAGCTGCCTCCACCAGCTCCAGCGCCAGGTCATCCCTCAGTGGGCACAGCTTGGAGAGAGGCAAGCACTGGCAGCGAGGAGGTTTGGACGGCAGTGGGAGACGAGACTGGGAAAGGACGCAGAGTTTTTTCATGTTGAAGGTGAACAGACAGGAAGTCTAATTCCCATCAGATTCTCAGTAAGGTTTTAGCTTCCTGTTGGAGTGAATGGAGGCTCCTGGGTGGGTGCAAAGGTGAATCCACAGAAACCAGAGGATGTTTGTATAAAAGACGAGCAGCAGCTTACGTGTTAATTCTGTGGATGTACGCTGTGGTTTAAACCTGTCTGGTTGCTGTTTTAACTCCTGAGAGACCTGGTGGTTCTGATCTACTGCCGGAGCCGAAACTTTGGGTTGTTTGGTGTTCCCCTACCCAGCTGCTGGGGCGCCCCGCCGCAGCAGTGAGCGGGGACCTTATTTATCAGATGTTTGTAGAAATGATCCTATATTCATCCTACGAATGTTCGTACGAACGGCCAAAATCCCGATTTGTGAAGATGCGGTGTCCACTCGTACGCACGTTCCTGTGCAGTCGACCGATGATGAGTCCCACCTGTGCGTATCCAGGTGCTGGGTCCGATCAGTCCTTTACATACAGAAACACCCTCAAGTAACCATATTTGGTCACTCCACGTTCTCAGCTTCCTGCGTTCCTCGTGAGAAAACAAACAAACATCAGTGTAAAGTAACCAGTCATTACTTTTCACACCTCCTGCAGATGGAGACACCGTCCTCCATCACTAACGGTCTCCCTTTCGTGTTGCACTGTTACTGTTTTTGTAAATGATTACAAAAGCAAAACAAGACTTCTGCCAGACAAAGTTTGTTCCCTTTTTTTTGTTTTGCTTCATAGTCAGAACAAACAAACAAACAAACAAACAAACAAACAAACAAACGAATGTTTCCACTGCCTGAGCATCTTTACTCTGCTCCAATTATACATTTACAGTATTTAGACTTGTCAAACCTGGACTAACGTGTCTGCTTCACAAGAACATTAAAAACATCGAAAAAGATAACAATGGGAGAAAATGTATGCCTTTTGATGTTTTTATGCTGTGGTTTATATGACTATTGTGAATAATGTGTTGAACCCTGATGTTAAGAAAATCGTCAATCAAACCTAAATTGCAATTTCTCCTAGAAGTTTTGCAATTCAATCTTCCTAAAGTAGTTCAGCCCTATCTCCGGGGGTGGATCAGATCTGCACGGAGTTCCATAAGGCTCTGGATGTTGCGGGGCTGTGTTTTTTGATGCAGCTCTGCAACAATGCGTGGATATCGGGGGCAGTCCCACTGGATTGGCAGACCAAGGCGTCAGTCCACCTATTTAAAAAGGGGAACCACAGGATGCGTTCCAACTACAGGGATCACACCCCTGAGCCTCCCTGGTAACGTCTATCCAGGGGTTCTGGAGAGGAGGGGTCCGTCGGATTGTCGAACCTTAGATTTGGGAGGAGCGATATGGTTTTCCTTCTGGCCGTAGAACACTGGGGGGTCCTGGAGGGTGCGTGGGAGTTTGCCCAACAAATCTACAGGTTTTGTGGATTTGGAGAAGGCGTTCAACCACTTCCCTGGAGAGGCCCTGTGGGGGGTACCAGGCCCCTTGATACGGGCTGTTGGGTCCGTGTACAACTGGCCTCAGAGCTTGGTCCACACTGCTGGCAGTAAGTCAGGCTTGTTTCCAGTGAGAGGTGGACTCCGCCAAGGAAAATCCTGACAGATCTGCGTCCCACTGTCACGTAACATTCATGGACTCACCCATCTTGACTCCAGGCTCGTTTTATCTGTGGAGATAAAACATCAAAGTTGCAAAACAAACAGATTGAGTGGTAGAATCCCATTGCTGTTAGCCAATCAGAGGCAAGATGTCCAAATATCGTGTTACTTGAGGGTGTTTCTGTATGTAAATGACTGTTCAGACATGAGCACCTGGGCAGCACATGTGGGATTTGTCGTCAGCCGATTGCAGAGGAAGGTGCGTACGAGTGGACATGCATGGGGCTGGCTGGCCAGTGGACATCTTCAAAAATCAGGATTTTGGCCGTGTGTACGAACATTCTAAACTCCATTCATAGGAAGGAATACCGGATCATTTCTACGAATGTTTGATAAATGAGGGCTGACTGATTTTTCTTTTTAGCAAATAAAATATTCACAGTATTGGCTAACAGAGGAAGATCATGTGACAGGAAGCACTCAGAACCAGGAGAACATCAGAGTGTCCCAGGTATTTTAACTCAGCAGGTAGAGGTGATCACCTCAGAGATTTATGGTGTCCTCTATGTCTCCTACACACTCAGCATCCTGCAGAGGCTCCTGAATGTTCTGCTGACCTGCCCGTCCCTCTGAACCTCACCTGGACCCCTCAGGTACACACACACACACACCTCATGTGCAGGTGAACATCAGCAGCAATTCTAAAGGTGTCCAGCATCCAACTAACTCCAGTTCCACAGCCTGTTTAATATTAAAGTTGAAGACCTGAGTTTAAAGGAGAGCTTCACTCACTGAATCAGTACCTTTGCAGTTGGGATCATAAGTTCCAATCACATTTATTTTTTTTTGCTCCAGATCCGATTCCGGGTCATTTGATGTTGAGCATCTGCCGATACCGAGTCCCGATCAGATACTGTTCAGGAAAACATTAAAATAGGAAGAAAACACATCCAAGTTGTCCTTTAAGCTTCACTTTGATTTGATTAGGAAGTACACGGATTAAATAAAATGTTAATATTATGCATTTATGTTTATGTATTTAGCAGACGTGTTTGTCCAAAGCCACTTACAGGTGATGATCAAAACATCAGGTTGCCCTTGAGGCCAGCAACAAACACTGATCAGTCAATGCTAGGTGGCAGTGAGGCAGCACGATCACTCGTAGAGGGAGGTGAACATGGAGTGTGCGGTAGAGTGGGGGATTTATTTAAACGTAGCAGCTTTGCTCTCATTTCAAGTTGTTTGCTTCCTCAATATGAAACTGTGTAATGTTTGGTAAGTGGTTACTTTTAATTGATTGCCAATAAAATATAAAGGTATTCAATAACATGTAATATTCCATATAAATATGCATGATCAATATCACTGAACCTTTAATTTTCGATGGATGATATAAAAAAGGTCATTTGGGTATGCCAGGGAAACAACATTTTATAATAATATGGCACAGAGGAAAAAATGTAGTTTATATAAATCAACGTATTTCTATATTTCTACTCCAATGATGATGCTAAACAAACGACTGTAAATGATGAGTTAAGATGATATCAGCTGAGACACTGATGTGATGTGTTATGTTAAAGTACCTAATTAAGTGTCTTAGAAAATTGAGACGCCTGGGTTGTAAAGGCCGAATGTTTACTTGGGTTTAACAAGTTATCTAATTGCTAAAAACCATCCAACGCCTGGTGCGACAGATCTGCATCCCACTGTCACTTAACATTCATGGACTCACCCATCTTGACTCCATTATTGTGGAGATAAAACATCAAAGTTCAAAGCAAACAGACTGAGTGGTAGTGGTATAAATCAGGCTTTATTTCCTGATTTTTGGACATCTCTTTTCTGATTGGCTAACAGCAACACGACTCTACCACTGACTGTGTTTGCTCTGAAATACTGATGTTTTATCTCCACAATTATTACAAGCCTGGAGAAGTTCTGCTATGTAGTGGCGTTGCTAATGCTAATGTTGGCTTCTACTAGCTGAGACGTTCTCTGCTAAACCAACAACGTGTAGTGGTGTTGCTAATGCTAATGTTAGCTTTTACTAGCTGAGACGTTCTCTGCTAAACCAACAACATGTAGTGGCGTTGCTAATGCTAATGTTGGCTTCTACTAGCTGAGACGTTCTCTGCTAAACCAACAACATGTAGTGGCGTTGCTAACGCTAATGTTAGCTTCTACTAGCTGAGACGTTCTCTGCTAAACCAACAACATGTAGTGGCGTTGCTAACGCTAATGTTAGCTTCTACTAGCTGAGACGTTCTCTGCTAAACCAACAGCATGTAGTGGTGATGCTAATGCTAATGTTAGCTTCTACTAGCTGAGACGTTCTCTGCTAAACCAACAACATGTAGTGGCGTTGCTAATGCTAATGTTAGCTTCTACTAGCTGAGACGTTCTCTGCTAAACCAACAACATGTAGTGGCGTTGCTAACGCTAATGTTAGCTTCTACTAGCTGAGACGTTCTCTGCTAAACCAACAGCATGTAGTGGTGATGCTAATGCTAATGTTAGCTTCTACTAGCTGAGACGTTCTCTGCTAAACCAACAACATGTAGTGGCGTTGCTAATGCTAATGTTAGCTTCTACTAGCTGAGACGTTCTCTGCTAAACCAACCAAACATGTAGTGGCGTTGCTAATGCTATTGTTAGCTTCTACTATCTGAGACGTTCTCTGCTAAACCAACAACATGTAGTGGTGTTGCTAATGCTAATGTTAGCTTCTACTAGCTGAGACGTTCTCTGCTAAACCAACAACATGTAGTGGCGTTGCTAATGCTAATGTTAGCTTCTACTAGCTGAGACGTTCTCTGCTAAACCAACAACAGCCTTCCCCGTAGCCCATAACAAGAGGCTAAACCTCCACTTGCAGATGTGCACACAGACCACTGCCTTGTTTTTAGGTTTCCCTCAGCATAATCTCATCACTAAAGGATCTGGGATCGAACGTAACTTCTCAGTTTTCCACCCGTCGTTGTTTATCTGAAACGATAACAGCTAACAGTCAGACCTTCTGCCTCCTCGCCATGGTTGTGTCCTACTGCTTTTTACTAATGGTGCCTTTGAGTCACCATGTCACACACACACAAACACACACAGCATTCTTATTCTCTTCTCATTCTGGTGCCACTCAGATACATCTTGGGCTTGGCCCGGTAAAGGAGCAGCCAATAATTACTCATTCAAATGAACATGTCAGGACTGCCGACGCACGCACACACACACACACACACACACACACACACACACACACACACTTCATGTTGCAGTGTGGGAGAGATCCATCAGCAGCCCAGCAGGCAGACAGGCTCCATACGCTCTCACTGTTCTGAGCTGGTCCTCGCCGTATGCCTGCCATGTTCTCACACACACACACACACACACACACACACACACACACACACACACACACACACACACACACACACACACACCGGCACCACTTTCCTCTGATCGTCCTCACCCACCACCACCACCCATACCATGGTTTTTACTATGACCTCAGAAACTCACTGTTACTCGGTCCATGTCCCCCCAAGGTGGATGGACTTTACTCAAGAACAGTGTGTGTGTGTGTGTGTGTGTGTGTGTGTGTGTGTGTGTGTGTGTGTGTGTGTGTGTGTGTGTGTGTGTGCAGTTCTTCTGTTTATGTCAGAATGACTAATGATTAACTGCAGCAGAGCAAGTAGGTCTAAAAGGTATAGAATATTATTTAAGAAGCATAAATTAGATTTGTTCCTGCTTTCCTGATTCATGTATTCATTTTTCATGTTGTTCTTATAGAGGTTAGGTTAGGCTTTAGGGGTGAATAGCTGCAGCAGCGTGGATGCGTTGTTGCGTTTCTTGTGGATAATAATAAAATAAGGTTGGACATTTATCTATCTTTTTCCCTTTTGATGAGCTGCGCTCAGATCAGCTGATCCACGGGTCCGACCCCCCCGGCTAGGGGTGGGGGGTGAGAGAGCAGCCTCTTTCAAACTAGACTTTTAAAAACACGGGACAAACAGATGAAACTTAACAAAACGGCATCAAGGGAGCTAGCGTTAACGAGCTAATAACACAGATAGGACTTTAAGGTTTTTCTGCTCAACGTCAGACTCTCTAAACCCAAACCAGGTGTGTATAACCGATGTGACCCCGTCTTCTTTCATGAGCGGGTTTGCGTCCACACGCTCCAGCTGCTGCTGCTGCTGCTGCATTAGTCCAAAGCAGAAGAAGACTGACAACATTAATGTGGGTTTAGGTGGTGGCGTCAAGCGGGCGGCTACATTTATACCGCGCGTTACTACAGTCCCCCGCTCACGTTAACCTGCTGCAGTGACCTTCTGGTGTTCACACGTCCAGAAAGGTTTCTCCCATCAGCCTGTTGGAGCTGAATGTGGGCGGATGAATGACCTGCACCTGTGTAGCACCTTTCTACAGTCAGTCATTCATCCATTTAATCAATTTCCCTCTGGGATTAATAAAGTATTTTTGAATTGAATTGAATTCACACACACTGGTCGTGATGAGCTACATTGTAGCCACAGCTGCTCTGGTCCCTCTGCCCACCACAGCAGACAAGGAAGGTGGGGTGTCTTACCCAAGGACACAACGAATGACACGGACGGGCATGGGTTCAAACCGGCAACCCACTGGGTACAGGATGACCTCCTAACCATCAAGAAAAAAAAAACGAGTCTTGTTTCTCTCCTCTTGAAGCCAACAAAGCCATTAGAAAACAGCCTGCTGCTGCTGAGGGTGCTTCTGTGGGTGAATCCTGTCTGATGGCGGATTCATCGTGTCCACGGTGTAAACAGCTGGAGCTGATCTAAAACATGCACCATGAGAAGAGGTGAGAATGAGGGAGTGGAGTGGTGATGAGCCCAGCTCCGTTTTACTCTCCTTCCTCCTGAGCTGGGCCTGCCGTACTTATCCACAGCTCTAACTGTAATCACACCACTGGCATTAATTGAGCTGTAATTGCTGAGGCTCTGAGCACCTGGACGATGCTTAATTGTGTGCACTGTGCTGGCACAATGACCCATAATTTTTGGTTCATTTTTTCTCCTAATTCTTCCCTCGTTCCGTCGGTACTGCTCTCCCACACCTCCACCAGCCTCCTCTCCTGTCTGAGTGTGTGTTGGGCTCCAGCTGCCGCAGGGTGGATGCTTTAGACTCGCTTGTTTGGTTTCTGATGGTGAACTCAAAGGACTCTGTCCACACACCTTCTGGATCTCTCTTCAAAGGTCCATCCCCTTTACCACACAGGGTCAATGATGATATTTGATACCTGCAGCCATACTTCTGACACCACACACACACACACACACTGTCTGTGACTCCTCCTCAGTCACAAACACCTCACCCTGTAGGACGGAGGGCTGTCCCTAAAGGTGTCCACTACTTTGGAGGTCGTGTCAAACGTCTAAATGATGTTTCCACTTTCCCATGCACGTGTCCCTCACTCGTGTCCTGTTCTTCTGGTTTGCAGAGCTCTCTGGAGCTGCTCCACAGCCAGTTCCTGCTGCTTCTGGAGTCGCTGGCAGAGTTCTGGGATGTCCTGGATGAAATCGACCAGAAAACCTGGATTCTGGAGCCAGAGAAACCCAGCCGCTCGGACACCGTGAGGCGGGTTGCCATTGGTNTTTCATGAGCGGGTTTGCGTCCACACGCTCCAGCTGCTGCTGCTGCTGCTGCATTAGTCCAAAGCAGAAGAAGACTGACAACATTAATGTGGGTTTAGGTGGTGGCGTCAAGCGGGCGGCTACATTTATACCGCGCGTTACTACAGTCCCCCGCTCACGTTAACCTGCTGCAGTGACCTTCTGGTGTTCACACGTCCAGAAAGGTTTCTCCCATCAGCCTGTTGGAGCTGAATGTGGGCGGATGAATGAGCTGCACCTGGGTAGCACCTTTCTACAGTCAGTCATTCATCCATTCACACACACTGGTCGTGATGAGCTACATTGTAGCCACAGCTGCTCTGGTCCCTCTGCCCACCACAGCAGACAAGGAAGGTGGGGTGTCTTACCCAAGGACACAACGAATGACACGGACGGGCATGGGTTCAAACCGGCAACCCACTGGGTACAGGATGACCTCCTAACCATCAAGAAAAAAAAAACGAGTCTTGTTTCTCTCCTCTTGAAGCCAACAAAGCCATTAGAAAACAGCCTGCTGCTGCTGAGGGTGCTTCTGTGGGTGAATCCTGTCTGATGGCGGATTCATCGTGTCCACGGTGTAAACAGCTGGAGCTGATCTAAAACATGCACCATGAGAAGAGGTGAGAATGAGGGAGTGGAGTGGTGATGAGCCCAGCTCCGTTTTACTCTCCTTCCTCCTGAGCTGGGCCTGCCGTACTTATCCACAGCTCTAACTGTAATCACACCACTGGCATTAATTGAGCTGTAATTGCTGAGGCTCTGAGCACCTGGACGATGCTTAATTGTGTGCACTGTGCTGGCACAATGACCCGTAATTTTTGGTTCATTTTTTCTCCTAATTCTTCCCTCGTTCCGTCGGTACTGCTCTCCCACACCTCCACCAGCCTCCTCTCCTGTCTGAGTGTGTGTTGGGCTCCAGCTGCCGCAGGGTGGATGCTTTAGACTCGCTTGTTTGGTTTCTGATGGTGAACTCAAAGGACTCTGTCCACACACCTTCTGGATCTCTCTTCAAAGGTCCATCCCCGTTACCACACGGGGTCAATGATGATATTTGATACCTGCAGCCATACTTCTGACACCACACACACACACACACACACACACTATGTCTGTGACTCCTCCTCAGTCACAAACACCTCACCCTGTAGGACGGAGGGCTGTCCCTAAAGGTGTCCACTACTTTGGAGGTCGTGTCAAACGTCTAAATGATGTTTCCACTTTCCCATGCACGTGTCCCTCACTCGTGTCCTGTTCTTCTGGTTTGCAGAGCTCTCTGGAGGTGCTCCACAGCCAGTTCCTGCTGCTTCTGGAGTCGCTGGCAGAGTTCTGGGATGTCCTGGATGAAATCGACCAGAAAACCTGGATTCTGGAGCCAGAGAAACCCAGTCGCTCGGACACCGTGAGGCGGGTTGCCATTGGTGAGCTGAGGCTTTGCAGGAAGAGGGTTTGGGTGTGTCCTCTGCGTCCCAGGGGACGCAGCCAGACCCTGCTCTCCTGTTTTTGTGTTTTCTAATTATGGCTGGCTGGTGGATAAGGATCTACACTCCCATGGGAAAGTGTTTGGTTATACTGTGACATATGATGTAGAACAGTGGTTCCCAAACTTATTTAGCCGCGCACCCCCTTCTATGTCCCGACCATGTCGACGCACCCCCCAGCCCCCACATCAGGGCATGGCTATATATAAGTATATATATATATATATATATATATATATATATATATATATATATATATATATATATATATATATATATATCAGGCGTCAAGCTAAACAGCCAGGGTTAAAAAAATATGATCAACCTTTTTCCCCATCACTTTCATTTTTTAAATAGTAATTAAAAGCATTCGATACATTACAATTTCCTTTGATTTAATTTTAAATAAATATTTAGAGTGCCCAGGTAGCTCATAAACAATGCAATTTAACGTTTTTTTTTTTAAGTAGGAACGTTTAACCTGTGCGGCCAGAGCTCTCTCCTTCCTTCTGTTCTGCGTAAACCTGAGCTGGTCACCTACTTGTGCGTAATCAAATGTCTATAGGGGAGAAGATGGAAAAGCCATGAGGTTCACTTTTGCCTCAGACCGACTTATTGCTGTTTTATGGTGTGGTTGAATCTGCGATCCGCTGCCACGCGGACTGGAATAACAAATGCTGCAGTAACATGAGTTGTGGTCAGGTTCGGAGTCAGTGGCTGGAGCGGACTCGACTTTAATACGTCATCCCAAAATAGAAGCTAATATCTTAATTTGACCTTGAATGAAAAATGTTGTTATAAAACCTCTTAAAAGTTTTTATCACAGAGGAGCAGCGCTCATTTCTGTCTTCAGTCTGACGGTGCGCCGGAGTTTGCGCAGCGTGCGCGCTTATTGAATCTGTGTGTGTGTGTGCGCGCGGCACAGCTCCATGAGCCGCTCCAGTCACCGCGTCTCGTTATTGGCGCTATTTAAACCAATGTTGTAAAATGACTTCTGCCCAGCCCAGGTGTGCTCACATGTTCACCCGTGAGCCGTGGTTCTGCTGGAACACGTCTGACCTCTGACAGACGCACTCTGAACTTCAGATCTCCAGTGCGCTGTTAATAGCCTGAATGGGAATCATTTCTTGATTTATTTAGTTACATCCACAATGTTCTGTGTGTGAGGTTTACAATGTCAGAACACCTGCATGAGACAGGGTGTTAATTACAATCTGCCAGAATGACTCGCCACCTTCAGATTCCTCCAACATCGTTAAAAATGATCAAATACGGAACATATCGGCGTGCGCAGGCCAGAGTGCTGAAGCTCGGCGCATTGTTATTATGAAGCTAGGGCACATGTGGAGGACACGCGCGTGCAAAAATATACTTGTTTTCAATTACATTTATCGGGCCCACTTACGTTTTCTTAGACCCACCCACAAATGAGTTTCTGGCTACGCTAATGGTGACATATGACAGACTTCTCTGAGCTCCGCAGCCATTACACTTTTCACCTCACGCACCCCTGGGGGTGCGCGCACCACACTTTGGGAATCCCTGATGTAGACCTTGATTTTTGTCTTCCAGTTAAGTTTTTACAAAGTACGAGTTAAATCTGCATGTCTCAAACATCACACAGGCCCTTTTATCTAGAATAGATTTATCATGTATGTAAATAATGGTCTTGATTCGGTAATGGGTAGAAGGCCTTCTCCAGGTCAGGGATGAGGTCCTGCCCCAAGTGGAGGAGTTTAAGTATNCCAGGTGTGTATAACCGATGTGACCCCGTCTTCTTTCATGAGCGGGTTTGCGTCCACACGCTCCAGCTGCTGCTGCTGCTGCTGCATTAGTCCAAAGCAGAAGAAGACTGACAACATTAATGTGGGTTTAGGTGGTGGCGTCAAGCGGGCGGCTACATTTATACCGCGCGTTACTACAGTCCCCCGCTCACGTTAACCTGCTGCAGTGACCTTCTGGTGTTCACACGTCCAGAAAGGTTTCTCCCATCAGCCTGTTGGAGCTGAATGTGGGCGGATGAATGACCTGCACCTGTGTAGCACCTTTCTACAGTCAGTCATTCATCCATTTAATCAATTTCCCTCTGGGATTAATAAAGTATTTTTGAATTGAATTGAAGCATCCACAATGTTCTGTGTGTGAGGTTTACAATGTCAGAACACCTGCATGAGACAGGTGTTAATTACAATCTGCCAGAATGACTCGCCACCTTCAGATTCCTCCAACATCGTTAAAAATGATCAAATACGGAACATATTGGCGTGCGCAGGCCAGAGTGCTGAAGCTCGGCGCATTGTTATTATGAAGCTAGGGCACATGCGGAGGACACGCGTGCAAAAATATACTTGTTTTCAATTACATTTATCGGGCCCACTTACGTTTTCTTAGACCCACCCACAAATGAGTTTCTGGCTACGCAAATGATGACATATGACAGACTTCTCTGAGCTCCGCAGCCATTACACTTTTCACCTCGCGCACCCCCTAGTGGCAGCTCGCGCACCCCCAAGGGTGCGCGCACCACACTTTGGGAATCCCTGATGTAGACCTTGATTTTTGTCTTCCAGTTAAGTTTTTACAAAGTACGAGTTAAATCTGCATGTCTCAAACATCACACAGGCCCTTTTATCTAGAATAGATTTATCATGTATGTAAATAATGGTCTTGATTCGGTAATGGGTAGAAGGCCTTCTCCAGGTCAGGGATGAGGTCCTGCCCCAAGTGGAGGAGTTTAAGTATCTCAGGGTCTTGTTCATGGGTGAGGGAAAACTGGAGCGTGAGATCGATAGGCGGATTGGTGCTGCATCTGCAGTGATGCGAGCGTTGTACAGGTCTGTCGTGGTGAAGAGAGAGCCGAGTCAGAAGTCAAAGCTCTCGATTTACCGGTCGATCTACGTTCCTACCCTCGCCTATGGTCATGAGCTTTGGGTAGAGACCGAAAGAACGAGATCGTGGATACAAGCGGCCGAAATGAATTTTCTCTGAAGAGTGGCTGGGCTCTCCCTTAGAGATAGGGTGAGAAGCTCGGTCATTCGGGAGGGGCTCGGAGTAGACCCGCTGCTCCTCCACATCGAGAGGAGCCAGTTGAGGTGGCTCGGGCATCTGGTCAGGATGCCTCCTGGTGAGGTTTTCCGGGCACGTCCAACCGGGAGGAGGCCTAAAGGCAAACCCAGGACACGGTGGAGGGACTATGTCTCTCACCTGGCCAGGGAACGCCTTGGGATTCCCCCGGAGGAGCTGGCCCAAGTGGCTGGGGAGAGGGATGTCTGGGCCTCTCGCCTTAGGCTACTGCCCCTGCGACCCGACTCCGGATAAGCGGATGAAAATGGATGGATGGATGTAAACAATTACAGTTCCAGTGATGATCCGTGTCTGTGTGTGCAGGAAGCAACGTCTCCATCAGGGTAGAGGTGGATCCCAGACACCCGAAGATGCTGCCGGAGTGCTGCCTGCTGGGAGCAGAACACGGTGGGTAGGACTAGGAGTTTGTTGGCGACAATCTGGTGATGCGATAAACACAACACAGGGGGGCATACGATTTATGTTATGGATACTAGAAGTTAGAGCATATCTGCAGCTTTTAAAGAGCCACTCCAGTGAAAATCGCTGTTTTTAACATATTTCTGAGATGTGTTTCTCATGCTACAGCACATATCTAAAGAAATGTAAGCTCAAAATATCATTTCTGAGTATTTCTGCATTCAAATCATTGTGAATCAGTGGCAGTCGATAAAATGCAGGCGTACGTGCACCAAGCGCAGGTCTATGAAAAGGGTCAGAAGAAGTGTTTCTGCAGGCAGCTGCTGCAGAGATGATCTCTGATGGATTATAGAAAAAAATGTCTGTGTCACAGAATCAGAGTTATTCATCAGGCAATTTGTGGTTTTCAGGACGTTTTCTCTGATTTAGCCAAAATAAAAATAGAGGCACGTCGGTCACAATGTCCGAATATTTAAAGGTTTTCGTCAGACATTAAAAAAACACGGCGTTAATGTCCGGCGTGTTTTTGCAAACACTGAAATCATAGTTCAAAGACCACAGAACTACTTAAAACGGCTACAAAGATGATCGGAGTGGGTCTGCCACCTAGTGGCACCACACAGAAATACAATACAGTAAACGTTTGCATGGAGGTTCTCAATAAAACGTCAAAATACTGTTTTAAGATATGGGTTCCGTATCATAACATCAAGTATGTTGTCATGCCTAGGTAGGACCCACACACACACACACACACACACCTGAACCAGCCATGTGACAGCTGTGTGACGCTGGTGAAAGGTGGACTCAGTCCAGAACCCTCTGCTTTTACAGTCTGACCTGCTTGTTCTGATGTTTCAGTGGTGGCACCGCTCAGGAACAAGCTGAACGCCAACATGCACATGTGGTGAGTTCCAGTCCAGACATCACTTCTCACCCTTTTGACTCTGTTTAGGAATGAAACACCCTAACTATCTATAAGAACGGTCCTCTCAGAGTTCTGGGCTGTGTCCATCAAAGGGCCCGGCCTACTGAGGAGTCTGCTACCCGCCCAGTAACCGGAGGATTGCAGGTTGCTCTGTCTGCTGGTGTCATCACCACTAGACGGATGCAGAACTGCTCCTGTGAAAGGATGAGGAACCGTTCATAACTACAGTAAACACGGGTGCTGGTAGAACACTCTAGAACCGGCAACAGAACAGGAAGTCTTGCTTAGTAATGGTGTGGAGATGGGATGTTTGGGTGCACAGACAGCTGGAACTCATGTCAGGAAATTGTCATTTACATCCGGCACCATGCCAGTTACTCTGTTCAACTTCACACGGTGCTGGTCCACCAGCTCCTCCTGAAACCCCCCTTGAGGGCTAGCGTTAGCTCCTCACTCAGACCTGCAGCGGCATTGGAAAGGAGTGGTTCACTCGTTTCATCTATACATGTGCATTGGTCCCTAGTTGGAATAAATGCCTCTAAGTTTCACTAAGGGGTGGTCTTGCATGTGCCTGTTTCAGGACGTACAAGACTGCTTTATCGGTTTGGAGGGCGGGATGATGCAATTACACGGATCTAAGATGGCGACAGCTTTGAAACAGCTTTGGCATCAACTTTGGACTATTTAGACTTGGGCTCTTACCAGATAGACGTACTTGAGTCCTTTATAAGGATGCATTCGTGTCCTCTTTGACAGAATATGGTGGAGTGCCCCGTTAATTGACATCCATAGTGGTGAGTACGTGAGTACAGACTGAATATATTCTCAGACCTGCCAGCCTGAATGCGTTTTGCGTAGCAAGTACGCAAGTTGGCATCTAATTACGCTGGTATGATTCACCCCTCTAAACTACGCAGAAAGCTGCGGACACGTGAGTTCTGTAGTAAATATGCATGTCTGGTACTCATGTCTGCAACACGACTCAGCAGTGTGGTGAAGAAGTTTAAACCAATCGTGCTGCCTCTCTCCATCCGCCGGTTCCCACTCGCTGCTGTTCCGTTTAAGACATCTGGTTTGTGCAGATCAGCATTTGATACTTTAGCTAATTCAGTTGTTGAAGTTATGTGCACAACCCTGCTTATAGATCACTTCAGAGATGGCTTGTCCATGTAAATATTTATTTATTTATTTTTATAAGAACAAGACTAAATTATTACAAAAAACTGAAAGAAAATCGTAAGAACTGGCTGAGCTCAAAGCTACACCTGGACTCTTCAGACCTTAACTAGATGATTTAAAACTAATAGCAGAGTTCTTAAAACATAGTTTGTGAAACCTTTATTAGGCCCGAGCAGCGTAAGCGCTGCGAAGGCCTATTGTTTTTCTAATGTTTATTTTTCTTCCGCCAAGTAAATTGGCTTTTTGGAGGCCTCAACATACCCCAAAACTCAGGATTTTTTGCACACATGTCAGACGTGGTGTAAAATTTTGTATTTTAAAGGTCCCAAAAAAATTGCAAACAAAATGGCTGAATAGCGTCCCCTACAATGTGAAAAATACCCCCCTCCATAAACCTTAGTTTGTCGTACGGTTATGAAGTTTTTACACTTGTAGAATTCAACAATCCGCACAGAAAAGTCTCCTGCAACCATGTTCAACACCAAACAGGAAGTCGGCCATTTTGGGTTGAAATGGCGATTTTTACCCGTTTTGGCCATTTTTAGGGTCCGCTTCTGATTGATTTACTCAATCATTTTTCGCACGGGAAATTGCTCAGAAGGAATGGGCGATCAAATAGAAAAAATAAAACTGACTTTTCGTATATGCTGAGGGGGCGGGGCCAGGCCTCGAAGTTCGACTACTCGCCAAAAAAATATAAATGGCTATAACTTCATAACCGAATGGAATAGAGTTACAAAAATTTCTATGGTCATTCGACATCCACCCACAAACTAAACTGAATGGTCGGATGATGACATCACACAAAGCCCGCCCCCTCGGGACCAAAAAGGCCAAGTTTTACTGTGATAGGTCCCAAATTGCCCCCATTTTACTTAATCACCACAAATTTGTAGCTGGTAACTCAAGAAAAGTGAGGGTTGCTTGACGTCACTTTATGGGAGTTTTCAAAAGAGGGCGGGGCTGTGGCAGCACGGCGAAGTCAGGCGTACCGCCATGGCCATTCGTTTGCCTCCCATTTCGTCATTTCTAAAGGTATTGTGACGAAACTTCTGGTGAGCGATCCTAGTCCAGCCCCCCAAAAAATCTGATGTGAAAATTTGGTGGGCGTGGCCTATTTTCTGAAATAGTACCCCCCCTAGAACCAATAAAACTGTCAGCCCCAAGCCATGCTTTGACTGAGGATTATGAAGTTTGATACACTAATGTAGTGCCTCGGGACCTACTAAAATGTCTCTTGGAGCCAAGGCCAGTGTCACACAGGAAGTCTGCCATTTTGGTCCAAGTACTCGATTTAGTGGTTTTCGTGCACATTGTTTGGAGAGTGATGCCCCATCGCCTTTTTCTCCAATCGCCTTCAAACTTATGCTATAAACTCTTAAGACATAGGGGAAAAAATTCAACTGTTGGATTTGTCAAAAGTTGAAAGGTGTGGGCGTGGCTAAGCCTCAAACTTTGACCTTTTGCCATTACATTACTTGACGCAATAACTCCCATGCGCATGATCAGATCTATATCAAACTTTGTCTGTGTGATCACTGACCACATCTCAAGACAATGACAATGTGGACAGCTGACATCACCTAAGCCCCCCCCCCCTGACAACAGGAAGTCTATTGTTTCATGGTGAAATGCCCATATTTGTCCCCTCTAATTTAGTCAACATGACACTAAGGTCATGCACTGTCTTCATGATGCTGTAATGACCATTCAGTTCTGATAGCTTTCCAGAAAGGGAGGGGCTTTGATGCCATGGCGAATTCTAGCATGATGCCGTGACCTTACATTTGACTGTAACTTCCACAAGCATTTTCCGATCTGCACGAAACTGAACATGGCAATCAACAATCATGTCCTTTAGCCAATGAGGCACAAACGGTTGGTGAACGTTGTATAATATCACCACAGCGCCCCCTACATACCTTTAAAACTGTAATAACTCCCACAGACGAGGTCGCAACTGCACCAAACGTGCTATGTGTCATCACACAAAGGCAACCAACACAATCCTGTGGTAATTGGTTGATATTGCTTTAGCGCCGCCCCTGACAGATATTAGGCCTTGAATAACACATGCATAATGCGATTCACACCAAATTACACGCAAATGATTGTTATCAACCTACAAACTGCTCCATGGGATATTTTCCTAAATCTGGGATATCGCCCCCTAGATACAATAAAACCTTTGTAACTTCTACAAAAAANAAACATTAGCAAACATGGTGGGAGTCATCACGCAACTGCAATCAACACATGTATGTGCTCACTCGTTCAAATTACTTTAACTACGCCCACTTACAGCCTTTTGTCTCTAGATGACCCATGCAACGTTTGATTGATGCCGAATTAACAGAAAACTATCTTTGATGAGCAAAGATGACTGCTATGGGATTTAGTTGTAAATGGTCACAGTGCCCCCTCGATAGGTTTAAACTTTACTAACTACTAAAGACAAGGTCAGAATGACAATATACTTGGCTTGTGTCATCACGTGACTGCATCAAACACATTGATGTGGTTGTTGGTTCAAATCCTTTTAGCTCCGCCCCTTTCAGCTATCTGGCTCTAGAAAGCACACGCAATGTCTGATTGATGCCAAACTACCATAAAACCATCTTTGACTCCCTAATGGGATTTTATGTAATTGGTCACAGCGCCCCCTAGATAAGATTAAAAGTTATTTACTTCCTAATAGAAGGTCAGAATGGCATTAGACTTGGCTTGTGTCATCACGTGACTGCACCAAACACATTGATGTAGTTGTTTGTTCAAACCCCTTTAGCTCCACCCCCTTTCGGCTCTCTGGCTCTAGATAACACAAATGTCTGATTGATGACAAAATAACAGAAAACCATCTTTGTCTACCAAAGCTGACCTCAATGGGATTTTTCTGTAGTTGGTCACAGCGCCCCCTAGATAACTTTAACGTTCAATAATTTCAATAAACGTGGTCAGAATAGCATTAAACTTGGTCTGTGTCATCACACATACAGTGTGGTAAAGATAGAATATCCCCTAGTGGTGAGATGTGTAATTTAATGGTGGGCTCAGAGGAGATGCTGAGTCAGGGTGAGGTGTGTACGAGGTGTCTGGGGTCGTGGGGGTCGACGTTTCTGTTCCACGGACATGCCCGGGTGCCCCAGGCTGCCAGCCAGGCTGGAGCGGCACGGAGTTGCGAGGGCCGAACGACGCTGTTTGCAGCTTTAATTTGATTTGTTACAGTTTCATCTGGTCCACCATAGATCTGGTCGACCTTAGATCTGGTCCAGCTTAGATCTGGGTGTGTGTGTGTGTGTGTGTGTCTGTGTGTCTGTGTGTCTGCGTCTGTCTTCTCGATCCCCAGTGAGTCGTGGAGGATGGCTGCTTATACTGAGCCAGGATCCTCTGGAGGTTTCTTCATGTTAAAAGGGAGTTTTCCTCTCCATTGTCGCTATATGCTTGCTTAATATGAGGATTGCTGTAAAGTCACTGACACTAGTCAGTGACTTGATGCAACCTGCTGGGTTCCTTATATAGGAAACGTTTTTCTGATTGGCTTAATGAACTGACCTGAATTGTAATGTTTATTATGTGAAGTGCCTTGAGACGACTCTTGTCGTGATTTGGCGCTATATAAATAAACTTGAATTGAATTGAATTTAATCTGGTACACCGTAGAGCTGGTCCAGCTCTAAACTACAACACTTCTTCAAATCTGGACTAGATTATTCTACGTTAACAGCAAAACCCATAACAGACAGCTGGTAAAATGTGAAACCTTTAGTAAATCAGTGAAACTCCAAAGAAGGCAACTTTCTCCAGTGATGTATTGTGAGTTTGGATTATCATGTCTGCAACATGTGTTTTCAGTGCTACATGTTTATAAATAGTAGCTACGTTTATATCGGTCACCCATGGAATAAAATATTTTATAATTAGAGCAGATTAAAGATTCAGGAAGTGGAAAAATTAGCTGGAATTAGAAACTAGAAAGGGGACCAATTTGGGTTTGTACAAAACAAAACAATAAATTAATAAATAAATAAATAAAATGAAACAAGCAGAATGAATAAATATAACTATTTGCCAAATTAATGAGAAAAAAACTCTAATTTAAAAATTGTGGCCATGCTTGCGACCCTCTAAACGACCTCACCATGCATTTTGCACAACATGCCATTATGACGTAAACATGAGTCACCAGGGAGCTGCAGGTAATCTATAAATTAGACCCAGTGGTGTGTGCACATGTGCTTTAAGCTAGTTTATTATTACATTCTTGAAAACAGCCACCTGTTGCAATACACAAAACAAATCATCATCAATTAATACAGATTGAAATATTTTTAAATTATTTTTGATTAATTAGGTGTTTAAATAATTCTACGCAAGTAGCTTGTTGCTATCAGTTTGTATAGGCACACATATTATATGAGGTAAGCAACTGCAACTATTGACTTTTACTGTTTAATATTAAAATACACGAAACTTTGGACTCTTCAAAAAGTTGTTTCCAGCCAGTGAATGGGGACATTATAGCGTGGAATGCAACGGAGTAGCAAAAGTCTGCGAAAAAACGCAGCGAATGTGGTACTCAAAAAGTTTTGACAAGGTTGGCCGGTCTGTATGCACATGTATAGTGTTACGACCAGGTGTTGGTGTTAAAATGAAGAACAAGGGCGTAACACAAACAGGCGTGGGCAGGATGGTCAAATTAAAACACAGTTTTATTATAAATGAGGATTTTAAACACAAAGCTCCATTTCTAAAAGGTTAAAATAGTGTTAAAAAGGCTAGTGGTGACATGTTTAAAATGGGGATTCCCAATTAAAACACACATCTAAAATGCTCCCACACATAACCAGCACTCTGGTTTCTCGCCTGTTTTCAAATGTAAAGCACTCTGGCTTTTACCCCTCCTTTCCACTGCGCATCAGAATGTCACCAAACGTAAACGCGGTGATTAGCTGCCATTATAGTGGATGAGTTCATTTCCACCGGCAGTTAAGAGTGAAGTTTTGGATGCACCCCAGAAGCGAGGGCAAGCTTTCATTACGTTTCGAGTCTATTTTTGATGCGCTACGCTTCTAAAACACGTCAAACTCTGCAGTTTAGATCGAGCCAGACAGAGTTGAACACTAAAGCAATGTAGAACATCCTGAAACTTTCAAAATAAAGGTCACGTTCCCTGTGAACTTCTGTGACCGATGTAAACAGAACAGAAAATAACCCACAGGCATTTTTTCATGCATGCAGCTGTCTTTCTCCATGCTTATTATTGTGTGTGAACGTCTGAAATCACGTGTGGTGTTGTAATTCTCCCGTGATTTTGTAACGTTATGGAATCAGCTGTGTGGAACGTTTTCACTCCCATTTCGTGTAAGAATTGTCCCTATTGGGAATGAGCTCGCGGGTAGAACTCCGTTATGACGTTATGCGACTGCTTTCGCAGGCGGTGGAAAGCCGGGGTTACCCATTAAAAACAGCCTGACTAAAAACCTTTAAAACAACAACGGAGCAAACACAAAGCCATGGCATGGATTCTGTCTCTTTCACCATCTGAGCCTGGCAGCTCGTCATTTCTGCTGCTGATGAGCTGATTGGGCCCAGGTGTGCAAACACAAGGAGGAGGAGGGGCAGTCTCCTGCAGGTAGAGCCTTGAGGAAGGGAGATGGCAGCTTTATATCCCATCCCCAGACCGTAAAAGTCGTAACATGTAGAATGGCTTGCCATGCTATATTTGGTATCTCTCCTCTGATTGGCTAAAAGCTACACAACTCTACCACTGACTCTGTTTACTCTGCAACGTGGATGTTTTACCTCCACAAATAAGAGAAGTCTGGAGAAGTGCTGCTGTGTGGTGGAGTTGCTAATGCTAATGGTTAGCTTCTACTAGCCGAGACGTTCTCTGCTGTTTCCTGGCTGCTAAAGGTTGGTTTATGCTTGACGCGTCCGCGAGGTCCGCACGGCTCCGCGCGGAAAAGTTGCGTCAGTGTGACGTAGATCTGTCAGGCTTTTCTAATCCTAGAGTTTCACCGTCTGTTTTCTATAAGAAGCTAAAGCAGGAGATAGGTGCAGGAGACTATTTTCATGTTCAGCCTGCATGTGAAACTCAGAGTGACCCTTTATAACCAGAGACAATTATTATAGTGAACCACACCTTTAAAGCAGCTGATGAGTTTCTCTTCCTGGTCCTAAAATCCTCCATTTTTCCCTTAGGGTTAGGGTTATGTCTCAGTGGTTCTCCACAGAGAGACGATACAGGGAGAGGTTTAATTAGACATCATGATGGGACACTCTGTGGAAACCCAGATGCTTCTGAGTTTGTTTTTACTGAAGTAGTCCTAAACCCTTCTGTTGGAACTGCATCCATCAGAACCATCCGGTGCTACAGGATTTTAACAGCAGAACATTCCTCCTGCCTCATTCAGCAGAAACACAAGTTCTGTTTCTAAATGAGTTCAAAGTGTCAGCTAGTATGTCTGCAGGCACTTATGTGTGTGTGTGTGTGTGTGTGTGTGTGTGTGTGGTCTGCTGGCAGGAACCCTGACTCCAGTGTCTTCACCAACCTTCAGGATGTTCTGGAAATTGAATTCCCGTCACCAACCTCCCACGAAAAATCTGTAGGTGGCAGTTTCACTCTCGGTCTGACCAACATACGCTCCTATCAGGAGGATGTGTGACGAGTGACGGTGTGTGTATGTGTGTGTGCATGTGTGTGCGTGTGTGTGACGAGTGACGGTGTGTGTATGTATGTGTGTGTGTGTGTGTGTGTGTGTGTGTGTGTGTGTGTGCGTGCATTAGAATAATAACTGTCTGAGTCCCGTCTCCTCATCCTGCTTTAATCACATGAAACCATTTATGTGTTTTTAACTCGAACGTTTCTCCCTCACTGCAGATGGGTTAAGAGGGCGTTATGTTTATCTGCTGTTGCCATGGTGATTAATGCTTTAGCATCATCAACATTCAGAGCAGAACTAAAAACTTGTTCAGACCAGATGTTGTTTTTACCGTGTCTGAATGCTGCAGGCAAAACAACCCTTTCAGATGGACCCAGAGGCCGGTCACCGGCGCTAGGGCTGGACGATGCCTCCAGATTTGTACCAAATGTTCTCCAACAAGACAAAATGACCCAGGAATGTTTCTATTGATATAAATACATAACCAGTGGATCTCGGGAGGGTCCTCGGATCCAAGCATCTCATTTTCCCCGGTTGAAGGAACGACTCATAAAAATAAATTGTGTTTAATGAAAAATGACATCTCAAATGTGCCAAACATAGTCCCCAGCTTTACCGTTCGTGGCTTCGCTGTTTCTTGGATTTTTTTTTCTGTTACTAAATAAAAGGCGACAAAGATAATTGACATTAACAAAAATCAAAACAGAAGTTGGAAAAGATAGGCTAATGGAAAAAAAAACTCAGCAATTGTGAGAGGCGGCACTAGACAAGACAATAACCAATCAGAGTCAGTATGCGGCCGCTGTTTGAACAGGCTAGCGGTAACCGTATGTGCCGGTGACAGCTGAACAATTTACGTCTAAAAAAGGAAATGTCTGTGGCTGGGAGGAATCACATTCAATGTGACCATGTGAAAAGACTTCGGTAGTACTCATCCAGGGTCAATGTGTGTGTGTGTGTGTGTGTGTGTGTGTGTGTGTAGAGTTTCAGCATTGAGTGTGGCATCTGTTACTCATATCGGCTTGGGACCGCCATCCCAGATCAAGTGTGCAATGACCCCCGCTGTGGCCAGCCCTTCCACCAGGCCTGCCTCTATGAGGTACACGCACACACACACACACACACACCTACACACACACCTACACACACACACACACACACACCTACACACACACACACACCTGTCGGGTCCTCCAGGCTCTTCTCTGCTTTTATAGCAGCATCCTTCTTTCGGGTTAACAGATGTGTTTAGTGTCTGATTCTGATCCTAAACAGCTCTGATGTCACACTCCATGGTGATGAATCAGGGATGTCCAAACTTTTCATGAAAAGGGTCTAAATGTCCTCTTGGATTTTTACATTTCAAAATTTATTTTAATTTGTACTAAATTCTGCTTCACATTCGTAAAATGAGCTGCATAGAAATGTCTCAACATCAAAGGTCAAAACTCTCCAAAGGCAAATGATGATGTGGTTAGAGGTCAGCAGCACAAGCAATCAGGAGAGCACAGATACTAGTACTATAGTATATCTGTACTATAGTACTAGTATTATTGTGGTCACTCATCACAGCGGGTCTGAGCTCCTCTCAGCTGGATCTCACCAGCTGATGGGATTTCGCGGTCCAGCTGTTTGTGTGTAAATGTGCTGAGAAGCTGAGGTTGTGATGGACAAAGTTCTGGGTCAGGGTGGTTTCTGCTCTGCACACACGGTCCACCCTCAGAACATGCTGTAGAAACATCTGGGCTCACCAGAACCCTAATCTTCTCTTCTCCAGTGGCTCCGAGTGCTACCCTCCAGCAGGAAGAGCTTCAGCCTGATGTTTGGAGAGTGTCCCTACTGCAGCAAGGTGTGTGTTCACACACACACACATGCACGCTCACACACACACAGCTGAACCCGGTCCTTCTGTTTCAGCCCATCACAGTGAAGATGGTGACCCAGGCAGTGTGAGAGGAGGCCCGTGTTCCCAGAACCCACAGAACCTCTAACATTCCGATCAGCTGCTGAAGTCGTCAAACCGGTCCAGAAGCACTTTGGCACATTCTAAAACCACCCCCAGAAGAAGGCCGACCCAAACGTAGAAGAACCAGGACCTCTGTGAGTGTGTCAGATCAGGAACGGAACCATCTCCGTCTTCCCTAAACATCTGACCGTGGCCTACTCCAACAGGGACTGGTCCTCCATCCCCGAGCTCTGGCTGCTCCGTGTGAGAGAAGCAAGTTCTGTGTCTCTGGCTCCATGTGGGTGGCTTCTCTGGTCTCCCTGCAGTCGGCCTGTCGGGTTTGGGTTTAGTTCTCTGTTAAAATTCAAGTGTGCATTCTAATAAAACTCAGAGAAAGCTTTAGTGTGTGTGTGTGTGTGTGTGAGAGGTGGTCCATAAACATGGTTCTTGTTCATCCCAAAGGAACCGCCAAGACCCGTTTGGACTTACACCTGTTTGGGTCGAGCGCCCCGGCTGACTGGGGGACCTCTCAGGTAACATGCAGGGATAGCTTTAGGCCTGGCCTCCTCCGCCTCCTCCTCGCTGCCCTCGTCCTCATGGGCCCCTCTGGACCTCTGCTTCAGGGTCCGTCTGACAGCAGGTGGAACCGGGTCCTGCTGACACAGAACAGAACTCCGCTTAGTTGCTCCTCCTCAGCATGAACATGACATGGTTCAGGACCCAGATGAGCCCATTTAGAGACCAGAACCAGTTAGTTTGGACCTCACACCAGCAAACAGGTTTTTAAGGGGGCGGGGCACACTGGACCTTACCTGCTGTGGGTGGTCGTTCCTGAGGGGGGGGCCTCTGATATAGCGAGCTGGCACGGCTTTGGTCTTCCTCCTATCGGGGTCTTCGTAGTCCACCTCAACAGGCTCTGGTCTGGTTCTGGCTGGTTCTGCCTTCTGTGGACAGGATGCAACCACTTTGTGAGCAGATCTGGAGGTGGTCTGACCTTCAGCCAATCATCTCTCGTCATGTGCTCACCTTGTCCCTGCTGCGAGGGTTCCTGCCGGCCGACCCTGCTGGGACAGAGAAGTCCAGCCTTCCTGTGACCCCTTTGGTCAGCAGGTGTTTCAGAAGCTGGTAGTCTGGTTTATCTTGGTAGTCCAGAGTTTTCACATGAAGCAGGAACAAGGCCACCTCGTCTGGAAACAGCAAAAAAGGCCGGATCCACTCAGAAGTCGTTTATAATAAAATAACGTGTCATGTGCTATCAAACGTTCTGATGGTGATGGTGTTTGAGTCGGGCTGGAGCTCAGACGCCTGAAGGTCTCGTGGTGCTGATAAGACCCTCTGTGTGTGATCTGCTGTTACAGCTCTGTGTTGGTGTCACACACACACACATCCTGCAGCTCTTATCTAAGGTGAGCAGCTGGGGTTTTCGGGAGCTCTGGTACATCACACAGGTGAGACCTCTCCTTATGAAGAAAACAACAGAAGCCTGCCAGTGGGACAAGCTGGTCCAGAACCCGAGGTACCTGAAAAGGTTCTGGACAATCCTGCAGATCTGGTCTTCAGACTCCTTCAGAGCTGTTTAGTCCTCAAGAATACCCAAATGAGAACTGACTGGATACCTGTGTGAGTGGGAGGAGGGTGGGCCGGGTTCTGGATCTGTTGTGGGCTTTCTCCAGACTGAGCTGCTGTGATTGTAAAGTTAAGGACCAACCTAGTTTTTCACCACTCTTAGCTAGCGCACCATGTGGTTATATGGTTACGTAGGTGAGTTGGGTTAGCAACCAACTACAGGGACCTTTGAATTGTGTGTTTTCATAAAATCGCTTGTTTGAAGCACAAGAAAACATCTATTCCACCTTTACCTTTATCAAACTGTTGCTAGGTGACAACAACCTGCAGCTGAGTCAAACAGCACCTTGGTCTGGGTCTGTCCAGCCGAGTCTACGGTACCTCAACTGTGCTGTGTCCCAGGAGCTACACGCTACAGCTAATTGGACACTTTTGTACTCTTCGTCTCTACAAACATCCTTCTCTGCATCCAAAGTCTCCATTAAACTAAAAATTGTGTTTAGAAACCCAGAGAAGGCCAGCAGCCTCAACTTACCTGTGACAGCACCGTCCACAGACAGCTCCAGAACCGAGTCTGGCAGATTATCCATCAGTCTGAGAACAGGAAGGGTGAGTACACTGAGACGGGCTTAGAAGCAATAGGAGAAAGGACCAGAGGTCTACCACTTAACTACAGAAGGGTAGTAATGGAGCTGAGTCTGAAAACATCTAGAGTTACTGACGTAGGCTTAAGGAACCTATGACTATAGCTCTACAGAAGCATTTCACATGTCCACCTCCTACCGAGCTTTAGCCTCCTGGACCTGAGCGGGATGCTTCAGGACTCCATCCCAGGGTAGAGAACCACATAACCAGTGAAGAAGGCAGAAGCCCAGAATCTGGAGGTCACTGCGTCTTGATGGACCTGCAACAAGTGGACAAGTGCCGTAGGGTTGGATATTTTACGGTCTCAACACTGATGTTCACCACTGGTGGGAAAGTTTGTTTTATAAATGAACTATTTCAAAGTTCAGTTTATACTAGTTCCTTTTTAGCTCATAATTCATAAAAAGTTTTGTTCACTGTTCCAAAAACGAACCAGTTCATAGTTCTTCATTTCCAGTAAACAGGCGCTGCTCATAAAATAAGAATATCAGGACAAAGTTGATTTATTTCAGTAATTCCATTCAAAAAGTGAAGCTTGTATATTAGATTCATTCATTACACACAGACTGATATGTTTATTTTAATGTTGATGATTATAATTGACAACTAATGAAAGTCCTGAATTCTGTATCTCTGGATATTAGAACATCAATTAAGACCAATGCAACAAAAAGGGCAAAACACAAAAGGTCATTGCTCAAGATGCTGGCTGTTCACAGAGCTCAGTGTCCAAGCACATTAATAGAGAGGTGAAGGGAAGGTCAAGATGTGGTAGAAAAAAAGTGTAGAAGCGATAGGGATAACCGTACCCTGGAGAGGACTGTGAAACAAATCCCATTCAAAGATGTGGGGGAGATTCACAAAGAGCGGACTGCAGCTAGAGTCATTGCTTCAAGAACCACCACACACAGACGTGTGCGAGGCATGGGGTTCAGCTGTCGCATTCCTTGTGTCACTCTTAAAAAAAGAGACGGGGTCAGAAGTGTCTCACCTGGGCTAAAGGCTGGACTGCCGCTATGTGGTCCAGAGTTATATGTTCTCTGATGAAAGTAAAGTCTGGATTTCCTTAGCAGATCAAGGTCCCAGAGTCTGGAGAAAGAGAGGAGAGGCACAGAATCCACGTTGCTTGAGGTCCAGTGTAAAGTTTCCACAGTCAGTGATGGTTTGGGGTGCCATGTCGTCTTCTGGCGATGGTCCGTTGTGTTTTCTGAGGTCCAAGATCAACGCAGCTGTCTTCCAGAAAGTTTTAGCGCACTTCATGCTTCCTGCTACTCAAATTTTGTGAATACATGTTCTAGCATTTTTGCTCAAAGAAAAGGAAAACGTTCTAGAATGTGGGTCATAAAGTAAAACAGTCAGCTCCAAATGAATTAGTAAAATACAAAGCAAATAAATGACACTCTTCATGCACTNTGTGTGTGTGTGTGTGTGTGTGTGTGTGCAGGAACTGGATGAACGGGTTCAGACTGGGAGGTGGCAGCAGCTGCTGATTAGGCTCTATTGTTATTGGCGCGGCGCGGTGGCGCCCTCCTAACCCCTCTGCCTCACAGATCTGTTGTTTAAAGACGGTCATCAGTCTGCTGTCCGCCCACCAAATGCTGGTAATTACACCGTTTAGCTCCGCGTACACAGAACTGCTGCGCTCACCAACCCTCACCATGGCAACCTGGCAGCATCCCGGTGGAGAAGGATGCCACGGGGGTCTGGTCCTTGGACAAGAACGTGTGACGTGCTCTAGCCTGCAGGAAGTAACAACGACTATGTTAGGAAGGGAAGTTGGTGGTTTTTGAAGGCTAAGTGTTGATAA
>SSNQ01034701.1:1296748-1336503 GCA_006942095.1 Nothobranchius kuhntae | reverse complement strand
AAAAAAAGAGACGGGGTCAGAAGTGTCTCACCTGGGCTAAAGGCTGGACTGCCGCTATGTGGTCCAGAGTTATATGTTCTCTGATGAAAGTAAAGTCTGGATTTCCTTAGCAGATCAAGGTCCCAGAGTCTGGAGAAAGAGAGGAGAGGCACAGAATCCACGTTGCTTGAGGTCCAGTGTAAAGTTTCCACAGTCAGTGATGGTTTGGGGTGCCATGTCGTCTTCTGGCGATGGTCCGTTGTGTTTTCTGAGGTCCAAGATCAACGCAGCTGTCTTCCAGAAAGTTTTAGCGCACTTCATGCTTCCTGCTACTCAAATTTTGTGAATACATGTTCTAGCATTTTTGCTCAAAGAAAAGGAAAACGTTCTAGAATGTGGGTCATAAAGTAAAACAGTCAGCTCCAAATGAATTAGTAAAATACAAAGCAAATAAATGACACTCTTCATGCACTTGCCACCTCTAAACCAATGTTTCCAGTCGTTTTCCTCCACAAATAAAATGCTTGCTGCGCATCTTTTCACTCCTCCAGTCACGGATGAATAAAACGAGGTATTCTTCAAGCTGCTCCGTGTCTGCCACTAGATATCCTCGGCTCTCTTTATGTTTTTGAGGGCGCAATGGTGGCAGTGTAGACGACAGCGGTGCCCTGACCAATCAAAAGCTTGTGTTCTCCGTTTCGACGGACGGATCTTTAGAAAAGAGAGCTCGAATCTGCGCTCGAAAGGAAGGATAATGGTGTTGCGTGTCTCCGTCCCGACGCAGACGTAGACATAGACATTAGGCTTTAGCTCCATCGAACTATGAAAACCGCTCCTGCTGCAGCTGAGATGAGCATCAAGACCTCCAAGTCCAAGGGCTGTTTCTCCACCCAAAAAGGGTGGACTTCCAACCCTGGGTCTGGGAGGTCCCACCTTATGTAGAGGCGAACTGGTCTTTTGAGTTGAGGGAGCCAAGCCAAAAGGCAGCGCTCTTCTTGTTACTGTCATTCTTCTTCCCAATCCTCACCTCCGATCATGAGATTTGGTTAATGTGATGGGGGAGGAGCTCAGAGTAGAGCCACTGCTCTTCCATGTTAGCTTCCACGCTAGGACTGATGACCCATATAGGTGTTTGCTGATGAGGGTTAGGGTTAGGATGTGGTTTGTAAGTGTTTTCAGACCTGCAGAGCTAAAGAGTGGAGCTCATTGTCTCTAGTTTGGTTCTCATATAAATGCTCCACTGACGGCTCAGCTGATCCCAGACTTAAAACCAAACAGCTCAGAAAAATAAGGAACTGACTGACTGATTAGAACAGAAAGTCCAAATGAGCTCTGAATAACCCAGAGGGTTTACATCTACATCACATGTGGTCTGTCGATACCCAAGTCCACCGGTGAGCTCCGGCCTGGGGAGTCTGCCATACACCTCAGGAGAAATGAGCTATCGACTGCCTCCACCAGAAGGGACAAATCTCTGTCAGCCGCATTCTCATTGATCCTGTCAGCCAGGAACCAAAGGCAGAGCGTGATGCTGAGCACACTGGGCTAGATTACCAAGACCATAATCTGATTACATCCTGACCGTCTCAGGAAAGTAGGTTTAGACACAGTAAGTTGCAAAGTTCAACACGGAGGAAATAGTGCAGAGGAACAGCTGGTCATTCCAAACTCACATTTTCATTTTAGTATCAGTTTGGCTTCAAGTTTAGGACACCCAGTCTCCTCTGCTGAGAGGACGGGACATGTCTCTGACCAGGTCTGGTCCAAGCTCACCTGTAAGAACGTGTTCATGCTAGTCTGCTACTTACGCCCATCTCTGGCCTCAGAGTGAGATGTGGTTGTGTGGAACACTACAGGAAGTGATCCTGTAGTTCCTGATTCACTAAACAGAAACAGAAACATGGTCCAAATCTCTGTGTGTGTGTGTGTGTGTGTGTGTGAACTTGTCTTTTTATGCTTAAGTGGACACATTTTGACTTTAACCTGTAGTGTGTGGACATGTCCACATTGTGGGGACATCTGGCTGGTCTACACAATGAAAAAATACCCTTAAACGTTTGTATGATCATGCGTGTGTCTGATCAAGTGTGTGTGTGTGTGTGTGTGTGTGTGTGCAGGAACTGGATGAACAGGTTCAGACTGGGAGGTGACAGCAGCTGCTGATTAGGCTCTATTGTTATTGGCGCGGCGCGGTGGCGCCCTCCTAACCCCTCTGCCTCACAGATCTGTTGTTTAAAGACGGTCATCAGTCTGCTGTCCGCCCACCAAATGCTGGTAATTACACCGTTTAGCTCCGCGTACACAGAACTGCTGCGCTCACCAACCCTCACCATGGCAACCTGGCAGCATCCCGGTGGAGAAGGATGCCACGGGGGTCTGGTCCTTGGACAAGAACGTGTGACGTGCTCTAGCCTGCAGGAAGTAACAACGACTATGTTAGGAAGGGAAGTTGGTGGTTTTTGAAGGCTAAGTGTTGATAAACGGTGTGTTTTAGCACTGATCACCACTGCTGCTGCTGTTCAGCACTGTCGTGGCTCCAGTCAGAGTAGGGATGCACCCCTACCGGTACCGGTGCATCTCTGAGTCAGAGCATTCTGCTGGAGAATAGAGGTTTTTCATTTTTGGTCGCGATGAGTCTGAGATGAGGTTTTTCTCTGCTGCTCCTGTTTAAAACCGAGGAGCTTTCTGTTTGGCTGCTGCGACCAACAGGTCGTCTTTTTCTACCTTTTTCTGATTGATCACATTGATGGAACCTCTGGCGTGGCCATTGGGTAGTTTTGAGTTGTACCGACTGTCAGTATCGAACCACCGGCTTTATAAACGCATGGAGGTTATCTGAGGCTCAGCCCCCACTCTACCCATACATCAAAGCCCTTAATTAATGGGGGATGAATACAAGATGCAGGTTATGACTTCAGCTAATTAGAGGATTGTTAAACAGAGACGGTGCCGGGATTTCAGCGGGGGGGCGTGGACAGGGAAATCAATGGTCAATGAAGAAAGCGAGCATGTAGGCAATTTGCCAGTTAATGTGTTCCAATATCAGCTGATGGAGGGTGAAGTGGAAGCGAGACCGTTTCACACACACACACACACACACATCACAGCAGGTGTAGGATAACTGGCTGTGGGAGACGAAGGAGGATGGCCCACCAAAAAGACAGAGACCGATGACTTGTCCCACTGAACACATCTAGTCTGGCAGACTAGGAACTGCTACAGCTTTGTCCTGACCAGCTGCTGCTGTGCACTCGCCGTATAAGTCACGGGCTGGGCGGGACAGACATGCTCTGTCCCGCCTTTTAAATCTCATTTATTTAAATATCTTTTATGACTTGGCTGTCGCCTAGTGACTCTTTTATTTCTGGATTTGTTTTGTATTGGTGGATTGTATTTGGATTGTATTCTCTTATATGTATAAAAGAGCTAGACTTTGGCTCCGTTACAACAAAGCTGGAAGTATGGGTGACCCAGGCAGGTTTCATGATGGGGTGTCATCAGCGTGCACCAACGACTCCTGCACGGATGGCTGAGGGCAGATTCTGCTGATCACCTGGACAGCTGCGGGCCGTGGTTCCTGCAGCTGTTTGGGGTCATTAGGTGAAGACATGTAGGACCTACCAAGTCCTTTGTGGGCATCCAGGCTGGTGTACTCCATGGTTCCATTGTGGCCCTTCTTAGGGTTTTCCTTGTATTCTTTGTGGACCCCATCAGGGCAGTACCTGTAGGACAGCCCGTAGTCTGCCAGGTACACCTGAAAACACAGTTTACTTCCTGTTAGTTTACTTTTACAGCTCCAATACTTGGGTACAGGGGGGGTCAGATACACTTGTCAGGAGTCTTATTTCCTGATACGTGGACATCTCTCCTCTGATTGGCTATCAGCAACACAACTCTACCACTGACTGTTTGATCTGCAATGTTGATGTTTTACCTCCACAAATAACACAAGCCTGGAGGAGTTCTGCAGTGTGGTGGAGATGCTAATGCTAATGGTTAACTTCTACTAGCCGAGACGTTCTCTGCTGTTTCCTGGACGTGAAACCAACAACAGCCTTCCCCATCGTGAGTCCAGATGGGTGGGTCCATGAATGTTAGTGACAGTGTGACGTAGATCTGTCAGGATTTTCTAATCCTAGAGTTTCACCGTCTGTTTTTTATCAGAAACTATTGCAGGAGATAGGTGTAGGAGACTATTTTCATGTTCAGCCTGCATGAAACACTCAGAGTGACCCGTTAGAATCAGAGATAATCAAAAATGGTTTATCAGAGAACCACATCTTTAACACCTCACAACCAGCTTCTGTCGCACAAATATCAAACATGTTTGATATTTTGCTCGACTTCCATGAGGGTATCAGTGTTGAAGCAGTGTTGTGACTCAAAAGTACCAGAACCACTCACACACGACACCTGCCAACCTGGCAGGGTCTATGGGTATTTGTGTCAACACACGTTGTTTCCCTTTTTTTTTTTTTACACACACACACACGTATCTGTAACAACCTCTAACTACAACTTAAATCTCATCGTACCAACTGGTTTTAAAGAGTGAGGAAACAAAAATGTCCTCACTCTGTTACTCACAATGGTTCTCAGTAGGTAGGAAGTACAAGAACACACACACACACACACACACACACACATACGTTTATTTTAAAAAACTGATGCCAAAACATTGTTTACTTGTTTTGTTTGTCTTCCCCAGTCACAATAAAGCCCTGCATTTCCTCCTGCAGCCTGAAGGGCAACAGACAGTCTCCGGGTCTTCTGGGTTTTGGGAGGCCGACGTGCTGCTACTACACGTACGGCGTGAGGACATGACTCGAGGACGGCGTACCGTTTGAGAGGGAGCTGAATGCTATGAGTGAGAAAGTCACGCGGTGTACACCTGGCTTCATTCTCATTGGAGTTATGGAGAACAGAAAGACAAGCCCCACCTGTCCTGTGTGACGTGAATGAGATGTGTGGATGGGAGTGGTGGTAATCAGAGCAGAACTGACCTGGTCAGGGTCTCTGTAACCCAGCATGACATTGGCTGCCTTAATGTCTGCGTGAACATACTCGTTATCATGAATATACTCCAGAACATCCACCTGGAACAGAAACACCCAGAGACAGGACACCAGCCCTGTTAGCTCCACCACACACACACACACATTCAGTAGTGGACCTTCTCACCAATCTCTGACCAAGCTGGAGCACCGTGGCTTTCTTCAGTCGGCCTCCGCCGCTCTCACAGATCTTCTGCAGGTCGCTGCCCAGACGGTCCATGGCCATGAAGCGGTACCTTGGTAAGTACAGGAGGATTTAGATTTGATTGTTCTTTCTACCCTGGGAACTATACATGTCTTATTAACGTGACGGGACTCGATACCTGAGGTTCTGGTGCTCAGCAAGTCCAGACCCCCAGTATGTCGGGATGCCCAGGAAGTCCAGTCCCCTGTCTCTCTTCCATTTCTGGACTGATAAAAACACAGAGGAAAAATGAAAAGATCATCCTGGAACCTGGACCACACAGGTCCACCAACACCTAGTCCTGCTGCTGGTTATGTTGTTATGTGAATCCGTCCAACACACACACATAAGTATAGACAGCAAACCCAATAAAGTGTGAACGTTTCTTTCCACTGGCTCCCCAACAGGCTGGCAGGTGGTCAGGGGCCCAGAGGTGGCCCAGGCATCATTACAGGTGAGTGCTCTCCCCCATCCTCACCCCTTTCCAAACTGAGCTGTTGGAGAGCTCAGACAGGCAAGGAGAGGAGCCGCGACCACCTCAGAGGTGTGTGTTTGCCTTAATATATTATTAATTACTGTGTGTGTGTGTGTGTGTGTGTGCATGCGTGTGTGTGTGTGTGTGTGTGTGTGTGTGTGTGTGACTTCATCAGTAAAAGTACTCCAGTGAGCTGCTGGGACCAGGACAGGTTGTTCTACTCACTGCTGCCTGCTTTGGCTGCTCGCTGGTAGAACTTCAGCTCTGAGAACAAGGGTCCGTTCTCCTGGTACTCCTGAACACAGAGTCAGTCAGTCAGTTCTACCAGCCCACCCTGAGAGATTCAGCTCCCAAACCTCCCCTTCCCCTCCAGGGGACATTCTCATCATAGGCCCGACCACCTCAGCCGGCTCCTCTCTACGGTGGTGAGGGCTGGGAGGTATACAGCTCAGTAAAGGCGTTTTGACTTCTGGCTTAGCAACAGCTTCACAGCAGACTAGTTCAGGGCCAACCTGGCTGCCCCCCCCCCCTCCCCCCACTCATCGACATTGATAGATACTCACCACCTTTATGACATAGTCTGAGTCCTCTGCAACGGCTCTGTCTACTTCCTGGGAGGCTTCACAAACAACATAAAGCAACAAGATAAAAATGCAGAAAACAATGTTTAGATGTGTCACCATTAAAGTACAAAACACTTAAAGGCTGCAAAACAAAAGTCTGACAAAAATAAGTACATAAATCTGACTGTTTCCCTGTGTGTGTGTGTGTGTGTGTGTGTGTGTGTGTGTGTGTGTGTGTGTGTGTGCTCTCTACCTAGATAGATGAGTCCAAAGCCACCCTGACCAATGACCTTTCCCAGTCTCCATCTCTTCCTCTCAGTGTCCATCAGGATGAAACCCTCAGGAAGAGGTTTAGGTAGCCGACTCTTTCTGGGTGGAGCCATCCAACCTGTGGAGAATCAAAATACATCAGACCCAGTTCATTCATCCTGTCATCACAAACACAAGCACATCCTGTTCCATCTCTAACGCCGCTTCCCTCATAACCAGCCCAACAACACGTCCTCTGGTCTCTACCTAGATAGATAAGTCCAAAGCCACCCTGACCAATGACCTTTCCCAGTCTCCATCTCTTCCTCTCGGTGTCCATCAGGATGAAACCCTCAGGAAGAGGTTTAGGTAGCCGACTCTTTCTGGGTGGAGCCATCCAACTTGTGGAGAATGAAAATACATCAGACCCAGTTCATTCATCCTGTCATCACAAACACAAGCACATCCTGTTCCATCTCTAACGCCGTTTCCCTCATAACCAGCCCAACAACACGTCCTCTGGCCAGATGGAGTACATGTCCACCAGAGTAATCATCCCTCATAAACCCAGGTGCTCAGTCAGGCTGCTGCTCCGGAGCATACACAGCAGTCAGTCAGTGTGTGAATGTGTGTGTGAATGGATGAATGATACACTGTAGTGTAAAGCGCTTTGGAGTCCTTACTGTGAGAGGCGCTATACAAGTGCGGGTCATTTATCATTTACACGTGTTAACAGAGGGGTCAAAGGTCAGAACAATCACAACTAGACAAACAGGTGATGATCTACACACCCCGGCAGGTTCACCTGAGGTAAAATGTCAACGAACAGAGAAATTACAGATCCTACAGGTTAAAGGTCAGGAGCTGCTACAGCTAACGACCTCAGAGTCAAACACCAAAAAGAAACTGAAGAAAAAAGGCATGGAGCTCGGGCTCCCCTCAGACTCAGCCGAACTTCTGGGTGTTTTCAGGTCCAGTCAGCTGACTGGAGGCCGGCAGGTAACAGCTCAGTTACCGGCTAGGTTATCGGCTGCCGGGTCAGAATGGCTCACACTACCGCCGGTACCAACCTCGTCTGGGACAACAACCCGCCGAACAGTTAGCCGTTGCTGCTTCTGCTGCCGGCGCGTGAGGAAAACAACAATCTCTTTCGCTTCCTGAAAGAAGCCCCGCCCACGGACCACAACCACCAATCACATGCAAGTGTACTAACAGCCAATGAGCTGTACCAATGAGCAAAGAGTCGTTCCTCAGAAAATAACGAAGCTTGATGATGAAAAATTATCATCGTGTGTGTGTGTGTGTGTGTGTGTGTGTGTGTGTGTGTGTGTGTGTGTGTGTGTGTGTGTGTGCGTGCGTGCGTGCGTGCGTGTGTGCGTGCGTGTGAGAGAGAGAGAGAGTGTGTGTGTGCGCGTGTGCGTGTGTGTGAGAGAGTGTGCGTGCGTGTGTGTGAGAGTGAGTGAGTGTGTGTGAGAGTCTGCGTGCGTGTGTGTGCGTGTGTGTGAGTGAGTGAGTGTGTGAGAGAGAGTGTGTGTGAGTGTGTTTGCCCTGGATTTAATCATTTTATTCGGATTTCACCCAGATGCTTTATTCACTCATTCATCTGTGTCCATGTTGATTGTTCATTACCAAAACCTCTACAGCTAATAATCCCAGAATCAAAGGTTGTTGTTGTTGACATGCAAAGTTGGCAAGTGTAATCAAAGCTGCCTTAACTAGACCACCTTGTTTTTGGTTGAACTGGAAACAAAGGTACCTGTAGTGAGGGGCTGATTCCCTCCAGGTCCCCTCCTAGTCATCAAGTCATCTTTGTTTAGGGAAAGAACATTTTAGATGGTGCAGAATTTGTCTACGGTGCTTGATTTACAAGAGGAAGCAGCCTCTTGTTTTGTGGGCTGTAATAAAGGTAAGATAATGATTACATCTTTTAAAGTCTTTGTTGCTTTTTGTTTGGTGACTACATTTGCCCGTCTGTCATCTTGAGGAGGCTCCTCATCTAAATAATCCATCTGAAGTAGTTCTGATCAGGGGGCCACTTAGTCACCTTTTACTGGAACTGTTTTGTCCCAATGGGAGTTGACCCAAGGCAGGCTGGGAATACCATGATACCCCCCAGGAGGAACTGGAAAGTGTTGCTGGAAGAAGGGAGGTCTGGGATTCCCTCCCGGATCTGTTGTCTCCATGACCTAACCTCAGATACAGGATGGGCAGATGAATGGATGGATGAATAGTTGGATATATGAATGGATGGATGGATAGACATATGGGTGAGTGGATGGATGGATGAATGGGCAGATGGGTGAGTGGATGGATGGATGGATAAATGGGCAGATGGGTGAGTGGATGCATGGATGGATAGATGGATGAATAGATGGATAACTAGGAAACACATTCGAGGTTTTTTACTAGATATTTAGCAGGTTTTCATGTAACTTGAGAACAATGTGATCATTCCAAAAAAAAAAGACACACTAGATTTGGAAATAATTTTTCAACCACATAAAGCCGTTTATTATTTCTGAGTCTCATGCCACTGAGTTTGGGTTGCGTGGGTTTAAAGGCTGGCAAGGCTCCAGCCCAAATAACCCAGTATAGCTTTATTTGCACTGAAGAGGACTCCACTTACACTGTAATACTCCGACCAGTCGATACCAGCAGCTAGTTGTTGAGGGGATGAGCAGAGAAGTGGAAGCAGAGGTGGTGCTGTAATGTTGACATTGGATTGGACCTTCAAAGCAGGCTCTTATGCTCTGCTTATTCAACTTACTTACACGGATCAATAGCAGTTTGTTTTCAGGAATTCAGGTGTCCCTGTTGTAGCTCTGTTTGATCTCCGTTTTGCTCAACAACATGGTCAATACGTCGACCAACTAATGAACGCCGGCTGTGAGAGCAGAACGAAGCGCTGGAAAGTGCTGCTGGTGGACACAAGCTCACTCATCTCTCCACCCTCAGCTCTCAATCAGGCAGGTTTTATTCCAATGAAAGGGAAAGCAAAATGCCTGCTCTTGTTGTTCCCATCTGTGTGCACCTGCAGCACGCTCATCGATCCGCTCGCGCCCTCGGGGCCTAATTTAAGTCTCAAGGATTCTGAGATGAAAAGGAGAAAACAAAGCATCACCGTCTGAACATCAGGTAGTGGAAACTGGATGAAGCTGCAGCTGCTTCAAGACGAGATCTGCTCTAAGTCATGCAGGCTGTGTGAAGATCAGTGGGGCAACTCTCCACCATGAATGTGAACAAATTGTTGAACCACTGAGACTGAGACAGATCGTGATCAGGGCTTTCATTCAGCCTTTGCTCGATCGTAACTCAGTCTGGTGGTTTCAGCCCACAGGCGTCAAAATGAGATCTGCTGCTTTCTAAACTGAACTGATGACTGAAATATGGAACTACTGTACAAAGCAGAGGGGGTTAGTGTGATAGTGTTAGAAATGTATGAAAATATGGCTCAATGTTTTACCATAATGTATTCAACTCACTTTAACCGAGTTTTAAAAGATCAGTAAACAGCAAAAATTAAACGTGTGTCAAACTGAAAAAAGTCAGTGTAACCCGACTGTGCTGGAGCAGCCTTTACCTGGTACTGGTCAGACATAGGGAGACAAATATGGCAACACAAAATGACATATTTATTGTATTGTTTCCTGCTTCTGGTCAGAAGGCAAAGTCCAAAGCATGGCTGCAAACTCTCACAATGATGCTGTCCCCCCGGTAGGCACGCACCTTAGTGCACTATTGTGCAATACAGTGATTGTCTACCAAAACCGTACAACACAGGAGCGCACCATGTGTTGCCCCCCCCCAACTGGTAATGGTTACAACCTAACTCATCACATCTAATAGTTACGCTGCTGATGAACTCGGTAGTCTTCATTGTATTTTTGTTTTTCATGTCGTGTTTGACGTGTTCAGAGTTTAACATAAATACCGACAGAGTCGCCACGACTGTAAACTAGTGCTAGCAAACCTACGATGTTTTCTGAACCAGGCTGTAAACATGTTCTTCCTGCTGTGAAGCTGGCGTTTTTAACATGGGTGTCGATAGCTGTTTTTACAGGACCAGAGCGTTTGCAAAACGGGATTTGCCGCGGCTCCCTGTGGAGGATAAAGGTCGTTTATAAGATCAGACCGTGGCGGTAATGAGGTGCAATCGTGGCAATTTTATAAAAGATTAGGTGATGGAGGCATAAAGGGGGTATGGGGGCGGTTTCTGCGCTGCTGCAGACTTCCATTTATCTTGGACATAACTTGCTTTATATTGCGATTGAAGCTGTGGTTGTTACGTTTTTTTTTTGTGTGTGTGTGTGTGTCCTGTCTGGCTGTGAAGCAAACAGAATTGATGTCTGAATGCTGGTGACAAGCCTTACAGGTTTACTCTCAGGTGGAGCATCAAAGTGTCTGCTTTTAATGTCACGCCTGATACTTAAAACATTATTGTTATTGTTTTTGGATGCTTTTTAATTCCAACCAGACATGGAGACAGAGGTGAAAGAGAAAGGAAGAGACAAAAGACGGGGGGGGGGGTCCACAAAAAATAAACAATAATGAACAAGAGTCTGCTTCTAGACCTGCAGAAAGAGAGAAGAAAAAAAAGCAAAAAAAATAAATAAAAAAATGGGACACAACAACAATACAACATGATCAAGCTATCACTGCGTCAACTTGATGAAGAAATATATAATCAACATTGTTTAACTGAACAATCACACGATAATAAATCACAGTGCATTTAGTGCCAACCATAGCCTTAAGACACGTGTTACGTTTTTTTTTTAACAAGCAACTCCTAAAGGTGTCTGTCCCCATCAGTCCCTGTGCGGTCTCTGGTGATCTGAGCTTCAGCTCTAACGGGCTCGACACACGGGAGGTGACATCGCCTCTCCTCCATTAATTTTCAATGAGACATGCGCGACAAAGCGATAATCGCGGGTCTCCCTCCTGCTAAGCGAAACACGAAAAACGTGCGTGTGAAATTTTGTGCTCGTGCACGTGTCGTGCACAGGCGACCCAGCGACGCGATCCCAGAAAGTTGAAATATTTTCAACTTTTCATCGCTGTCGCTCGGACGAGGACCAATCAACGGAGGTTTCATTCACTGACCAATGGGCGGACAGGATGCTCCGTACATCTCCGAGCAAACATGAAGGAGAAGTTGATTATTATTATGTTTTATATAGTAAAATCAGAAGTAAGATTTCACATAACTCTAGCAGCACCTTGTGAAACATCATATCTACTACTTTTTAAACTCTGAACCGCTTAAATAACCTTAATTCCCTCCAACCTGACACAGCCAAACAAAACAACGGAAGTTTCGATTTCGCCACGGGTCAGAATGCGTAGACGGCTTTGCCGCTGGCCGCTGCCGCGGATCGCCTCCCGACAGCGACGAATTTCGCTGATCGCGGTCGTTTGTCGCCTCCCGTGTGTCAAGCCCCTAACAGAGAGGCTCATGGAGTGCTGCGGCACTCCAGTTTGCCATCTCAGCTGATTTTGTTCAAAAAGCAAACCTTATTGCCTGTGTTTACTTTAATTTTCAATAAATTTGCCAGCCGGAGCTCAGCAATAACTCCCCACGTTATCATGAAATCCGCCTCTGTTGCGCCAGTATAGTCTATGGCCAGGGCGCATACGACAGACCATTACCGCAGTATTACTACCAAGCGAGGCGGAACGAATGCCGCAAATTTGCGCAACGCCATGCCAGCATGGCGCGTTTATAGACATACCATTGCGGTAATATTACGCCGATTTGCAGGCATGGTGTGTCTTGTAAAAAGGGCTGATAAGAACTTGCCCCTTTCGGGATCCACCCTGGATGACAGGTTAACTGCAACACTTCTCACTTCCACATTGGCCTACTTTAGGCAGGTGCAGTTTGCCCCTTGTGTTGACCACAGGTACTGACAAAGTCGGTGAAACCACCCGTAAAAGCAGCAGGACGTGAGACTTTGTAATCCCAGACCAGAGCGAATGTTCAGCACATCTTCCTTCTAAGGATTTATTCCCTCTATAGGTTGTACCCATCACCCATCACAGCAAACAGAGTCGTTTTCAGCATCTAATTAACCCCAAAACACGTATCGAAGACCAGATCGCTTTACTTGCTTAAAAGTGATTCTAGTAGCCTGGCCAGCCATGCCAATGCCTCCTGATGGAAGCAGAGGTCCTCTGTGTAAAACAGACAGAGGGCGAGTCTGGCAGGCCAGGCTATGACTATAGCATCCACTTTTCCTCTGCAAGATTGAATCAACATTAATATCACTTTATTTATTTCTCATACAAGGTATTCTACCATCACAGCACACTGGGACATTTGCTTTAATCATTATTGACCACCTATTCTCTAAAACAGGACTTTTCTGCCAGTCATCATGCTCTTCAGGATGATCCTCAGCACCACACGTCTCCTCTAGTCTCAGTGGTCTGCTCTGAACCACATGTGCCACAGAGTGGAGCTCAGACCATCATAGTTTGGTACAGACATTGTAAACCATCACCAGAAGCATTCTCCACACTGTTCCAAATTCACATCTCCACTTGTAGCTTAATCCATTAAACACCTTCTGCCTCGGTGGCTTCAGGTGAAACTTGGAGGTCTTCAGCTCGTTCTGAGTAGAAAAAGGCTTTTGACTCCAGTGGGGCCAGCAGAGGTTAAATGACTGAATAAACTCAATCCTGGTTCTGTAGGATCCTCACAGCTGATCGACGTGAAGGTCTCCGACTGTGCTCCAGGTTTTGACCCTCACCTCCCTCCATCTCCCTTAATCCTCTCGGCTCCATCTCCTGCTCGCTCTCCCATCACCCTGTGCTGCCTCCCCTCTTGCAGGGTAATTGTTCTGTGGGGTCAGTGGCGCCTGCCAAATGACTCTGTAGTTTCCTCTCAAAGTCTAGGATCTGTGACACCAATCTGCACGAGGCCACGGCACCATTTGGTGTAACTGGCTCTTGTGAGGGAGATGGTATAATTGGCCCAATTAGAGAGGGGTGGGGGGTGCTGGGGCAGTGGCCGCTCTGACCCACACCCGTCTGAGCCCGTATGGTGGGAGGCTGATAATGGTGATAATGGTAATGTGTTGAGTCCGTCAGAAGGAGGGTCTTCTCTCCTCATCCTGTCTTGTGTTTCCTCTCCATCACACACACACACACACACACACACACACACATGCACGCACGCACACACACACACACACACACACACACACACACACACATTTAGGCTCTATTAGGGTAAAACAGTGAATTTGCCAGCGTGTTTACATGATTACTTGCTGCAGCTCACTAGTAGGCCTTGGGTTTTATCAGTGATTGCGGACATCCAGCTCCGGATCAGGAACCGTTTGTTTCCATGAGTGGTTTGTTCCTCCACTCTCAGCTCCCGTCATGCAGCTGTGTCACTATTTCATGTTGTGACTTCGTTTCATGAATACGAGATGTAGTGCCAGTTCAAATGAAAGCATTACAGATCTAATGGGCAGTAATGAGATGCTGTTCTGCCATTATTCGGCGTGGGCTGTGTGTGTGTGTTGGCGTGTGTGCATTTCCAGAACTGTGTATGATTTGATGCTAATAAATCCATACTTTCTGCTCCAGGGAGCAGGCACTGACCAGGATTCAGATTAGGCTTTAATGGCTCTTGGGCCTGAGGATAAATTGAAATGTAAAACCCCAAACCAAACATCATTTGGACCCTGCGTGTCTTGATGGGGCTGAGCCAAGAGGAAATTGGAGATGTGTAGTTGTTTAACTGTGATTTGCTTTCTTTCATGCAAATATTGATGTGCACTAAAGGGGCTCCATGCATGTCTGCATTTAAAAGGACTAATCTAAGTCCACTCAGCAGCTTCCTTCCTGTGAACTCTGAAAGAAGGAGTTTGCTTCCTGGTGTGTGTTAGTCAAGGGGCCATTTTGGTTTAGATTTTGTGAAGTGACAAAAACAGCAGTTCCACCCTCATCCACTAGGGGCTGGCACCAGAAGAGAGCAAACCCTCATTGACTCCCATGTTAAAAACTATGGAAGCCCATTCCCGCCACTCAGATAAAAAAAAATTATTATCTCATAATTATGACTTAGCTATCTCATAATTATGACTTAGCTATCTCATAATTATGACTTAGCTTTCTCTTAATTATGAGATACTATCTCATTATTATGAGCTAGCATCTCATTATTATCAGATAGTATCTCATTATTATGACTTAGTATCTCATAATTATGACTTAGCTATCTCATTATTTTGAGATAGTATCTCATTATTATGTCTTAGGATCTCATTATTATGACTTAGTATCTCATAATTATGACTTAGCTATCTCATTATTATGAGATAGTATCTCATTATTATGACTTAGTATGTCATTATTATGACTTAGTATCTCATAATTGTGACTTAGCTATCTCATTATTATGAGATAGAATCTAATTATTATGAGATAGCTAAGTCATAATTATGAGATGATAATTATTATTTTTTTAATCTGAGTGGCGGGAATGGGCTTCCATAAAAAACACCACTTTCACAGCAGAAATAAACATGTTTACAGCCCAGTTACAAACCCATGTTAGGTTTAATAGATCTAGTTTACATCCATGGCAACTCTGAGGGGGGTGGATTTTTTTTGTCAGTCTTCTGTTTATGTGTATTTATATTTTTGAAATTATTAATAATTATATTTGATTGACAGGTAACATGAGCAAGAGCTAGCTCTAGTGGCTAGCACTAGGGAACGCCCTGTCTCTTATACNTCAGCCTTGGCCTCAAGTTAATAGATGTTTGGCCATTTTGACTCTCTGAGCTTCAGCTGTGTCCTCTGTGTGTTCGTGTTTGGATGTTAATCATGGAATTATTCAAACAAAGACGGCAAGCTGTGGAACTGATTGCGCTAAGACATGGGTAGGCAACCCTGGTCCTGGAGAGCCACAGTCTTCCATGTTTTCCGACTATGTTAGTTGTTCCAACTGTTGATTACCTAGATCAGGTGTGTTCAGCCAATCAGAAGCTGCAAGTTCACGTGGCTGGAAAACATGCAGGACTGTGGCTCTCTAGGACCAGGGTTGCCTACCCCTGCGCTAAGAGACCATCCAAGAAGTCTCTGCTTCTTTTTATCAGTAGGTACAATTATGTTTCTGTACTTTATTTTGCTGGTTGAATGGGTGGAAATGCTTTTAACATAACACTGTTTGGTCAAGCAGTTTAGCAGGGCTCCTGGCTGGGTAATGAAACTTGAGCGGGTGCCCGACTTCTCCTGTCTCGTGTCTGGGAACAGTTGTTAGAGCAGGCGGCTGGCTGTTCTCGTTTCCAGGGGCAGCTGAGATGCGCATCCGCCTAGCTCCCATGTGAAACTGTAGTCATGCTGGTTGCCCATGGAGCCATCTGAGGGAGACCACAGAAACACTGCAGCTTTTTGAGTTGAAGCTGCTTCACTTTTGAGTCACTTAACTGCGTTTTTCTCACTAAAAGCTGCACTACAAGGTCACTGATTAAATGGGGGAAATGCTGTGTGTTTAATAAACCACTGCTTGGTCAAAACCGGGTGTGCTGGTGTGGCTGCCAGGTAAAAAAACTAGAACTAGGAAAGCTGACTAGGGAGGCTATCAGTCTTCGCTGGTCCACCGCAGTCAAAGATCCACGAGCTTGTCATTGTCAACGCTCCCGGATCCATGTTAATGCTCCCGGTCGGAGCCAGGAGCCTGAGCCGGGAGTGATAGCCTCCGCTAATCTCGGTCAGCTGAACTAGCTCTAGTTTTGTTACCCAACATGTCAGAGGTGCCTTCACGCTCAATTATGATTTTCTCTCTAAAAGCACCCGGAAAAACTCAGTTCACTTTGGATTAGCATATGTTCCGCTGATCACCGGACACACGGCAGCGTTTGAGGCAGATGGCAGCTTGTTAACCAACTTCTACAAACAATTAAGATGCATTTTCGCCTACTTTATTCACTGACAATGTACATGAAAAAAATCTGGTAAATATAACTCAATCAACCTGGAGGTAAGTGGAGAAAATTTAGAAAGTTTGCAAACCTATGTTGACAAAGTTTTTGAGTTTTTTGTCATGGGATTGAAGAACTCAGCCGCTGAGACGGAAACACCTGGGACCAAGTGGAGCCGTCCGCAGGACTAGCCTGAGGCCTCACCTCCCCGTAAGGATGTCCTAGATTTGCTAGAATCCAGAGATAACGGCTTCTGGGATTTGAGGGGCAACTCCACCTGCTTGAGGTTCTTCACAAGGAATTCCAGAAACTCTGACAGTCCCCGGAGTTCAGCCAGGAGAAGGTGAAGCGGCTCGCTGCTGAGAACGTGTCTCTGCAGTAATCGGTTTCCTCCTTGACTGCAGGATTTGATCAGGTCTCCCAGGACAACAACGCTCTTAAGGACATGGTTCTGTATTGCTACTATTATTGTTATTATTATTATTATTATTATTATTATTATTATTATTATTATTATTATTATTATTAGTATTAACATTGCAAATGACCATAATTATTTAAATAATACCCTTATTATTTACTCTCTATTATTTACTATCAGATTAATGTATGCGTTTAATTACTTAGTTTATCTCATACAGATGAAGGCGTCATATTCTGGCTACTCACACACACATCTATGGGTGCACTAAGGTTTGTCTCATGGGACGTACATGGAGTTGGCTCCTGAGAGAAAAGATTAAAGATTTTTGATCAGCTAAAGAGAGTGCAAGCAGACTTAATATTATTACAAGAGACTCATAGATCTACCACATCTGTAGATGAACTTAAAACACCTGAGTTTCCGGTGTAGCTATTTTAATACACTAAAACATCAATTTCACAGTATTGGACACAGTTTCAGATCCAGAGGGTAGATTTATAATACTAAAAATATCTATACAGAACCAAAGCTTATGTATTGTAAGCATATACTGTCCAAATATTGAAGAGCCTTCATTCTTTCATAATTTTTTCTCTGTACTCTCCGAACACTTGGACTCTCCACTTATACTTGGAGGTGATTTTAATTTTTGGATGGATACTTTAACAGACAGACTCAGTACAGCTGGGACTCAGCGTAATCGGCAATCCACTAACATAGTTAAACAGTACATGAGTGATTATGGGCTTTGTGATGCATGGTGATCTCTTCATCCTAACCGTAGAGAATATACTTTTTTCTCACACACCCATCACTTTTATTCACGTTTGGATTATTTTCTAGTCAGCAGCTCATTGTTGGCTGACATTTCAGACACTGAGATACACCCTATGGTTGTCAGCGGCCATGCTCCGGTTTCTTTAACTCTGGTAAACAAGAAGACAATCCCACCAAACAAAAACTGGAGGTTTAATACATCACTGCTTAAAGATGAAGGTTTTATAGAATTTTTTAAAAAGGAGTGAGCTTTATATTTAGAATATAATGACCTGCCTGGAACATCAGCATCTGTTCTCTGGAAAGCAGGAAAGGCAGTGATGAGCGATAAAATAATCTCTTTCTCATCACATAAGAAAAAAAAACAGAAAACAAACATATTCAGGAGTTAGAAGAAATCATTAAGTCTTTAGAGGTATCCACAGAAGAAGAGTTACTGAGCAAATTATGTAAAGCTAAATTAGAACTTCATGGAATTACATCATCACACAATCATGCACATAGGACCTTGGGGGGTGGGCATGTCAGGGGTGCAAGTATGGATCCCATTTCCGCATTCCTGCGGCAGCCTGCCCCCCAATTTTATTTGCACCTTAATCACTTCCACCAACGACATTCCACACAAACACACACTTTAGGGCCTTGGGAGTGAGCACACTCAACAGCGTTTGGCAAGGGGATCTTTCAGCCTCATCCCGAGAGCTGGCGCCCACTTCCAATTTTTTACTGCACTTAGACACAGAGGGCTGTGGGGGGAGTGGTATTGTGTGGTTGCATCAGCTGGTGTATGCTTGCAATGCCTGATCACCACAGCCATGAAATACACCTCATCAACATGCACTAACACTGTATTGAAGTAGGCAGAGGGAGACTAGTGGTCTTAGCACACCACTGTTGTCGCTTGTTTTCCCTTGGCTGGAGGCTAGGAAGGGGAGCTGGCCATCTTGTTGGGGTCTGGGGTGGTGGGATGCTTTGCTCAGCGCTGGGCGGGGTTGCCTGCTCATCATCAATATTAACCCTGAGGGTAAATATTCAAGAGGATTTTTAAGACGTCCCCAACACCACCAACAGTACTACTACTACTACTACTACTACTACTACTACCACTACTACTACTACTACTACTAATAATAATAATAATAATACATTGTATTTAAAAGTGCCTTTAATGACACCCAAGAACACTTGGAGATAAAATCAAACATAAACACAGCACAAAAATATGTAAAATACTAATGAGAACATTTTAAAATAATATTAGTTAAAAATCAACAGTAAAATTTAACTAGGTGATAAAAGCTTGTCTGGAGAGGTAGGTTTTTATTTTTGATTTTAAAAGGGGGAGAGAATGATTGGTGCGGAGGTCAGGGAGAAGAGAATTCCAGAGGTGGGGAGCAGAGCGGCTGAATGCTAGACTCCCCATGGTGACGGGGCAAGCGGGAGGAGCCGAGAGTTGAGGAATGAAGTGAGCGGACAGGAGTGGCAATGTGAAGGAGATCAGATATGTAGGAAGGAGCCACGTTAAAAAGAAAGTGATCAGCAGAATTTTGAAAGTGATTCTTTGTTTGATAGGTAACCATGAGATGAGAGATATGAGTTCCAGTGATGACACGTGCTGCAGCATTCTGTAGAAGCTGCAGTTTATGGAGGGATTTGCTGGGGAGACCAAAGAGAAGTGAGTTGCAATAAGAGTCCTGGATGTGACGAGGCTGTGGACAAGGATGGCAATGGTGTAAGTGATGGACAGAGACAGGAGATGGTAGACCAGGTAATATTGTTGATGTAAGATTGAAAAGAAAGTGTGCAGTCGAGGATGACACCCAGACTCTTAACATGAGGAGAGGGAGTAACTGTTGAATTGTCAGTAGTGATGGGGAAGCTGTTATATTTGGAGATAATCTGAGGCGTGCCTACCAGGATGACTTCAGTTTTAGAACTGTTCAGTCTGAGGAAGTTTGAAGTGAACCAGGAATTTATTTCTACGAGACAGAGGGTAAGGGAGGGGGGCAGAAGTGAAGCTGTTGGTTTGGTTGAGAGGTAGACCTGGGTGTCGTCGGCGTAACATCCATCCATTGTCCGAACCCGCTTTGTCCATGTAGGGTCACGGGGGGCTGGTGCCTATCTCCAGCGGTCAATGGGCAGTCAGGCGGGGTACACCCTGGACAGAGAGCCAGTCCATCGCAGGGCAACATAGAGACACACAGGACAAACAATCATGCACACACACACACACACACTCACACCTAAGGACAATTTAGACAGACCAATTAACCTAACAGTCATGTTTTTGGACTGTACCCGGAGAGAACCCAAGCACGCACAGAGAGAACATGCAAACTCCATGCCGAAAGATCCCAGGCTGGGAAGCGAACCCAGGACCTTCTTGCTGCAAGGCAACAGCTCTAACCACTGCGCCACTGTGCAGCCTGTCTGCATAACAATGAAAATTAATTTTGTGTTTGCGGAATATGGAACTTAGCAGGAGAAGGTAAATGTTGAAGAGAAGGGGCGACAGGACAGAGCCCTGGGGCACACCAGCAGAGGCAGGAATGATATTGGATTTGAATTACCTCAGTTGAGCAAACTATGTGCAGCCAGAGAGATGGGAGGTGAACCAAGCAAGACGAGTGTGAGTGATAGCTATGGGTGACAATCTGCTGCGGAGGTTTTTTTTTGGAAATGGTGTCAATGTGTCACGATACAAGCCAGGAGGAGGTTAGGACCCAAAAAGCAGAACCCAGGACGACACAAGGCAGGGGTGGAGATTAAGATAAATCCTTTTATTTGAGGATGAACCAAAACAAAAATAAATCCAAAGGGCAGAAAGCCAAAAAACAAAAAATATCCAAATACTGAACTGGAGATCCAAAAAACACTAGAGACTCAAGAAGCACTGGAAAACACTAGAGATCCAAAACGAGATGAGCCTGACAGAAAGCAATGGACTGACAACATACAGAAACACAGACAGGGTTATATACACTGGGGAGGATGAGAGGGAGATGAACTGCAGGTGTGTGGGGAGAGAGAGACCAGGTGAACTCAATTACTAATTAGGGAGGAAACAAATAAGAATAAAAACTAAAGACAAGAAGAGCAGGAACATAACTAATAATCTAAGGAGGGGGAAAAAACCTCAAACACTGATGGGAAAAAACATACTAGAGAGACTAATAACATGACCAGCTGTAACTAAAGGAAAATGACCAAGAATAAAACCTAAAAACCTGAAGGGCAACAAACATAACTAATATTCTAAGGGGGAAGCTGAAACTAGAGGAAAACACTACAGAAAGAAAAACTACAGGGGCGTGACTAAGGAGGACCTGGAACACTTGAGACAGGGACGGTGACGGGAACACATGAGACAGGGACGGTGACTGGAACACTTGTGGGGACCGGGACTTGTGGGAAGACTTGTGGGAACTGGAATGCTTGAGACTTGGGTGACTGGAACACTTGTGGGGACCGGAAGACTTGTGGGAAGACTTGTGGGAACTGGAACACTCGAGACTTGGGTGACTGGAACACTCGAGACTTGGGTGACTGGAACGCTTGAGACCTGGGAGACTTGGCCGTGGAGACTGGACACGGGGACGTGGAGACTTGACACGGGGACGTGGAGACTTGACACGGGGACGTAGAGATGTCCACTTCAGAGCTGGGGACTAGAGGTGTCGACTTCAGGCCTGGAAGTGCCGGACTGGACAGAGTCTCTTGGAAGGGCTGGACCGGAGCCTCATGTTTTTTTATATATATTTTGTGATTCCTATCTTCTTCTTCTTCCTGTGAGACTGGTGGGGCAGCGCCCTAGCGCCCTTATGGACGAGTCATCACTGCAGTTTACCCTGGGAGACCATGGGCCAGTAAGGGACTCATCCTTGAAATTCAGGGACAATAACGACACATTCTGAGTATCCTTCGAATTTGGACATTCTTGTCAACTTACTGTCACATAATCAACATAAGAAGGATGGAGCCCATGATTCTGGACACAGAACACAATTTAAAATTTACATTCCCACAATTCCTACTTTATTGCAACCTGCAGCAAACTCATTCTCACACACACACACACACACACACACACACACACACACACACACACACACACACACACACACACACACACACACAGCATACTACTTAGAGCAGCTGTTCAGTAGAAAGAAAACAACAAAGAGTACTGCTGGATCTACGGATTTGTTCGATATGCAAATTAGATTTTAAAAACTCTCTCTATTCCGTCCTAAATCATTCAGACCTCAATAAAAAAACAAACTTAGAAAAATACAAAAGAGCTACTGATGTTGAACTCAGTTTCTCTCTAATTTAAGCGTGTGTGTGTGTGTGTGTGTGTGTGTGTGTGTGTGTGTGTGTGTGTGTGTGTGTGTTCTACACCCGGGGCTTCTAAATAGTTCAGAGAAGATGGTCATACGACTTACAGGTACTGCAGACCAATTACACAGCTATCATTTCCTGAGACTACCTTTTGTCTTTGATGTTGTTCCTCAAACAACAATATCTTCCTCCTCTTCATCCCCCACTGGTACTCACAGAATGTTAATTAGCTCAGCACTTACCATCTGCATCCAAGCCTCTGGTTCCCAAACTGTGGTTTGGATGTTGATTTAGGTCACATACAGTTCCAGCGAGGACTTCATCTAGATAAAGTGAATTGTGATATTGAGTGGAGCCCAATGTTTGAGCTGAGACAGTAACACACTGGCCACTGGGCTGTAAGGACCAGATACATTTGATCATTTGGGTCATCCTCTCAGCACCGTTGTGTGTGAGGCTGATTCAGGTTTCCTGTCACAATGGAAGGGGAATTGTCATAATACAACTATGTGGACATGAAGGCACAACTTCTCTTCTTTCAAAAACCATTTGAATGACTCAGATGGCACAAACGGTTGCAGTTCTGGTAAATCAGAGGAATATTGCAAAAATGCATCGGCCTTTGGTGTTTGAGTTGTGTTTCTGTGAGAGTGTGTCTTCTCCAGGTGGGCCTGCCTCGATAAAACAATGTTGGGGAAAACTGCATGCATGTCTCTTGTTATTATTTACATTTGAAAGCAGTTCTTAGCTTTGGTTTCAACATGCAGTTTCAGTAATAGCTTTTAAGGTTTTGATGGTATTTCTTAAATGTTACTGTACATTGTGAATGTTGTGCTAAAGCTTGATTTGAAGAAAATTTTCATCACTATTTCTGCTGCCCCTCCCCCCCAAAAAATCACAATTAGATCATTTCTTAAAATTGTCCAGCCCTAATTTACCCCTGAGCTGCCAAAGGCGTGCCTTTGTGTTGAAAAGTAAACATTTGACCTGAGCCAACTATGTGACTACTGCAATTCCTTATACTGTATAAGGGATTAGATTCCATTCTAGATGAAATATTATGTCAAAAAGGTCTCGCGAGAGCACGCACAATCACGAGAACATAAATCAACTTCCGTAAGAGGATAAGTTCCCATCCACTAGCACTAAAAAAGACCACCGTGCATGTTTTAAACTATCAGCGAGAGCGAAAAAGCACCTTGTGCATGTTTAGAAAGACCAGAGAGCAGATTTTATCCAGTCAAGCACAGACAATTGTTCCTGTCGCTTGTAAGTGTGGATACTACGCGCGTGGAACTGATAATACACGCTCGCGCAGCCTGCTCTGCTCTCGAATAGAAATTCCGCTTTCTCGGACAAGTTCCACTTTTGACAGTTTGGGGGTGGGTTCAAAGGAGCCGCCTTCCCCAACGTGATTGGTCACTGCGCCAGTCTACAGTCTAAAGTGTTCTTGGTTTCAGTTTTCAGGACTGACAAAGTATCTTTTGCTAGTTGCTTGTGTCTGTCTGATGTCAAACACGGCTAAGCCTCCTCCACAGCCTCCTCTAATGCGACCGTACGAACCTGGGCCCTCTTCGGGTATCACGATCTGAGAGCGCCCAGATCTATTGATGACTAACTGCCGCCTGTTCACACAAAAGATTTGTGTTAAAATTGACCCCGCAATGGCGTGTACTCAAGAAATGATGTCAGGTAGACAGATGACCCTGCCACTTCACGTGCTGTATTGATCAGTTCAGTCCAGTGCCGCTCCGGCTTACCCTAACAAACAGTATTTGCAGGACCTGAAGAACCATCTGCCTGCAGTGTTTTCTTTTGCACAGACAAATCTGGAGAAATCATCTGAGGGCAGGAAGGCTTATTATGATCAGAAGACCTCACATTCACATGCGCAGTGGAACAGTGGTTAGAGCTGTTGCCTTGCAGCAAGAAGGTCCTGGGTTCGCTTCCTGGCCTGGGACTCTTGCATGGGAGTTTGCATGTTCTCCTTGTGCATGCGTGGGTTCTCTCTGGGTACTCCGGCTTCCTCCAACGGTCCAAAAACATGACTGTTAGGTTTATTGTTGTTGCTTGGATCCCTGGCTGTAATGCACATAGCTTGCAATATGATGAAGGACAACACCGGTCCCCCTCCAGCTCAGCTGTGTGACTGCAATAACCTGTCCTGTGGGGCCCTCACCATGTAACCTCATGTCCATGCTGTCTCTGGAGGAGCAGATAGGAGAAAAGACCTCCTGTAACTTAAAATGAACCAAAGCTTCCTCCCAGTTTCTCTTTAAGCTGAATTTAACATCAGTTTATCATCATGAAACAAAAGAATAAAGTGGAATAAGAACATCTATCTTCTATTTCTCTCTCCTTTTAACTTCTCCGTGTCCCTAAATAAAAGAGACAGATGAGCACACTGCAGCCGCCGTCACTGACCCCGCTCCCTCCCCAAGACCAGATCTCCCGACATCACAACACTCAGTCTGACTGAGCGCTTCCAGATGAAACAGTAATGAACTCATGAAAATAATAACGCGTGTTTGGAGGAGCGTTCTCCGATCCTCTCTCTCTCTCTCTCTCTCGCAGTCGCTGATCGAGCGAGGGGAGCGCGCTGCACGACAACCCGCTCAATTAACATAAATCCAACAGAACCGATTGGGCTGATTTGGTTCAGGTTCGGTCTCAGGTTACAACTCCAGTGCTCAGCCCTGCAGTACCACATAAAGGCGGACCAAAGTTTCCTCCCTGGTAAATGTGGAGAACACCGCTCTGACAGATCTGGATGATACGTTGGTGCCGCCGTTAAAATAACAAAACTACTTTCCACTATAATTGATTATAGCTACTCTTCTATGATGCAGAATGCCCGCATCTCGACGCATTGATTATTTTCCTCAGCTCTATCTATCCTAGACCTTTCTCCTTTATTTTAATTTTTACCAGTTATGGGCTACAGATTATTTTGCCCTTCTCTTTTGATAACATTTTGCTCAGAGGCATTTATTTTCCCTTACCACTTACCATGTCATAGCCAGGGTAAGTTGACCTGGCTGTGCATTTGACCTGTGGGATCTCAAAATCAGGCCATTTCGTGAAGTTACACATATATTATAGGGTTTTGCTAATTTTGTTCTTTTTGCAACACTTTTCCAGTACACATAGTTTACTGCATCCATTTCTTTCACCTGGACTCTGTTCACATAATCTGCTTTCACATAGCACACACAGGAACATATTGTGCTAGGTTTCTTTTTATTTGTTGTTTCACATCATATGCAATCTATGTGTGTCTACATTCAAGTGCCCTCTGTGTGTGCTCTGCCCCTCACCTGAGTTTCGCCAGTGGTCCTCGTTCCCGGGGAGGACCTCTCTGCTTTCATCGCCTGATTCTGCTGCCTGCTGCTTGGGGTTCCGGTTCGTTTGGGTCTGGACCTCTTTTAGCTCCTGCCATGGCTGCTGGAGTTCTACGGTTCGCCTGGGATCTGGTCCGGTCCCTGCTCGTCTGCTTACTGCCTAAGGATTACGCTAAGTGGAATTGTTATTATTGTCCTTCTAGATGCAAACAATTTCATCCATCTGTTGTGATCCGGGAGACGACTCTGGACCGACCTGGTCATACTGCGGTCTTTTCTGCGAACTTCAGTACCTTGGGCATTTTATTGAATACCCTTATATTCTATTGACAATTTATTAAAATAAGCTACTTACAAATCGTTATACTGTCCTCAATGTCTGCTATTGTTCCATCTGGGAGGGAGACCCCTTCTGTGTGGACTACCTTTCCTTTCTTTGTCACCATCCAACCACACTTCTCAAGTCCGAATGACATTCCGATATCAGTGATGTAAATCCTGGTGGTGTGGATCAGTGAATTGATGTCTCACTCGCTATTGATGTACAGCTTTATGTCATCCATGGGGTGACGGTGGCACAAGAGTTAAGTGCTCGCCCCATTTTCGGTGGCAGGTTCGAGCCCTGCTCAGTTTGTCGCTGTCATTGTGTCCTTGGGCAAGACTCTTAACCCCCTTGCCTATTGTTGGTGGTCGGAGGGACCGGTGGTGCCTGTGCTTGGCAGCCTCGCCTCTGTCAGAGCGCTCCAGGGCAGCAGTGGCTACATCGTAGCTCATCCTCACCAGGGTGTGAATGTGTGTGTGAATGGGTGAATGACTGATTGTGTTGTAAAGCACCTTGGGGGGTTCCAGGACTTTATCAAATACAGGCCATTTACCATCTATGTAGAGGAGGTGGCTGATTGTGATTCCATTCTTCAGTCTGTATCCATAGCCAGTATTGATGATTATTTGGCTGAGGGGGTTCAAACCTATGCAGAACAGCAACGGGGACAGGGTGTCTCCTTGGTATATGCCACACCACGTAGCTCAAGGCCTGTATTTCATCGAATGGCCAAAAGTTAACTTATTCACACATGTCATGCCAATCTGACACCGGAGGGGTCAATATGATGTTTCTTAACTTATTCTTTTGCCATATCACAAGGCATCAGAAGACACAAGACTCTTTATCAAATCCTTTTAATAAAGTTATCTTTCTGGCTCATGAATTTACTTTCTAACTTTACAAGTTATTACAATCATATTCTGTGGTACCTACAATGTGCTTTTGAAATCTAAAGTGTTTATAATAATGTTGAATGCTGTACAGTAGTGAAGGATGGGTTAATGTGAAGGTTTGTGATTTATTTCAGATATTAAATCACACCAGATTGGTGTATTTGTTGAATTTAATAAAGTTAATTTATCAGTATATTCACATATTAATATGACTATGTTATTATTAATAGGTAATATATTCACTTCACATAAATGTTTGGCATTTTACTACACATTAAGGGAGATAACCTTAACATAAGGAACCCTAAACCTCACCCCATCGTCCTTTTTGACCTCAAAGTCAAAACTGTCTTTGCAAACTGCATTAGATGCAAAATAGTTCCGCCAGCTTCCAGCAGTCACTTCTAAGGTAACTCAAACCAGACGGTTCGTATTTGGGGTAGAACTACGGGCTCCAAATATCACAGAAGTCAACTCCACCGGTAGCCTGTCTGTACCAACTTCTCCGGCCGCTGGATCGCACAAGGACCTTCACCACAAGGTTCGTAGACTCTGCACAACTGGCGTGGGATGGTTATTAATTGTTATTTGTTAAATCTTACAGTCAGACTGATTTTTCAACTCAGACATCACAAGTTTGTAAGACACTCAATTAGGTTTTGCTACATAACGTCTAAGCTTACGTTCCATCATTTCATTCACTGTCTCAGTCATCTTGTTCCAACCATCATTCATCATAATTTCTTCTGTGTCACCATTATTAGTAGAAATGTGGTATTAAGGTGATTTTTATAAACTAAATTCTTGCCTCGGTCTTGAATTATAATGAAGGTGTGATTTCCCTGAACTACCAAAAAGACCTGGTTTAGTCTTGGATCAAATTTCAAATGATCATATTTATATGGAATATCACATCTTATTGATCATTTAATGAAAGTAACCACTTACATCACTTTACAAAATAATATTGAACATGGTATTCTCTACATGATCTGTCTTTACTATCTGGAGCTTTGACAAGAATTAAATAAGGAAACAATTACTTGATGCAACATTTAATCACTTTTATAGCTAAAACTGTCTTTCTCTAATAACGTTTTTATTCTGGGACTTTTCTAAACTTTGTTTACTAAAAAACAACTTTTTGAACTTGGCAAAAACCAATTCTGAATGCTGAGGAATGTTTGAGGAGGAGTTTACCACAGCTCAGGTTCCTGGCCACTGTTTTAGGATTATTTGCATTAGAACTATACAGTGTGTGCTACAGGAATGACCATTTTGTTCCCTCCAAATGCCCACCAGCAAAGAAAGCCTATTTTCCATGTTGCTGCCCTGATAGTCCTCCAATGGAATGGCTTGTTGTAAACACGCTGAAACAACAAACAACCAATCACTGTGGCTGAGGTTCTAGTCCATTCATCTGTTTTGTGATGGTAATCCTGTCATCCATGACCCTCCTTCAACCAGCTTCATTGGCTTCCATTTTAAAAGCATAAGTTTCTTTTTTCCACAAAAAACTTTTCCAGTTGCTCTTTTCAGCTTTGCCACATTGTCTGATTTGTTTCCAACAACTATTTGGTTTGTTTGCTTCAGGTAAGGATGTTTTAAATCAAGTACTTTTTATTTATGTAGTTATTCATGCTGGCTGTTAACTAAAGGCATCTAGCTGCTCGAACTGCCGCATAGTAGTCTACTTAAGGAGCATATTGCAGGTTAGAAACTCCCATGAACTAATGTTTAGACAAGCATAATAGAAACTTGTTTTAAACATTTTTACACATACATAAGTTATTTAGGCTTTTAGAGCCATTTTTGTGAGAAAGTTTTTTTTTTAACCAAACCTAGTGACGCCAGCTGAGGGAGTCCTGTTAGCTTAATTCAAAGAAAAATGTGTACTCTAATGAGGATCTGACAGAGAGGAAACTTAAAATGTTTATAATTCTACTTCTGATGGACCAAAACCATAAAGGTATGAGTTTGCTGCACGCCCCAGAGAGCAGAGACAGAGGGAGAAACCATCGGCCAAAGCAGAGAGATTATGGAGAAGCAGCGGGGTCGCAGCAGGTGAGTTAACAATGTTAGCTTAAACTCGTGTGCTAGCATCACTATATTGTACAGATTACTATCATGTACCAGACAGTTAAAATAGTATTGGCCAGTTAATATAATATTAATACTAATGAGTAGGGATGAGCCGGATACCGGTATGGATAAAGCATTTTTGACGAATACGAGCATGACACGAGTAAACCTCGTAAATATCTGTAATCGTGCTGAAGGAAAATCCTCATTGGGTAACTGACTGTCTTCACGCTCAGTGATTGGCCAGTCACATAGAGCGCCCGCCCCTCCCTACACACAAAACTCTCTAGCCGGCCGAGAGCTCAGTCTGTCAGTCTGCTCCACGCACACACACACACAGTGCGTTTACATGCAGCCAGTAACCCTTTTAAAACCCGAATATTCACAATAACCCAGTTCCGCAGGCCCATGTAAACACCGCCAGAAACCCGGATATGCTCATAACCGGGTTTTTAAAAACCCGGTTACTACACCTGGGGTAACCCTTTTCTAACCCGAATGTTTGGTCGTGTAAACGTATATCGGGATATCCCCATCAAAGCGTGTGTTCTGCGCATGCTCTGTTCGCAAGGAATCTTGGTCTTTTGAGTAGCGAGAAGCCTTGTATGCGCCAGAACACCGGAAGTAAACAACAAGTTGGGAGCAACATGGCGAGTCGCAGCACAGCACCACACTTTTGGAGTGACGAGGAAACTAAAGCGCAAACAAACGCGGTCGCTATCTCTTCCAAACTGGGAAACATGTTGTTTTCACGGATACCGGAACGAGAAGAACCGGAAATGACGCAGTCTGGACGTAGTCCACACGTCCTGACGCTACCCCAACATCCGCATTTACATTGGGTTATGCAAGTTAGGGGTAACTCTTTCTATTTATGCTTGTAAACGGGTTATTCTGATCAACTCAGAAACCCGAATGCCGACCTTAACCCGATCATAACCCGGATATTGACCGAATGTAAACGTAGTCACAGACAGTAACGGATCTCGCTGTGATCGTTTCACTGTTGCTCACGTTTCTTCAGTTTTCCCTAGGTTTTCTTCAGCTCGCCTCTTTTTCGGTTGAATATTTAAAGTAACTTTTTTCGTAACTTACATGGTGCATTTGACAAGACAGAGCTGACGTGCTGTGTCTCTACCTCCGCTCTGGTCGGGTTTTTTATTTTATTTAACTCCCTCTCGCTCCCTCTCTATCACACACACACACACACACACACCTCAATCAACATTGTTCTGTTTAACTTTGTGTGGGAAAATGCCAAGAACGTTAAGAAAAAATCAGTTTAATCAAATTAAAATTAAAAAAATATATAAAGTTGTGTCTGGTTCTAGCATTTCATATTTCCTAGTTCCTACTGCATGAGTTCAGATGTATTAATCCATGCACTTAAATATTAATGTTCTGATTTTATTGAAACACTTGTTCTGTAATAGTTCCTTTACTATTGTGATCAAAAATATTTAATCTCAATTCTGTGGCTGCTCTGTAAATAGTTTTCAAATAAACAAAACACATATCAACTTCTGATCATTCCGTATCAGTTTCAGACTTAAAATAATGTATTCATGTAAACCACACCCACTTCCGGTTAAACCACGCCCACTTCCGGGTTATGTCACGCCCATTCCGAGTACAGATACGGATAATTTAGTTGGTTGAACCGACACAGATACAGATAGTGGTGTACTCGCTCTTCCCTAGTAATGAGCATCTGTCAGCTGTCGTTAATATCCGTTAACCTAACGTAGTTTAGCTTAGAGAGAGGGAGAGAGACGCCTGTCATCCGGTTCTGGAGCTCATGCGGGCTTCTGTGACCTGGATAAAAAAAAAGGTGCACAAGATCCTTCCCTGGAGGTCCACGGCGGTTCTAATCTGATTCCGGCCCAGAAAGCTTGCTTGGTGGCTCGCTGAGCTGAGAGAGAGAGAGTCATTCGGTTCTGGAGCTCATGTGGACTTCTGTGAGCTAAATCCGACCCAGAAACCAGCGAGCCAGTAGAGCTCATATTTTTAAAAGCTGCGCATCCTCTCCTGGTGGTCCAAGCGGCAGTTCTGATCTGGTTCACCAGTTGGCCCACTGAGCCACGCTGGTGGTTGGTTCTGACCTGGTTCTGATGATGATATGAGCTCCAGAAATCCACATTAAAAATTTTTAAACCCCTCCACGTGTCTCCGGAGACCAGTGCAGCCCTCCCTGTCCCGGTACTGACCGATGTGGGCTACAGAAGTCCGTCTTTTCAGCTGCACAAAACGCCCTCAGACACAGAGATAGAGGCGTTGTTTCTCTTATCTGGAAACCCGTGGACTCGATGTCCAGACAGGCTGGAGTTGGTACAGCCTTCACACACTATAGTTTATCAACATGAACCCAATCCAGCACTAGTAAACACACACACTGACTGGATAACATGACATCTCTACCCTAAAACTAGCCACTCTTCACACTGAGCTGAGGCAGCACCTAGCTTCTAAAGCTTGGTTTATGCTTGACGCATTTACTTTCTGCACGGTGATGCGGCGCGCGGATGGAACGCGCTTCACAACTCGCAGCGTTTATGGTTCATGCGGCTCGTCTCTGCGGTGAGCCAATATTCTCCCAAACTGTAGGGGGCAGCATGGAGCTCTACGGCATGCATCCAACACTACACCATAGTAGAAGTAGAAATTACTGTTTACAACATGGCATTCCAGCATTTTTAACAGCGTCCTCGTCTTTTCCGACAGTGCGAGCTATTTCTCTCCAAGAATTATTAACTACATGTTGATCATGGTGATCTCTGAAAGCTGAGTCACACAAATGTCTGTATTTACGAACCTCTGCCATACTAATTCTTGCCGGTCCGCCATGTTTTTCCTCGTCCGACCGTCCGCGTGGTTAGACAATTTCCTAGGTGCGCGTTGCGGAAATTTTGGGCTGTGCGGAGGCGCGGTGGAGGGGCGTGGTTGTTAAAATGATGCAAAATGACGCAACTTTTCCGCACGGAGCCGTGCGGACCTCGCGGACATGTCAAGTATAAACCAACCTTAACTCCCTTTGGTTATGTAGCGTCATGAATGGCCTCTAATTTGTGACAAAGGTCACATTTTCCCAGCTGAGTCAAGCTGGGTCGTTCTGTAACTTTGCCCCACAGATTAACCACGCCAGGAGCCGTGATGTCTGCTGAAGCCATCTTTATCTGCTGCTGTTCCGTCCCAGGCTGAAGGACACTTCAAGTTTCACAATAATAATTTTAAATAATAATTTTTATAAACTCTTGGCTTTATTACTGCTATTGCAACCATCATAAATAATCTCTTGATTCAGTATAAATGTATTTTAATTACTGAAATGACTTATTGTGCTTGGGTATAATAATAATTATTGTTGATAATCTTAATGTGTGTTCAGTAAACCAGAAGGTCATCTTGCACATTAACCAGCCTCATTCAGAAAGGATCCAGGGTAAAACCATCTCACATGCCGTTACCTCATGACCAAGCTTTCTGACGCTGAGAGGGCGTGTTCTGAGGGTTTTGTTAAAACCTAATCCCGCAGCAAAAAGTTCAGTTCTTGAACCCACCAGAGGAAGAGGGTCGGCCGCCCCAGCCTCACTAAGCATTCTGTCACGCCGATAGAATTGCTCTGAATAAACGCAACTGTAACCAGCTGACGCAAAACTCCTTCAGAGTTAAGCCAGATGCTCGACACCGTGTACCCACGACATCTCTGGACCAGAGGATCGGTTCTACTCGGGTCTTCTCTACCGGACCGAGTACCTCTGAGGCTGATAACTTCCTCCTTGACCTCCGGATCCACACAGAGGGTCGTCTTGCTGGGTGAGGTAGCACACAGATGGTGTCTGATGCTGTTCTTCCTAAGAAACGACTCAGTTAGCTGCAAAACCAACTTTTCACCCAGAAACGCTTCTCTCGCTGAAAGAAACCTTCTGATATTCATTCACGCATCCAAAAACTCGCATTTTCATTTTAGCTTCCATTCAGTCACAGGTTTGCTTTTTAAAACAAGTTTTAATATCAAATTGTCTGTTAAAAATGGTCATTTCTAAATTGTCATTTCAAATTGTCATTATTTTAAAAGTGTTAAGAATTTATTACTAACTTTAAAAACTTGACTCTTCTTTGAAATTAAACACAGAATGGTGTATATTTTTGGTTATTGAAAAAGCAAAGATTCCTTAAACTTCTGATTCAATAAATAAACTTTTGCTATTAAATTTAATTATCTTAAACATTAATCTTTGGATTAAAAATAGACCAAGCTCATTGGCATTTGAACTTCTATCGAATATATAATATCCTAGATGTTTATATATGATAGAAGCTTCATTGTTAACTTGTTTGGATCTTTTCTCAGAATCTAACAACTGATAGCAAACAGTGTTGATTCTAGTATGTAGTTAACTGCGCTACAGTTACATCAGAGGTTCAGCTTCAGAAACAAGAGAAAGGAACTTTTTACTAGAAAACTCTGCTGTTATGTATTTTAAAATGAAATATCCACAGTAGGCTGTTCTAATAGTATTTTTGGACATTTTATATGAATTAGAAAAAAAATGTAACCTGCAATTTTCTCTAAACAACTGTTGCACACTTTGTGTAAATCCTATAAACTTAGTTTCACCTCTAACATGTCACCGTGTGTCTCCCGTATGATATATTTAACTGGACGTTTTGCATCATCACAATCAATGATTTATACAAGAATGAAGATTAACAAGACTGCCCAACCTTTGGCATCCCACTGTATTTGTGTTCTTGTTTGGGAATGTTTGTTTTCTGAGTTCAGTCAGCTTTGTTGGCTGCAGACAGCAAACAAATCGTATGAATCTTCATCCTTAAAACACCACAGATTTTGTTATCTCCCATTGGAAGATCCTGGTGGAACAAAATCCTAAAGTTGTCAATAATTGAAAATGGACTGGAATCGTGTGCCGTTTATCTGTGGCTCCACAAATCACAGATCTCCTTCAGGAAGCGGCACCTGTTCAGAAGCCACTCTGGATTCTCACCAAGCAGATCAGTACGCCCACAGAAGTCACGCTCTGTCAGGAGTCTGGGGGTCCTCCCTCAGAAAACATTTGCTGCAGTAGAAGTCATTTCCTGAAATCTAGTATTTATTAATAGGTTGTGAAATTATAATGTAATTTTTTTTTTACAACTGAAAGAAGTGAGCTGTAAAACCGAAAAAGATATCAATGTAATAACATCTATAAACACCATACAAAAGGTCTGGCGTAGTTTATGTTGTTTGAATCCAGTAATCTGATTACCTGAAATTCAGAAACGAACCAGGCTCTATTTAATACAGAAAGACTAAATGTCACGATGTAAGCCAGGAGGAGGTTAGGACCCAAGATGCAGAACCAGGATGACACAAGGCAGGAGTAGTAGAAAAACGTAAAATCCTTTATTAGGAATAATTGTCCAAAAGTAAAATCCAAACAGGCAGGCAGCCAAAAACCTAAATCCAAAAATCCTAACGCGCAAACCTAGAGACCAAGAGACGAAGAGCTCCTTTAAAGAGCAAAACCTAGAGACATCCAAATACCTAGAGACCAGGAGAGGGAAATGAGACAACGCTGACACAAACAATGGACCGACAACACATTGAGACGCAGACAGGGTTATATACACAGAGAGAAACAAACAGGGAAACAGGTGACAGGTGGGGAGTGAGATCAGAAGGGATCAGGTGAGACTAATTAACTAAGTGTGTAAAACTGACTAGGTAAAATTAATCTACAGAGAACTAAAGATAAGTGAACTCCTAAACCTGAAAACTAGACACCAGAAGAAAAACACTAACAGGGATGGGAAAACTAAGTCTGAACTCACTGAGGGGGAACCTGGAGGGAGCTGGAGACCTAAAGGGGCACAGAAACCTAAGGAGAACACCTAAGGGGAAAACCTGGAGTGGGCTGGGGAACACAAGGAGACACATAAGGGGGACGCAGGACGCAGAACATGACACTAAAACAAAAAGCCACAAAATCCTAAATGTGTTTATTTTATTCATGCTAATAATAATAAAAGCAGCAGGAGGCTGCAGGCTGAATTAGGATTTAATGATAGCCTACCAAGCTGATGGATATCCTTGACTAACCAGCTAAAACAGTTCTATGAACCTGTCCTGTGGGGGCATTTGGACTTTTATCATCTCCTTATGTCCATTGTTTCTGGGAAGAAGCAGATATGGAAAACAAGAAAACCATCTGCTGTAAAGTGAAGCAAAACGTCCTACTAATTTGTTTTTGAGATGAAATAAAAAAGGAATCATCAAGCAGCACAGCAGCAGCATGTTGTTACAAGTTATCTCTTATGACATTTTCTCTGTTTACCGAGACTGATCAGCTCCTAACAGGTGCTGTCACACACACACACACACACACACACACACACACACACACACACACACACACACACACACACACACACACACACACACACACACACACACACACACACACTCCATGCCCCAGCTAAATAGTGACCGACATCTTCCTACGCTTTATTTCGGCACAAACTACAAATGATAGAAATAGGGACAACAATCCAGAAAGCAGTACTTGAGAGGTTGAGCTATACTGAGTAAGTACTGGTGGAACAGGGCAATAAGAGGAAGGACGGGTCAGAGGGATTCAGACATAGACCAGCATGGAACAGGGCCATGAGCTCAGAAAGCAGCAGGAGCTACAGGGCTGTAGATCTCAGCGTAATGCTGTGTGACTCACGGTGAGGTTGGGTTAAATAAAACACAAGTGTTGGATCATCACAAAGGGCTGTGAAGAGGATTAAGTATTTGGTCCAGACCAGAAGAATGGCTCTAATAACCTGCTGGTTAAGGTGAGTTACGCTCGGTTTGGTTTCCATCACAAACTCATACTCGTCACTGTCACACCGATGTCAGCCTCACCCAGCGTTTTGCTGCCTCCTGTTGTTGAGGCTGAGCACAGAAGGAATCCATTATTCAAATTGAGCTTTGTTACTGCTCTAAGATGATTGTGGCACAATCAGCCATGAAATAAGTTTGCTGTTTTAAAAGTGTTATTCTGCCTTGACGTCTCTCAGGTGTAACTTTGTATTCAGGCGGGCTCTCCAGCACCAAAAATCAATCTCAATCAAAGGTGGTGAGGAGTTTATCATAAATTATCATGAAAAGGGTTCCCACTCAGTAGATGTTTAATTACAATCTCATTTGAATAAGTTTGCATATTAATGAGTTTGGAAGGAAAATGGTTTGTGAGGTTTGTGATGGGGGGCCGAGGAATAACCCGCGGCGATAATGACGGTCCTTTAAAACGTACACCATATTACTGCTGCTGGAGATCAACACACTTTGTGTGTCACATGTGCACGTGGCCTCATGCTCACGTGCACATGCTCAAACACAGACACGCATTAGTGCAAGTACGTGCACAGTCAGGGGCACTGTAATATGATTAATGATGGTGTGTCTGTGACATTAATAAACTATAACCAAATTAAAGACTTCATTAGTCTGAACTGGAGCTCAGCGTTTGGTCACATGGTGCATCAGCGCTACATGGAGTCTACCTCACATCACTCCTTACTCTGATTCCACCAAACTTCTTTTCAAATTAAACTTCAGTGGTCAGAGTGGGTCCGTCTCCTCAGTGAGATCTGTGAAAAGATGCTTTTGTCGGACTAAAATGTGAATATTCGAGTGTGAAATAGATGTTTGATTACAATCTCACAGCTCTGCTTTTTGTCAGACGCTCACGACAGATGAAAAAGTTCTGAAGAATCACAGTCGTGTTAACACAGTGGAGAAAAAAGCTGCTTGAAGCAAACACTGAATAAATTACAAGACAACGAACCTAATGGATGTTTTTATGTACAACAAGAATGTGAGTGTTTTCCATGAGTTAGGGTTTTTTGCTATTTGGTTTCTAGACACACATTTTTCCCACCGTGTTGGAGGGCTGAGCCCAGCAGCCCACTCTTCTTTTACCTCTCCTTTTTTCTTTGCCTCCCTCAAGTGAACCCTGCCAGCCCTCAAGTGTTGCTGATCAATGGAGGACGCTGGCCTCTGCCTGTGCTCCCAGACAGAGACTGGTTACCTTCAGGTGACATTTCCCCCTGAAATGCTCCTGAGGCAGGCTAGCCACTAAGTTGCTATTGAAACATGAGCTTAAAAATATGGATATTATTATTTAACAATGATAAAGATAGGTTTGGATACGGAGTCTAATGGTGATTAAAACACAACAACATGTGGTGTTTTTGTTAGGAAAAATGTGTATCACAACAAAACATTAAGTTAACGAACACAACCTGGCCCCAGCAGGTCAGCAGGGATGATGGCGCTTGTATTTCCTGCATCCTAGTGCATTTTAACAGGTTAATTTATAATGAATTATTTTTCAAATATCGACTGAAAGAAGTGTGTTTTAAAAACCAAATGTTCTTGGTAATAGTACCAGCAGGTGAGTTAAATTAGGATTCAATGTTAGCTCACCTGGACCTCCTCACTAACCATTTAACTACAAACCCTCCCAGTAACCTGTCCTGAGGGGACATTTAGACTTTTAGTCTTGTCTCTGGAGCAAATGGTACAAACAAGAAAACCGTCTCCTGTATCTTAATGTGGCAGTGTGAGCATCCTGTCACAGTGTCCCGATTAATCATGCGCCCTGGCTTCTTGGCCAAGGGGATGTCCCTTTGGCTGACTGGTTAGCGCATGTGACTCTCACCCGGGAGTCTGGGGATCGAATCCCGCCTGGGCCCTTGTTTCTCCACCTTGCCACATTTAGATTAACCAGAGCTTCCACCTTTCAGGCATGTTTTATTAGAACGACTATTGAACATTCATTTTTCTAAGTTGCACATATTTACATTAATTACTATGAAGTTGTCAGAATGTAAAGCAATTTACATTATATACTGTATCAAAATATATAGAGTCAAATATACAAAAACAAACAATAACTAAATATTAAGAATATATGAACATAATAGATAATAAATATTCTAAATAGCAAAAATATTTCACACATAACAAACTAAAGATAATCACTACAGCATTGCACTTAGAATAGAAAACACAAACTAAAATTAAAACCTAACCTTGATGCAAAGTCATCAATAATGTCATCATATGAAATCTGCTCCCCTACTGAGTGATTGATACTAATCAGAGCCAGGTTAGTGAGCCGCCACTGAAACATAGTTGACCTCAGGTATGACTTGATCAAGTTTTGAAAAGCTCCTCTCAGCTTGAGCCACAGTGACTGGCAGAGCAGTCCAAAAGTTGGGGTAGATCTCCAATAGATCTTTATCATGATCCATAATATTTTAGAATTGCCTCTGAAATTGTAATTTAAACTGACATAAAAAAACTGTAGACTACCAAAAATGCCAACTTTTACAGAACAAATCATGTAAAAAATAATCAGTGCAGCCATCTGCAATAAATAAACAGGATAGTTAGTGGTGACTGGGGAGTTTTCTTCTGCTTGTAGAGTTGTTTTATTTATTATTATGTGAACATGATCAACATGTGTTTGTCGTTGTTCAGGCAGGCCACAGGCTGCAGCGAGCATTTAACAAATCCTAGTTTGAATCAGTAAAAAATGATTTAAGGAATTTTTTTCGAACCATTTGAATATTCGTTTCAATATTTCAGCCCTATTAGCTCTGTTAGCAATTAGTTGACCGAATTTAACTGTTAAAATCCCAGTTAACTGGTTCAAAATATGGAAAACATGCATCATGAGAGCGTACATACCTTTATCTTTCTCCTCTTTTTTATTTTTATTTTTTCCTGAATCGGGCATGTAGCGTTATGAATAAGCCATTTCTGCCCTTAACAGCTGCCCTTTGACACAGTGACAGTGTGCATAAATTGCCACGGTCGTGCGCTTGCTTCTGATGTTTACATTCCAGCAAAGGAGACAGAAGAAGGACGAAGAACGCTTTTCATTAGTTAATCAAAGAACTTTATTTTTAATAAAGCTAATCAAAACAACTGTTGGTCAATAATAATCAGGTGACCGATCTGTGAAATCACAATGTTATGATTTATGTGTTTTATGTGTTCTAACCTTCCATTTTTATCCAAAGTCCTGGAGAAAATAGTGGCCATCCAAGTATGTCAGCAATTAAACACTAATTCTCTGTTTGAGGAATTTCAGTCTGGTTTTAGAGAGTATCACAGCACTGAAACTGCATTAGTGAGAGTTACAAATGATATTCTCATGGCCTCAGATAAGAATCTTGTGTCTGTTCTAGTCTTGTTAGATCTCAGTGCTGCCTTTGACACAGTTGATTACAATGTTCTTTTAGAAAGACTTGAACATGTTGTAGGGATCAAAGAAACAGCGTTAGGCTGGTTTAAATCCTACCTGTCTGACAGATTTCATTTTGTAAACGTACTTGACAAATCGTCTTCATACTCCAGGGTTACTTGCGGAGTTCCACAGGGTTCAGTACTTGGACAAATTCTTTTTACTATATATATGCTCCCAATTGGTAAAATCATTAGACAGCATGGGATAAACTTCCACTGTTATGCTGACGATACTCAGCTATATTTATCCATTAACCCTGATGAACCTAATCGGTTGGGTACATTACAGGCTTGTCTTGAGGACATAAAAAATTGGATGACTCTAAACTTTTTGCTTTTAAATCAAGACAAGACGGAAGTTCTCATCTTTGGACCAGAAATCCAGAAAAGGAAATTGCTTAGCCAATCGCCTGACCTTAATGGCATTACATTAATCTCTGCGAACAAAGCAAGGAACCTTGGTGTTGTCTTTGACCAGGACATGTCATTCAAATCCCAGGTTTCACAAGTTTGTAGGATTTCCTTTTTCCACCTTCGGAATATTGCTAAGATTAGAAGCATACTTTCCAGGAGTGATGCTGAAAAACTAGTTCATGCATTTATTACATCAAGACTGGATTACTGTAATTCATTACTCTCAGGAAGTCCACAGAATGTAGTTAAAAGTCTTCAGCTTGTCCAAAATGCTGCAGCTAGAGTTCTGATGAGAATTAAAAAGAGAGATCATATCTCTCCTGTCTTAGCTTCCCTACATTGGCTACCTGTTAAATTCAGAATAGATTTTAAGATCCTTCTTCTCACATATAAAGCTCTTAATAATCAAG
>SSNQ01034701.1:1261736-1283262 GCA_006942095.1 Nothobranchius kuhntae | reverse complement strand
AACTTCACTGACATCCGGTACATTTCCCACCTCTCTCAAGCATGCTCAGGTTAAACTGCTGCTAAAAAAAACCCCATCTCTTCCTCCAAATCATGTGGAGAACTACCGACCTATCTCTCTCCTCCCTTTTCTGTCCAAAATCCTTGAAAGGGTGGCTTTCAAGCAGATCACAGAATACCTCTCACAAAAATGTCTGCTTGACCCTTAAAGGGCCACTCCACTGAAACTGCTCTGTTAGCAGTGACAGAACCCTTAAAAGAAGCTAGAGCGACTACCAAATCCTCAGTGCTTATCCTGCTCGACTTATCGGCTGCATTTGACACTGTCAACCATGGCTTCCTTTTGTTCACACTCTCTAGCATGGGCATCACAGAGAAAGCACATGCCTGGTTTGAATCGTACCTCACAGGATGATCATTCAGTGTATCTTGGCTTGGACAATCCTCTAGCGTGCACCATCTTGCCACAGGAGTCCCCCAGGGCTCTGTACTAGGACCTCTTCTCTTTGCCATATGCACCACCTCACTGGGCGAGATCATTCAATCACATGGCTTCTCCTACCACTGCTATGCAGACGACACCCAGCTCTGTCTGTCATTTCTACCGGACGACCACACTGTCTCTGCACGAATATCAAACTGTCTCTCTGACATATCAAAATGGATGAAATCCCTCCATCTCTAACTCAACCTCTCTAAAACTGAACTACTTGTCATCCCAGCAAAACCATCCATATAGCACAATATCTCAATCCAAAATAACTTCCTATCTCTGGCTCCTTTAAAGGCAGTTCGAAATCTGGGTGTTGTGATTGATGAACACCTGACCTTTAAAGATCATGTTGCCTCTGTTGCTCGTTCATGCCGCTTTGCGCTGTATAACATACGAAAGATCAGACCATACCTAACACAACATGCCACCCAGCTCCTGGTGCAATCTACTGTCATCTCCCGCCTCGATTACTGCAATGCCCTTCTAACTGGTCTTCCAGGCCATACTGTGAGACCTCGTCAAATGGTCCAGAATGCAGTGGCGCGTCTGGTCTTCAATCAGTCAAAAAGAGCACACGCCACTCTTCTGTTCATTGAACTCCACTGGCTACCGCTAGCAGCACGCATCCAATTCAAATTGCTAACACTAGCATACAAAGTCCGAGATGGTACGGCTCCCATCTACCTGAATCCTCTGGCAAAGGCTTACGTCTCGGCCCGGCCGCTCCGGTCATCACAGGATCGTCGGCTAGCAGTGCCCACACTCAGGACAATCCAGACTTTTCTCATGCATCGTTCCACAAATGTGGAATGACCTTCCAAGCACTACCAGAACAGGGGCTTCCTTTTCAATTTTCAAGAAACTCCTGAAAACCCTGCTCTTCAGAGAGCATCTTCTAAACTAGCACCCTCCCTGCACCCGTCCCCTTCTCTACTGTCCACTCCTTGTTCCCTCCTCTCTATGATTGATGTCAAGTTGTTGTTATTGTTGTTGTTAGCCTCAAGGGCAACATGCTGGTTAGCACTTGTAAGTCACTTTGGACAAAAGCGTCTGATAAATACATAAACATAAACAATAGTACAAAATTCACTATTTGGTGTGTTCAGCAATAAATCTGTTCATTAATTGGTTTAAATTTTACCAATATTAAGTGTTTCAGTCAGAAACTACATAACTTTATATGTCTACTAATTCAAAAGTGCACAAGGTTGAACCGCTGTGTCAACACTAGCCTAATCTCAGCTGGCCCCAAAACATGGGCAAATGTTTACATTCCAGAGAGGACGGGTGAACACTGTCAACCGTTCAGTAGCTTCATACTAAATTTCAAGGTGTGCAAACCCCATTTTTAAATTAAAACAGCAACTTATTTTTGTTTGTATATTTTCTCCCAGCAGTTTCCCGAAACCTTTCTGTTTTCTGCTTCAGCTTCTTGGCTGATAGAATATCGTCTTACTTGAGACCAAGGTCTGTTATAATATATATGTTTTCTGATATGACCTTGCCGTTTAAAGGTTGGTTTATGCTTGACGCGTCTGCGAGGTCCGCACGGCTCCGCGCAGTGAAATGGTGTCATTTTAACAACCACGCCCCTCCACCGCGCCTCCGCACGGCCCAAAATTTCCGCACCGCGCACCTAGGAAATTTTCTAACCACGCTGACGGTCGGACGCGGAAAAACATGGCGGACTGGCAAGAACTAGTATGGCAGAGGTTCATAAATACAGATATTTGTATGATTCAGTTCTCAAATATCACCGTGATCAACATGCTGTTAATAATTCTTGGAGAGAAATAGCTCGCACTGTTGGAAAAGACGAGGACACTGTTAAAAATGCTGGAATGCCATGTTGTAAACAACAGTAATTTCTACTTCTACTACGGTGTAGTGTTGGATGCATGCAGTAGAGCTCCATGCTGCCCCGTTCAGTTTGGGAGAATATTGGCTCACCGCAGAGACGAGCCGCATGAACCATAAACGCTGCGAGTTGTGAAGCGCGTTCCATCCACGAGCCACATCACCAAGCGGAAAGTGAATGCGTCAAGCATAAACAAAGCTTGACCCAGACACAGAGGAACGTGAAATTCTGTGTCAAAGCATTTGAAAGTTCCCAGGCTGTGAATACATGAAGAATTAACCCAATTTAAACTTTTTAAATGTAAATTCCCTACAGCAGCTTTAATCTGCCGTCTCATTAAATTCTGTTCCAGACAGATTCTACTTCCAGACTGTTTCTCCCCTCGTTCTGATCACAAAGCCCGCTAATCGGAAATCTGAACAAGTTCCTACATTTGACAGACACCAGGAGATTCAGATAACGACAACCGATATTTTTAGAGTGTTCAAAATGCAGTTTTGTTTAGTTGGGATGCTGCCCCCGCGACCCGGACCCGGATAAGCGGAGGAAGACGACGACGACGACGACGACGACGACGACGACGACGACGACGACGACGACGACGACGACGACAAAATGCAGTTTTGAATTCAACAGGTACTGCACGACACCAGTTTATATTCACCCGGGTGCGACTGTCATCCGCTGAACTCCCTTGTCTTGATTTTAAGCGTCAGAAACAAAGATTTAAAAAAAAAAAACAAGAATTGAAATAAATAAATAAATATAAAAAAATAAGGTGATAAAATGCTATTTGACAATAGTCACTAGTTTTTTAATGTCATAGTTTTGTTGGTCTGGAATTACTGTTAAATCACACAGTCAATTTCCCAGCCCAAGGGTTGCAACTAAAAACCTACATACTGTAGTGTAATGGTTTATGCTCTTTTATGAAAGAGGAACCATTCTACATATTAATTTGAGATATTAATTTTTAATAAATTAATAACCAAATTTTATAGTTTTAAGAAGACTCAAAGGTTGTTTTCATCGATAAACTGACGATAATATCCGTGGGTCTGTGTTTCAGTTCAATGAAGAGACAAATTTGAAAGTTAAAAGTTTTAATTCTTCAAATTAAACTAATGATTTTGAAATGACAAGCATAGGAAACAACAATCAACATTGGCAAATTTGTTGAACAATCTTTAACAGTTGATATTTTAAACTTGCTCAAATAGATCTTGTGTTGAAAGTGTGAAAATTGAGAATGAGGTGAGATGAATGCATGTGTGCGTCTGATTTTGCTTCAGGAAGAAACAGGAGTCTGAGTGAAAAGTGATGGTTTGAATAAACAGGTTTCGTTGGAAAAGATGCATCAAACGCTATCTGTTGTGGACTGCCTCACCGTATTCGGACCCTCTTTTAGATCCGGGACCCAGGAGGGTGGTACTCCAGATGACACCTCGGCTGGCAGAGGAGACGGAGGTGTGCTGGCGACCCGGTCCAGAGTTGCCCCTCGGTACAGGTGATGATAAAGCGTTTGCAGATGCGCTTTCTTAAGTTTAAATTACTCAGAAATCAAAAGACTCGGGACGAGTCTGCGTTAGCTGGTTGCAATTTGACTATCCTGTCTGACTTGGCAGGAACAGCGTGAGGGGGGGAGAAAGGAGCCGCAGCCCCGTTCCCCGTTGGCGTTGTTCACACGTCCTCTCTCTTTCGTTGTCAAACACCGACTGAATCATGAACTGAAAACTTACCAAAAGCCTTTCTCTTCTCAAAGCAAAACTTGTGCGTCAGCAAATGTGTTTTGAATTTACTGTGAGAGTGTGTGTGAGCGAGTGTGAAGGTCACCACTAAAACATCTTCAAAACATTACTTAATTAAGTATTGATTCATTAGTTCATTATGACTACCCAAAGCATAATAATCATTCATTTGATTAAAACACATTTATAATGAGCAAAATGATAATAATGATTATTTAACATTTAAAATAAAGAAAAGGAAGTTTAAGACTTTGTTATGTTATGACTAGCTTCCATGAGAACAACATCTTCGGGCACTGCAGGTGGCAGATGTTATGGTTTGCAGCAGACTCTTGCAGACTTCATGTCGGCAAAGGTCTCACTCTGTGGGTGAAAGTTCTGCGCGACCCAGCTTTGACCCAGCCAGGCCAAGTACAACCTTTGGCACAGAAAACCCATATTTCCTCACGTTACAATACTTAGCTATTATTTGGGCTCCCTTTCTACAACCAAGTACTGATAAACAGCCAATGTCAAACTGAGGGGTTCCACTATACCCCTTTCCCTTTCAGCCTCTTAAAGTGACACAGTTTCCAGTTCAAATTGTTTTAATCACCAGATACCAGAAATGAAATATTTGGTTAGTGCTTAACCTTTTGATGCATGAATTATAAAATCTTCAACCATGATTATTTAACAATGTCTTTCATTCATCTTTAGGTGTGAATGAAACAAATATCAACAAATATTGTTTGTAACATTTAATCATTTGCATATAATTTTACTACATGTCCACCTCTGTGGACAGCATGCGTTCTGAACATAGACTATATTGACTGGACATACTGAAATCCACACGGAGGGTGTCAAATTAAATAAAGTACTCAACAGCTGTGCTAAACAGCCAAAACAAATGTGTAACAGAATGAAACGACTGTTTTCCACCTAAAAGTCATCCCCCCCCCCCTCCTCCTCCTCCTCCTCAGCAAGAACTAATCTGCATGAGATATTGCTCAAGGTCTCATGCTCTGCTTCTAAACTGTTTCTCCTTTCCAGCTCAAGAGAAGAATGACGACAAAGGATTCTTTTCAATAACTTAAAGAACTCTATTTTTAATAAGCTAATCAAACAAAGTGTTAGTCAATAATAAAATGTGAACCAATTTGTGAAATGAACATATTAATTACTTGATATTATAATCCTACTGAATATAATAAGTAATATAACTTTAAATGTTTCCACTAGAGACTGATAACACGTAAGGTTAAGCAACATGACACATTGCTTTTACTGATCCAATCAGAACCTTCCAGATCTGACGGAGGCGTGGTTTTGGCGGTGCTTGGTAATCTGTCCTCTTTTGATTCGACCGTAAATAAAAACATCCAAATTATAAAACTATGCCCACGTCATCTTTAACTCCAGTTCAAAGCTTTCTAGAGAATTTGTCGAAGTGGCCAATCCGTAACTTTCCTCTTCAGCCGAAAGAACCAACGACAAGCTGGATAAAATCTGTTGCACTTTACCAACCAAGCAACGGTTTCTTTCAGAATAAAAGCTGAACCATCACAACCCCGTTTTGGGTCTTGTTAGATGCCAATAAACTGTCGTGACCCAGAAGTATCTCAAGACTGGTTTGAGTCGGCAACCGCTGCTTTTCCTACCGGCTTCGGTTCCAGAGAAGGTCAAGCTGGACCTCGACATTCCTGATCTAACGGGGACTTCCGAAAGGGTACGTAGGCCGACAGAATGGCGTCTTAATGTGTGTTATAAATCTCCAAACCAAAGCTTAGCGCGAAAACATCATCTTCACTCCCAACAGAACTAATCGTTTCTCTGGATTTGCTGGTTCTGAACAACATTCCATACTACACCATTCTCCGTCTCACTTCACCTTAGTTACACCATACATTTAGTGTTTAAAGTTAGTCTAGTTTTAATTTGTTTAGTAATAAATCTTTAAACTTTTAAAACTTGACTCTCTTTCTTTTGTCTCTGAGTTAATACGAAGTGGTTACATAATCCCTGCAATAAAAAATTCCAATCTTCTGGTTTGTTATCCAAAGATCCATAAGATTGATTTCATATTTCAAATGGAATCTCACATTTTATGTTTCATTAAATAATATGTAAATTTTATCGTTACATAAGTAAATCACAGTTTTGAGAATCTGTTCACTGTAGTGACCATTTTGCAACAAGAGGTTAACTTTTTATCATTATGTTCTAGTTAAGTAGCCTCAGGCCTCAATTGACCTTGGTGGCTCAACAGAGAACAGCTGCGGCTGTTTTGATTTTTTTTTTTTTTTAGGTAGGCCTTGCTCTGTTTCACTTGTTCAACCCTTTTTTCTCCACCGCTCTGTGCTTCCTAGATACCACACGTACAAAGCAATCCATACACTCTCATTTATCCAAACAACAGTCAAAGCAGACAACATCTAAGACAACAAACAACAAAATAACTAGAGCAACATTTCTATTTCTCTGGCAAAACGCTCAAAAAACCCAAGCCAAATCAGAGCTGCGTTTATACTTCCGGTAAAAACGCTCAAAAACCAATTTTAACCTCTTTCTTATCACACCGGTCTGTTCATTTATATCTTATCACACCAGAGTTGCGTAAAAACCAAACCAAATCAGAGCTGCATTTATATTTCCAGCCAAAACGCTCAAAAACCAATTTTACTCTTAGTTATCACATCGGCTTATTTATAACTTCATCACACCAGGGCAGCGTTTATATTTTGGCAAAAACGCCCCAAAAAACCAAGCCAATAGAGCATTTCCGAAATCTGTTTATCTTCCTCTCTGACTATACCAAAACAGCATTCCAGGAATTTGTCAGTGTTTATATTTACCAGCTAAAACGCCCAAAAACCAATTTAACCCCTGGTCACCTAGGATTTTCTCTCGGTACCACAAGACAAAGCGACAAAAAACAACCCCCCAAGCAAACTCAGTGCTGGAGGAGATTAGGTAGTCGACAGTCCTCCGGCGTCGGTTCTTGGCGCCGCGAGGTGATGGGACCCCCGGCTTTCGATGGACCAAATAATGTCATGGATTTTATCAATATGTTTATCAATAACCCATTTCCTGTAGTGAAGAGAGAAGGAGACAATGAACAACAAGTCAAATAGATATAACTGTGGCAAGATGCTCGAAGCATAATGCACTGAACATCTGGTCACGGAGTTTATTTATAGAGAGGGAGAGATTGTGTGTGTGTGTGAAGTCAAGAATGTGTGTGTGTGTGTGTGTGTGTGTGTGTGTGTGTGTGTGTGTGTGTGTGTGTGTGTGTGTGGCTTGTATGGGTGTGTCTGAATGAGTGAGCATGGTGAGAGGCATAGAGCAATACATTTACATTCAGTAGATTGAGTCCATGATCAAGAATTAATAAACATAAGTTTTTCCATAACAATCATCATCATCATCATTTTCATCATCATCATCATCATCATCATCACCGTCATCACTCATATTCTATATCTATTCTATATAGAGAATAGATGACCTACTCATAAGTGGACTGAAGGCGCAACACCAAACCCATGCCAGAGTAACAGCTGGAGGAGGTAAAGACGGGGAAGATGCCCCGGTTGAGAAGCTACAAATGCTTGAACAACAAGTGATAAAATTCCTACAAACGAAGACTGTAGGTATTCAGAGCCATCATATTGCAGCATGTTACACTCTCCCCAAAAAAGACAGAAAAACAAAGCCAGCAATTATTCTTTGGTTTGTGAGTCGCAAAACAAAGATTGAGTTACTGAAAGAAGCTAAAAGGGACCGGTGTGTATTTAAATGAACACTTAACGAAAAAGACTGCTGAAATTGCAAGACAGGCATGCGGCCTGAAAAAACAACAAAAGATACAAGCGACATCGACGAGGAACTGCAAAGTAATGATAAGACTAAATGGTACTCCCGATAAAGCAAAAGTTGTGATGATAAGAGAACTCAAAAACTTAGAGCAATATAAATAATCAGGAATCTGTTATGGAATCCATTGGAACAGTGACGATTGGATAATAAACAATGGCTATGGAAAGTGTTTCTGGCCTTATGGTTAAAATTTTTTTTATGATAAATGGAAAAAATACAATACAACAACAAAAACATATAAATGAAACGTTTGGACACTGATTATAGGTTTCCATTCAGAGATATTGAAGAGGAAGACATTGATTATGAAGAGGACTGTCAAGGAGGTCATTTTGCTACAAATGCTGAGAAAACAAACTTCAAAACGTTTTACTATGCAGAGCATAACATGCATGACACTGAAAGTGATATTGACCCAGATAACCACTTCTTCAATAACAACAATAATACTCGTGACTCGTGAGTACTATACTGTACATACGGCCAATTCAATATGAATATTAAAATGGTTAATGCATTGCCGGTCATACATTTTAATAGTAGAAGCCTGTACAAATTTCTTTCTAAAATTACAGAATGTTTAAGTAAGTTAAAAAAGTTTACTATAATTGCAGTATCAGAAACGTGGCTCGATGATGAGAAAGTTAGTGAAATGGGACTGGAAGGATACAAATTATTTACAACGAATAGGGTGAATGAAAAAGGAGGCGGTGTTGCTGTATATGTAGTTAACGTTTTGAAATGTAGTCTGATTGAATGTATGTCAAGCACCATAGATGATGTATTGGAATGTGTTACTACTGAAATCCTTGTTGGAAAAGCTAGCAATATAATTATAAGTTGCATCTATAGGACACCAGGATCATGTCTTGAGACATTCAATGAAAAATGTGCTGCTGTGTTAAGCAACCTAAATGATAAAAACGTGCAAAAAATTTGTGGTGATTTTAATATAGATTTGCTAAACCCAAATGGACATCAGAAAACTACAGATTGCATTAATACAATGTATAGTAACTCTCTTTCCCCTGTAATTATAAAACCAAGTAGAATAACAATTGATACAGCTACATAGATAGATGATATATTCACAAATAAAGTTGATAATGAAGTAGTAGGTGGACTTCTTATAACTGATATAAGTGATCATCTTCCTGGTTTCACAATTTTTCAAAATTATTTTGGGATTAGAACTAAACAAAAAAAATCAGACATTTGATACGATACGACAGAACAACAAGAGCCATTACTGCCCTTCAGATAGACTTAAAGGAACACAATTGGGATGAGGTTCTTGAAAATGAAGATTCAAACAGTGCATATGATGCATTCATATCAATCATAATTTCACTATTGAAAAACATTGTCTTTTAACGAAAATCACTAGAAAGCCTCACAGATCATGTGTCTCTGTGTCTGTCAACCTGTCAATGGTGTACCCTGCCTGTTTGCCCGAAGGCTGCTGGAGATGGGCACCGGCATCCCTGCGAGGATAAGCAGGCATCGCTAATGGACGGATGGGTTCTCCTCATCTGATTGCTGACACACACTCACACACATGCTTCTCCCACACTCACCTCTCAGATGTGACCTTTACTTCTGTTTGCATGATTACACTTTACCCTGAACTGTGTGAAACAGTGTTTTATTGGATCTCGACGACAGCTTATTGACTTCTCCCATCACCTAAAGGGCAACACATGAAATAATGAAATTATACTTTGGTTTTTCTCTCTTACATGAGCATTAAAAAAACACCTCCACCATTCATAGCTTCATTTGCTAATAATGTGCCGAATTCCACCTGCAGCCAGGAAGACCTAACAGAATGGATTAGGGTGGTGTCCCAGCCCTTAGAGGGCAGGCCTTTGGCTGCAGTTGGTGAATACAACCATCAGTAGATCAGCAGCAGGGCTCCAGCCTGGGTTTGTTCTTCCTGCTACCTGCAACCATAAATCATCAGATCTGAAAGGATCTCACAGCAGGTTGATTAGCAGAAGCCAAAAGGACAAGAAGAGGAGAATGTTCAGCTGTGTGGAAGAATGTGAGTCTAATCAGAGCTGAGGGCCAGCAGATTAATTACTCTCTCTCTCTCTCTCTCTCTCTGACATGCACAAACACAAACCCTACCTACCTAGGCAGCAGACGGCATTGCCTCAGCCCAGTATGAGATCCCCCCCCACCCCCCACCCACACACACACACACACACATACACACACCACTGACACCCCCCATGCACACGTGCAAACACAAACACACCACACACACACACACACACACACCATACCATACCATGTTTATTTATAAAGCACATTTAAAAACAACATGACAGCTGACCAAAGTGCTGTACAGTAAAAAGGACAACCCCCAAGATAACAAAAGATAAAAGTCATATAGGAGTTAAGAGGGAAAGTCTAAAAAATTGTAAAAGAAACATACAACAATAAAATACAGAGTCACAATAAAACGTAAAAACACTAAAAGCTAGATCATTGAATGAAAGCTAAATGATAGAAGAAGGCCTTCAGTACCAACTTAAATCGACCCAGTTCTGGGGCCTGTCGAACACTAAGGGGAGAGCATTCCAGAGTTTAGGAGCAGTGAACGCAAAGGCTCGCTCTCCACAAGATTTATACTTCATTTTCGGGACGCACAAAAGCAAATGATCTGCAGATCTCAGGTTTCTGGTTAAGGCTTTATCAGTTCTGAAAGATAAGCCGGGGAGAACCAGCCGGCAGCCCGCGCAGCAGACAGAAGCCGCGATCAGACAGAGATGCGCCGGGCTGCGGGGAGGGGAGAAACGGGTGGAAAACATCGGTCTCCCGAGAGCTCCACAAGCCGATAGTCAGAACCCAGCTCCACCAACATGTTATATTTCAACCCATTTTCTACAGTGCAGCATTATGTTAAATACACTGGGTTTTACCCTATTACATTTAAATTTCATGGTTAAACAGTACATGTTAAAATCTAAGCTCAGCTCGGCAGTGACCTAAAATACATAAATATAATTTTTTGGGCCGGGACTTTAACGGGTTAATTATGATTAATTAATTAGAAAAAAATGACGTGTTAAAAAATTAACGCCTTTAATCACAGCTTGCATTTCGAGAAAGGCGGAACCTTTGTTATTGATCGATTTCCTCGTAGACCGAATATCACTGACGCACACAACAATGCACAGTGCCAATGGCTACTAAAATGGAATAAAAATAGAAAGAAGTTTCCTTGGTTGGACTGATGCAGGATTTAGGGAACCCGTCCGCCTCTTTTCTTAACTTGGAAAATAAAACTTCCAGACAACTACGGAGTCCGTGTCGCAGACATTTTTCAGAGATCGTGGCACCGGAAACTTTACAAAAGTTGCGGTAAGCTATATTTTTAACATTTACGTAACATCTGTGCAGCGCTGAAAGCTCCAGACAGAATAATTCTTTGTCCTAACAGTAGTTTATGAAAGTAGTCAGACAAACGAGAGGCACCTGGCTGCCGCTGGGAGAACGCTCCGTGTTCTCACTACTCTGTAAACAATCACAAGCAACGTGTCTTAAAGTTGAAAACAGAAGTTTAAGTTAAAACAGAAACACTCTAAAAATGCGATTAATTTAGATTAATTCATTACAAAGCCTCTAATTAAATAGATAAAATTTTTTAATCGAGTCACGGCCCTAATAATTTTACTTACCAAAAAAAATGAAGAGGAGACTCCTTGGACGCTCTATTAGTGCAATTAATGCCACAGCAAGTCATTTTGTCCAACAATTGTACAAAAATTTCCAAAACAGAATACACAAACACAGAGACTCAAAATCCCGGAGCAGTTTCCAAGCCAGACCGAGGCTCTACTGAGGCCTTTCCACAGAGCTAGCTCTGCGGTCACGTGGGTCTGATGCTCATTAATTATACAGAATTTTAGGCTTTTAATACACTTAAACAGAAGAGTGAGAAAAAAATTCATCCCCCTCAGAGTTGTCATGAGTATAAACTAGATCATTTAAACAAAAAACATGTTTTGGCACCAGGCTGTAAACATGTTTATTTCTGCTGTGAAATTGGTATTTTAACATGGGAGTCAATGAGGATTTGCTCGCTTCTGACACCAGCCCCCAGCGGATGAGGGTGGAACTGCAATTTTTGGTACTTCCGGGTTGGACTCAATTTTTGAGCCGCATTGTGGAGGCTTGGTACACACGCAAATGAACACACATGTTCACACACACAGACACACACAAACACACATACACACACACAAACATACGTACACACGCAAATGCACACACACACACACACAAACAAACTCTCACACACACACACACAGGAAGGTGAATGTGGAGTGCAGGTGGACCATGTTGGTGATGTCTAAGCTAAGCTTTTATGTGTTTCCTGGGAGCTGCACACTCCTGAGTGCTAAAGCTGTTCTGATGCTCTTCTGTGGTCAGGCTGCTTCCTGGCTGCACCATCTTTATGGACATTTTCACTACAGCTTCATCGGTCCTTTGGTGCCGCTCCTTCCCATGCAGGTGAGATCAAACTGATGAGCTGTACAGCCAGCTTGTTACACAAAGCACCTCAGAGTGTGTCAGCCATCATCTGCACACTCAGCTGACGCATTGAAGTAGAACGTTTGTTGGCCTGTCATGTGTGGGGCTAGCCACTAACCTGTCTTGTAACTTGTGTTATCTCCTAATGGCCGCAGTGCTTGTGGAGAGGAGCAGATGTGGGAAACAAGAAAACCTACCAAACCAACCAAAGCAAATGTAAGGTGCATTAAACATGGAACGTCGTCAGCTTGGTTCGTGAAACAAATGCATGAAGTTTTGTAAGAACATCTTCAGGATGGCACAGGAGCAAGACATTCTCATTTCTGTTCTCCCATACAGAGCTCTCTCTCTCTCCCTGAGAGCTCTCTTGTGTCCACCTGTCAATAGAAGAGACTGCACTGCCCCTCCTGCTCAAAATAATCCTCCTCAAGCCCAAAAACTCAACTTGAAATCAAAATTATCCAACAGACATGAAGCCCCAACCAGGGTATAGTGTAGCCTGCCACTCTGGCCAGATCCCAATACTCGCATTTCCACCCTTCAATTGCGCGTTCCAGTCCAGGGGCGCAAGTACGTCGTTGCACCCTTGATCCGCTCACGGCCCAAGTGCGCATTGATGCAGGTGTGGGAATTTTAAAAGGCTCATATCATTTTTAACTGCATTTATGCATTTTCCTGTTTCAGCTGCAAATTTTGAGTTTTACTTTGAAAATCCTGTAAAGCAATAAATAAACTAATCTTGTCATCAGGTCCTGCTCCACTCTCAGAAGCTAGTCTCCGGTCTAAAACCACACGATATGTGGCTTATGGACCTTTCACCTAGCATCAGCTCTACTCTGCCTGAACCGGATTGGGATTGTTCCCATTTAGGTAGCCTTGCATTTCCCTACGCACAACCAGACATCTTTTCAGCCCTCTACTCAAGGAGGTCTGCCTGGAGCCGAACAGGGCGGACATGCTCACTGCTGACTGATTGGTTGGCTCAAAAGCATGCCTACCTTTAGAGGGAGCCTCTGATTGGAGGATAGAAATAGCCTGTGAGGGATTCCCGCATGCGTGATTCATTATCATTCTTGATGCTGTGGAGTTAACAAGCCTCTAATTAAGGCTGTCTTTCTCTGTTCCTCACTGCTGTGAGGAAGCACACACACACACACACACACACACAGAGTGCCAGATACAGCAAAGCAGGATAGACTCCAAAAGCAACACTTCTCACTTTACTTTTGTTTAATAATGGCGACACCACGGACATCTCTGCACTCTTTTGTCCTGCCAACATGCTTGGAGATGCGCTCATGACATCAGAGCACAGACCGCCCATGTGCTTGTAACGTAGGAGTGAGCAGAAGTCACCACACATTAAGTGTCCAGCTGGTTCCATCTGCCTGGAATATTGAGTGGTTCTTCATACCAAAACAGTGCCCTGTTTACCTTGTCTAGCTTTGCCATCTGGATACGCCGTCAAAACAAACTCTCATGTTGACATGGAGCTGCACTCACAAGGTCTACTCCAGAAGACCTGACTTTCATACTCTTTATAACGTTAATGAATCTTTTTTGGCCTCATACAATGATTTATTCCCTTTAAATGTTAATCACAATTACATTATATGATGAATGTTTTATCTAAAGTGATTTAATAATGCCTTGACTGCTTTACAGTAATGAATGAATCAACATAATTGTTTATTATTTCATGACTTATTTCAGATTTTAAGCACACCAAATGAGTCCACTTGATGATTTAATAATGATTTATTATCAGTTGCATTCACATATTAATATCAGTGTATTAACCAATGAATGTTTAACTATCTACATCTTGAATTAAATGAAATAAGCTTTCTAAGCATCTGAGAAAGGGGGAGGTCTGAGGAACCTTTGATAACTCCTATAAACATTTCTCAAGTCTGGTTTGTCCAAATTTTATCAACAATGAACCTTAAAAGAGGAATCACTTCCCATATTCCCCAGTTCCAGCCAAAGCTTCCAGCTTACGCTAAATTCCCCTCCATTGGGGAATCAAACCAGAATTTTCTGTGGAATAATTTTATCGGTTTATGATCCATCCTTTTTCAGAACCAATCTACAAACAACTCATCATCCATGAAACGGTCAGCCTGCAGCCTGGGAGATGATCTCTGCCCTGCTGATGTGGATTCATAGGAATATGGTTTGTGACATCCAGAAGTAAAACTCCTATCTTGCCGAGGAAACGTCGATCGTCGAGAAGCCTCCATACACACGGGTACCGTAAACCTACACTGGCGTTGGATGGGTTAAGATTCATTTAATAACTTGTTAAACATCATTAAACAAACAGCCAGATTTATTTTATAAACCCAGACATCACACCTTTCTGAGTCACTTAATGAAGCTCTTAAAACATACAAGGTCATGTTTCATCAGAGTCCATTCATTGTTTCATTTGTAGGGTTAAATATTGTTGCTTTTAAGCTTAATATATTACCTTTACTTATGACCAATAAGATGTGATATTCTATATAAATATAGATTATCAACCAGTTTGGTCTTTGGATGTTTAATCGGAAGATTCTAGGATTCTTTGCTTTTTCAGGATCAAACACACTTCGTATCAATTCAGACAGAGTCAAGTTTACAAGAATTTATTTTCTAAACAATTAAAAGCATGACAAGTTAACTAAGACTACTGTGATGGATGAATCTAAGTGGATGGGATGTGATGTATAGTGATTGAATGGTGTGTGTTTATCAGAACCTTGTATCTAGAAGAACTGAGTTCTGGGCGTGAAAACATGCACAACATGCCCTGTAGGTTGTAAATTGTAACCCCGGGTTTCCACGGGAGCCGTCAGCAGCACGTTACTGCAGCAGCACGTCTTGCTCGCGTAAACTGCTGCTTGGCCCTTCCCACGAGACGCGAAGCAGCAGGGAGCAGCTGTCACCGACCGAGCACGAAGTCACACGAGTGACTTCGTCAGTAAACACAACAACAAGCAGGAGAAAATTACAACATGGTTTGTGTTTTATGTTCTGTCCGTTTTATAATCGCCAACACGGACCTGAAAAACAAAGGAGACCGCTAGCTAGGTGATAACTTCTCACGGGGCCGCACAGTTAGTAACGTTTTTTAAAAGTAAAGCAACCGGAAAGCAGTACGTTCTTTATTCTGAAAATCTCGGGAGCTTCTCTCCATTTCCTCGTCCGATTTCCTGTCTTTCCTTCCCCAAAAATGTCGAACTTGACCCATTTCAGAGTCGTCGCGCGTAGAAAATAGAACCGGCGCGTAAAGGCCGCGACATGCTGCTTCTGAGACGCGGCCGACTCGCGCTGCTGACGGCTCCAGTGGAAAAGGTTCTGTTGACCACAACGGTTCCTATCAGCAGCTATGACGTGCTGCTGCAGTAACATGCTGCTGACGGCTCCCGTGGAAAGCCGGGGTAAGTCGCTTTGGATAAAAGTGTCTGCCAAATAAATAAACATAAACATAAAAGAATTTGGTTTGCATTAAACTATGAAGTTGGTTCTTATCAAAACGGCATCAGACGCAATCATGTGTGTCTACCTCACCCTTTCTTTGGAGACCCTCTTCGTGGATCTGGAGGTCAGGAAGGTCGTATGACCTCTGGGCACCGAGGTTCAACAGATTAACCGCAGCACCGATGCTCCAGTCCAGAGATGTCGCCAGGCAGACAGGTTGGAACTAGTTTGCGTCTAGAGCAGCTGTTTCTGAATAGCTGAAGGAACTGTTTTGCTGTGTCAGCTGTAGGCAGCTTTTAGCTTGTCGAAAGCTTGTCAAGAGGTGCGGTGTGAGCAGAGTTTCCCTCCGATGGCCAGTCAGAGTTTGCTCAACTAACAGAATGCTGGAATGCTGAATCACTCCGTAAGTGATTCTGTTTTAATATTCTCATATTATGATTTACTTGGCCAATCGGGACGTGCCATGTTAAGAGGTGTTAACAAACAAACCTCAGAACAGCACGCCTTCTTTCAGATACAGGATGCTCTGATTTGTGGGTGAGAAAATATCTATGTGCAGTGATGTTACTTTAACTTTAATTATCTCTAATGAACATTGTGTCTGAGTGTAGATAATGATTCACTCGTTAAATCAAACATTACTGATCATAACATCAAAATGTTTCATTGTAATTATAAAATTCATTTCAACAACACTAATTTGAGCACAGATTAATCAAAACATGTCATTAGTATTCATATAACATTTGTTCATTCAACCATATTATTATTTAATGATTATTTAACTTATCAGTCTTAAAAGTTCCTTTTTCACGAGAGTGAGCAATCCTGCGGTGTTATCAAAAAGAAGGCTTTGTTTGGGAACACAGGCTGACATCTTGTTCCTCCTGAAATGTCAACAAGGTTTGCAGAACCTTGTGGCTTGTTGGAAGATAGGATGTAAAATCCACCTTATGGGCCATTCCCATTTGTACCGGGTCGGCCCGGGCCGGGTAGCCCCAGTCGGCCCCAGCCTGGCCCGGTTGACTCCACACATCCTTGTCTTAAGCCCATGTGGGCTGATTCTACCCACCAATCAGAGGCTTGCTCTAATGGAAGGTGTGAATTTGCTGTCAGCAGTGGGTGTGTTGGCCCTGGTCGGCCTGAAGCAGACCCCCTCGAGAAGAGGGCTGAGAATGAGCCTTGGTTGGCCCGGAAAAATACCAGGCCACCCAGATATGTAAACAACCTACGCTACCCGGCCCGGGCCGACCCGGTACAGATGGGAATGGCCCATTAGAGGGTGGAATTAGGTCTGTAGATGACCGGTGGCATGTAGGTCAATCTGTAGGTGAAAACTGACCATTCCTGGACGTTACATATTTATAATCATTTGCATCATCATTAGTAGTAGAAATGTAGAAATAAATAGATTTTCATAAACTAAAGTTTTATCTCTGTGTCAAACTATTATGAAGTGTTGTTTCCCTGGCATACCCAAAGTACCTAGTTACATCATCAATCGCTGTTAAAGGTTTCTTTCTTTTTTTTTTTGCGCAAGACCAAACAACATGAGGGGATCAGTAAACCGTGTAAGGTAACCTGTTTGATCCACAGAAACACAACTCAGCTGAAAAATGGTGTTGCTGGACATTTTCTCAGTTTTATGGCTTTTTGTCAGACTCTGAACCAGGAAATGGCTGCAGGCAGTGAAGCAGCAGGCAAAAAACTCTGGAGCAACCAGTGACTCCGCCCCCCAACTAATTAGCGGCCAGATTCACGATGCCAGCCCGACTCAGCCTTCCCATGTACCTCAATGGAGCAGGGACTAAAAATACGGGAGAAAGTAGAGGGCAAATACTGAACCGTGTCCTTGGGAACAGCGGTCAGGCTGAGCTGCATCGGTCCGAGCTGCTCTGAGTAGTGCTCCTGGAAGACCACCTTAAGATGCTGTTGTGGGCGGAGCTTAACTGAAACAAAGTGTTTAGTTTCTGGGTATCAATTCAGGCTGATGAAAATGACTCGTATTTTAGATAAGTGACATCCGAATAGTGTGCCTACCTTTGTTTTCGAAGGGTTGAAACAGCATGATACAAAACCTTTAAAGTGTGTGTGTGTGTGTGGGGGGGGGGGGGGGGGGGGGGGGGGGGGCACCACCCATAAGTTTGCCAGTATGCCAATGGAGAGGGACATGGAAATAAGGTGTGTGTGTTTTGTTTGTATGTGTGTGTGTGTGTGTGTGTGTGTGTGTGTGTGTGTGTGTGTGTGCATGTGTGTGTACAATGCATAATGCCTGCCTTGTGCTCATTTGTGCATGTCTATCAGTGTGTTCTGAATGCGGTACAAATGAGAGAGACACGACTGCTGTCCTTGTCAGAACAGCTGCTGTCTCCTCGTTGCTCTTTGAGAGCTTTCAGCACTCCATCAACCATCCAGCCTTCTATAGGAGAACACACACATAAACACACAACTACTATGAACACAAACACACACGAACTATGTGTGTAAAAACCCCGTTTCCTGCTGTAAACACATCATATACATGTAAACACTAACACAACTGAAACAGATTTTGTGCCGACATCATTCCTCTTCACTATTTTACCACCTTCCCCTCCCTCCTCATCTACCCACCCCCCAAATCCTCATTACCTTAATTAGATCCAGCAGATGAACATCGTCTCATCTGCTGGGGAGGAGGCGAGGCCTCGTGATGCAATAAGGCTCATTTGCATCGACAAAGTTAATTGCAGGAGCGGAGCAGGTGTATGGCAATAATGATCATCACACATGACACTCACCTGTGACCGCTGGCATACGTCACACACACACACACACACACACACACACACACACACACACAACAAAACCTAAAATACTTACCTCTGTTGTCACAAGTTTTTACTTCTAAGATGCGTCAGAACTGCTGCTGAGATCACTCAGGTGACAGCTACAGAGTTTATCATCTGGAGTTCGGTGAGTGTCTCTGAGCAGTTTGTTTACAAGCTGTTTTACGGGTATCCAACAGAACCTTAAAATCACCACAGTTGTGCCAAAAGACACAATGGTAAGATGACTAGGAATGACCTGATTAGGCCCTGAGAGAACTAATAACTCAGCAGGATTTTAAAGCTGTCTGATGATTTTCTAAACCTGAAAGATCACGCACATGGTGATAAAAAGTCACTTTTGGCCCTACAGTGTGGCGTCCATCCAGCCATTAAGCAAAAATATACATGAACCAATCTCACACAAACACGAGGAATCCTGCCAAACCTGTTCAAACGGTGACTTTGCAGTAAAGGTGATCATTAAACCCAAAATATACCAACATCAATGACAATAATCAACACATTTTGCTATATTCTGTCTTTTTTTAAAGAAGAAAAGATGAATGCAGGTCGGCAATAATCGTGCCCGGTTACGATGCTGTGCTACAGTCGATGGGGTGTAGTGCTGTGAGTGTGTGGTCTCAATGGGCTGCAATAGAATTATCTTTGCATTTGAGGCAGCAGATGCTCAGGAGGTGGATCAGGCAGTCCACTAAGGCCCGCTCACACAGTTACATAATTATGCTGATTTTGATCCAATTCTCTTGAGGCCATACCAGGCAGCTTTTCCATCATTGTAAATAATTTTCTTCAGCCAGTGTCTGCTACAATGATCGTTTACAGCAGTGAACCTCAACTGGTGGTCCGCGGGCCACATATGTACCTGACCATTCCGCTCAGCCCCACAACCCTTTGGGCCCTAACGTCTCCCACCCTCATGTCCCAAATATCAGTAATTGTACACGTTTTCCAAACAACTAAACTACAATCAAAACAGTTTAGATGGAAAACAAAGCCATTGTAAGTATTAACTCATTCACTGCCATTGACGACTAAAGTCGTCATTTGCATTTTTTTACTGCGTGGACATCGGAACGAGCCCCCGCACCATGAGAACAAACATCTCAGCTCTAAAGCCGATCTTCATCCGCGTACGTCACACGATCAGGAAGCAGAAAATCCATGTGTTAGGAGATCGTTTTGGGCCGCTGCTGTAAAAAAAGTGAGGCGCGAACCGGAAAAGCTTCTGCCGATCACAATTCAACAACAGATTATGAAAGAACGGATAACGCTTGAAACATGCGGATTCTTCCTGATGTAAGAGGTGAGTCTCCACTTTATTTTGGTTGTTTTGGCGTCGACATCATCCTAGCGCGCAACACTCTGTGACTCTTAAAAAAACTGTAAAAATGCTGAGAAACGCTGGCAGCGAAGGGCTTTAGCGAAACGGCCGGCAGTGAACGAGTTAATAAATAAAGATACAATAATTCTTGAACTTTATTTTAGAAGAGTACCTGGCCCTCACGGAGAGCTGGAAACACCTCCGGCCCCTGAACAAATTTAGTTGAGGACCCCTGATTTACAGGGTAATGAAATGTCACTCAGACCCCCACCACCCCCCATGGCCCGGATACCGCATTTGCAACTTCAAACTGGTGTGCCCTGAGGATGTGACGTGTGGCCAGTCATAAGCTGTGTAAGATGTGGCCATGCTGAGTCTCAGTAACCTGCTCTTTAGCAGCTGACGTTAACAGCAGCAAAGCATATTTCTGCCATCCACTCATCAGACGTTTCCTTTATGTTGCTTTGTGTTCTCATGAACATCCATCATTACACATTACTAAATCTCTTCATATGTTTAATTAACCTCTGACCTCTTAAATGACGAGGATAGGTTGTGTCTATGAGGGAGCATTTGAGATGAGTTCACTTAAAGACCACCAGTCCCATAACTTCAAAAAAAAAAAGGAGAAAAAAGACCTCGGTAGCAAACTCAGTGGTTTAACACCAACCGAAGGAAACTTTCTGCAACCTGAATAATTCATATACTTCTGAGTGAGGATCACACCTCCGCTCTGCAAGGTAAGGGTGTGACGACGTGTTTCGCTAGAGCTATGTCTGGTTGGGTGGACAAGGTGGTGCTGGTGACGGTTGCACCCACATTGACAGTGTAAGAAGGCTTTCACTGTGCATATTTAACACTGCTAGACTCAACACCACCTCAGGACACATTTAGATGCTATGAGGGGTAGCGTCACAGAACAGGATCTGTATCAGGAGGGACCAAATGTGCTTCCTTTCATTTCCGATGATTCTCGGGTCATATTTGAGTTTTCTTTTTGCACTCCCACCACACATTAAAGAAAACTCAAATCAAATTGTTGACTTGAAACATGAGAATCATGAAGCACCTTTCACCATCAGATATTAATAAATATTTTTTCACCGGTGAGCTGCTGGGAACACGACTAAAGCTGTATGCTAATGCCCAAGGTTTCCAGGAGAAAGCAAAAAAATGGCGGTGCGGATCTGGATGGAGTCAAATTTTTCAGGATATGAGCCAGACAGGAAGCAGGACGTGCTTCAACGAGGTGCATCTGTTATTATTTCTAAATAAAACCCATGTTGCATTTCTTTCTGGCCTTTTTTGAATTATTATTGTTAATGATGGAGACATCACTTCACAGTGCATAACAGTTGGGGTTAATTTTAAAAGTATATATATATATATATATATATATATATATATA
>SSNQ01034701.1:1249745-1256119 GCA_006942095.1 Nothobranchius kuhntae | reverse complement strand
TGTAACTCTTTAATAACCTTCTTTACTCAGAAAATTGCTTCCATACACCAGCAATTAATTCCAAGCTCTTCCCCTCCCCCTGAGATTCTTTCACCCCACCAGTCATTTTGTTCCTTTCTTCTTCCCACCTCATCCGAAATATCTGTTCTTATCTGTAAATCCAAGCCCCCACCTGCTCTCTTGACCCGCTCCCTACAGTTTTGGTTAAAACATGTCTCACTTCCCTTCTCCCTCTCATAACCGCCATAATCCACTCCTCCCTCTCCACCGGTATTGTTCCCTCACTTTTCAAAACTGCATCTATTACTCCAATATTAAAAAAATGGCACTGATCCCAATAATTTCAATAATCTTTGTCCCATCTCAAATCTTCCCTTTCTTTCAAAAATACTGGAAAAAATTATCTCTGTTCAACTCCATGATCATCTCACCCTCAATAGCCTCTATGAGCCCTTCCAGTCTGGTTTTCGCCCTGGCCACAGATAAAAATCACTAAAGACCTCCTCACTGCTGCCGATGCTGGACTGCTCTCCATCCTCATCCTCCTTGACTTGAGTTCGGCCTTCGATACCATCTCTCACACCATTCTCCTCCATAGATTGTCTTCCCTTGGCATTTCTCATACCCCACTTGATTGGTTCCGTTCATATCTCTCTGGCCGTACTCAGTTTATTCAACTCAAATCCTTCACTTCCCGTCCCTTCCCTGTCACTACCGGCATCCCCCAAGGCTCTGTTCTCGGTCCACTCCTTTTCATCACTTACCTTCTTCCCCTGGGAAATATTTTCCATAAATTTGACATCCATTTTCATTGTTACGCGGATGACACCCAGCTCTATGTATCCTCCAAACCCTCCTCTTCACTCCCTCCTTCCTCCCTCACCAATTGTTTATCTGAAATCAAAGACTGGTTCACATCAAACTTTCTCAAACTTAACAGTGATAAAACAGAAATGTTACTTGTTGGCACTAAATCCTTACTATCCAAAATCCACAGCTTTACACTTTCTGTCGAAAACTCCTTAGTTTCCCCCTCCCCTCTGGTCAAGAGTCTGGGTGTCATCCTCGACTCCTCACTATCCTTCCAGTCCCACATAAACAATATTACCTGGTCTGCCTACTTCCATCTACGTAACATTAACCACCTACGCCCCTCCCTCACTACTCACTCAGTCGCCATCCTTGTCCACAGCCTTATCACTTCAACTCTCTACTGCAACTACTGCAACTCTCTTCTCTTCGGTCTTCCTCACAAATCCCTCCATAAACTCCAGCTTCTCCAGAACTTGGCAGCCCGCATCATTACCAGAACTCCTTCCTTCCACCCCATCCATAACCTAGCTCCCCCGTACCTTTCAGACCTCCATCATCCTTCAACCTCCACCCGTTCCCTCAGGTCCTCCTCCACCATCCACCTCTCGGTCCCACCTTTCCGTCTGGTCACTATGGGGAGCAGGGCCTTCAGTCGCTCTGCTCCTCAGCTCTGGAACTCACTCCCTCCTGACCACCATAACAACTGACTCCCTCACTCTCTTTAAAACCAGACTCAAAACCCACTGTTCCGTCTAGCATTCCAATAATTACTCTCTTTGCTCCAATCTGTCTGTTTATGCTGTTCTATCTTTTATTGTTGTGTTTTTATCTCTGTCTGTAAAGTGTCCTTGAGTGTTTAGAAATGCGCTGTTGAAATATTAAGATGAAACAGCCAAGATATTTAAGAAAATCAAGGATAAGACCTCTACGATGACATGCTCAGTAAATGTCACAGACAATGGCAAACAGAGGAGCAGGTGTTGGAAATACTATTGTGCAAGCACACCCCTACATGTGATATACCACCGACAGGACATAGGACAACTAAGACAAACAAAAACTGAGGTTTAGGTAGCATGAGGTTGAGGTTCCATTTTTGGTTCTTTTTAAAACACAGGGAAGGTTTCTCTTTACCTTGCTAACATTTCATTTGCTGACCGGAAAACATCCTCAGAGCTGACACTGATGGTGGCATCACTTCCTACTCCATTTATCCGCTCTCCCCTCTCCGATGATTCAGTCCCATGTACAATCCAATGTGTAGACCCCATCGTCTCTGTTCATAGTCCCGCATCCACGTCTCCTTATCTCTATAGCTTCTTTTATCCATCTTTTGTATTTCTGTTGTTCGGTGTTTATTATCCTTCTGTTGTCCCAGTCCATTATATGGTTTTCTCTTGTGCAGTGATCTGTTACGGCTGACTTCTTTATTGTGCTTTCTGCTTTTTGTTTTGCTGCTCTTGTGTGTTTTTGACTTGTTTCTTTCTCACACTCCTTTCTATGTTCTATTGTTCGTGTGTTGAGTTGGCGTCCGGTTTCTCTTATGTATGTTTTATTGCAGAGTTCGCATGGGATTTCGTAAACAACTCCACATTTATGTCCAGCTGGTATCTTGTCTCTTGGGTGCACTAGTCTGTTTCTAACAGTTGTGTATGGTTTTGTTGGTGTGTTTATGTTGTGCTTTTTCATTGTTGCTCTTATTTTGTTTTGCCTTTGATGTATGGTAAGGGTATCACTGGTTTTGGTTCTTGTCTTTCTGGGTTTCTGGTTCTTTGCTTAGGTTGTTCTTTTCTTTCTGTTGTTGTTTGTTGTTTTCCTTCATTTATTGTCCATGTCGGGTTTACGCAGGTCTTTAAAGCATGTTGTATGTGTTTGTCCTCTTGTAAACAATAGGATGGAGGTATGTTACGCTGTAGCCTTCCTCAGAGCTCGGCGCTGTTGACAGTGTCACTTCCTTCTCCGCGGACAGCAGAGGACAGTGTCGCCCTCTGCTGTCCACGCTATCCTCGCCGATTGTAATATTGAAACAAAATCTTTTGATCAAATCATGAACTGCTTTCTTTTTACTTTATTAAGTCTCCAAAGGAAATTCCATGACATGACATTTAACTTTAAGCTGGAGAGTTAATGGTGATTTTCATTCATCTATCTAGTTGGTGGAAGTTACATTAAATCAAGTAAACAACTAAATTTTCTGCAGAGAAACACCCTGAATGTGAAACTGTTGACAGAGGAGAACACAAACAACTCCACATCATTTATAGCTCAACATCAAACCTGCTTTTAAATCCAAGCTGCTTTTGCTGCTGTGTGTTAAGAGCAGCTCTAGCAGAGAGTAATGAGTCCACAGGATGGAGTGCTCCGAAGAGTCAGTGGTGTCACCGTCAAAGAGAAGAACTCAGACGGCCGATTGGCCAAGGCCTCACAGGTAATTTAAACAGAATGAGGTGGGGAGAAGAAGCTGCACATGGTGGATTTAAATAGAAGAACTCAAGGATTGTTGAAGTGAAAATGTGATGATGGTGCCAGATGGCAAATTTTCAGCCACTTCAAAGAGCCAGGGCCGCTGCTTTGTAGGCATTCTGCCGACTGCGCCTCCTTTCATGTGGAGGTCAGAAGGGTTCAGTGATGCTCCGTCTGAGCCTCTTCATTAGACACTTCCTTCATTACAGACAGACGTTTTAATTGTCTCTGTATTGTTGGCATATTGCTTTTCTGGCAAAGCAGTTTTTCTCAGCTTTGACACAAAAATCTGCATTTTATTTGAAATTATTTTATTGAGTTTATAAAAAAAATCTGGAGATGTAAACAAAAGTTTTCTGTTTAAATAAACAACTGATCATTACCCAGTGTGTGTGTGTGTGTGTGTGTGTGTGTGTGTGTGTGTGTGTGTGTGTGTGTGTGTGTGTGTGTGTGTGTGTGTGTGTGTGTGTGTGTGTGTGTTGGATAGCTGCATACACAGGACTTTCAGTTAACTGATACTGGTCAGCAAGAAACCAATTATTCTTGGGTGACGGTGGCACAGGAGAAAGTGCTCGCCCCGTAATCGGAAGGTTGTAGGTTCGAGTCTTGCTCAGTGTGTTGCTGTCGTTGTGTCCTTGGGCAAGACACTTAACCCCCCTTGCCTGCTGGTGGTCGGAGGGACCGGTGGAGCCTGTGCTCGGCAGCCTCGCCTCTGTCAGTGTGCCCCAGGACAGCTGTGGCTACAGTGTAGCTCATCACCACCAGGGTGTGAATGGGTGAATGACTGGTTGTGTTGTATAGAGCCTTGGGGGGTTCCAGGACTCTAGAAGGTGCTATACAGCCCATTTACCATTTGTTTAATTTAGCCATTACATTATGACCAGTCAGCAGCAGCTCCCCTCTGACCAGTGGGGGTCCAAAGAGCCGTGGAACAAGGTGTGTTCTGGTCAGTGGGGCTCTGCAGAGATGTTGAGGAAGATGGCAGTTATCAGAGAGGGAAGGCCAGGATGGACCAGAGCTGTGGTTAGTACCCAAAAAAACAAGATCGTCAATACAAGCTGCCGAAATGAGCTTCCTCCATCAGGTGGCCTGGCCCAGCCTTAGAGAGGGAGAGAGGAGCTTGGACATCTGGGAGAGACTCAGAGGGTAGATGCTGCTCCTCTACATCTAGAGGAGCCAGCTGAGGAGGTTCAAAGATTTGGTCAGGAGGACGTCTCTTAGACGCCTCCCAGGGGAGGTGGTCTGGACATGTTCTGCCAGCAGGAAGCTCTCAGATCTACCTAAGACATGCCCGAGGGATTACATCTCCATGTTGGCCCAAGGACACCCATGGATCCTGCTGGTGGGGGTTGCTGGTAAAAGGGCCGTTTGAGCCTCCATGACTTGCATAAGTGGAGGAAAATGGACTATCTGTAGATTTCACTTTAAAACCTTTAGTTCCAGTATTGCTTTGTACTTTCCCTCCTGTGCTCGTGTGATGGGGTCAGCTCTGACTAAAAACAAGCTGTTGGAGCTAATCTCCATCTGTACTGAGAGGTCATGACACCGACTCCAGGGTCAGCCCTGTCTCAGACCATTAAGGAACCACTGATGCTCCCGCAGCACCTCTGAGCCTGAGTTTACTTCTCCTCATTAAAGGAATCGTTTCACTGCAGCGCCCTTTTCAGGCAAGCCTCACGTTTCCCTGAGCTGCTGAAATGAACAGACTGTGTGTGAAGTTCTGGTTCAGCCCAGCTTCCACTGAAGCTAAACAGGATGATCTGATGGGGGTGGGGGTCCTCCCCTACTGACAGGAGGATAAACAGGAAGTGTAAATCCTGCCTGAGGACTGTGATTGCTGTCAGCCCTGACCCGCGTGCCTTCACCGTGTTTCTCCATAACTCACAATTAAGGCAGACATTAGAGCAACCCCGGAGGACCAGCCAGCTTTATTTCCCTCTCCGACTGAAACCGGGCAGCAGCAGGGCTCTGGACCTGAGCCCAGTTCTAGGCTTTAACGGGGGGTTTACTAAGCTCACTTTGAGTTTCAGGGCTGATATGGATGCGGCTCTGGTAATTACTTATTACTTGTTATTGCCCACACCATCACACCTGTGCCGGGATGAATGCCGATCCAGCGCCGGGAGGCGTCCCCAGCATCTGAGGGATTTCAGACAGCAGGCGGCTGGATCATCCAGAACCACTGAAGTCCCTTCACATGCTCTCCTTTGAAGGTGTGCTTGCTGTGTGTTGTTTTGGACAGGTGAGTTTTGGCTCCCTGCTTTTATTTGGAAAATAAATGAGCACCTGTTCTTAGAGGTGTCAAACTCAATCGTATGGATCGTTAACGGGGACGCTGCCCAATAGCCCATCTTCAGCGCCGCTCTGGCTCCTAATTCCATCTCTGGGCTGTCACACAGCGTCATCACTACAGTCAGTCATGTTTTCATTCATTTCGCATTTCATCATTTTCGTGTCACCTGGCCAGGCTGCCACACCGACACCAGAACCAGCCACGGGAGGTTCTGGGAGGCTGGGGAGAACCGGGGACTGCTGAGGGTAGTAAAAGATATTCATGCCAGTGATGTGACTGAACTAGACCAGTTTGAGACTGAGCCAACTGGTTGAAATTATTAACCAGTACGTTTGTGTTCTGGTGATGGTCAGAGGAAACTTTATGGTTGTCGTTCCTGTTGGAGCAAAACAAACTCAGACTTATTTAAAACAGAAGCACTCATTTTTATCACGTTATTCTTTTTTATTGTTGGTGGAGAAATTAAAGCTGGTGCCTTTTACCCCCAGCCCCCCGATGACGGAGCTGTCACCCAGCCTTTAACCAGATCTGAAAGCATTAACACCCTCACCCCTTCTGCTGTCAACCCGAGACGTGGACTGCGGGGTAACAGCAGCTTTGCCCTCTAACCACCATCAGCTGCCAGCCCGTGCACGTGAAGGTGTGTGTTGCAGAGGCTCACACGCGCTGGCAGCAGCGCCCCAAAGTCACTCAGGGGGTTCTGGCATGGAGCCAGTCCATTAATCCAAGGCCAAGAATAAAGAGTCAGCCAGCGAGGAGATGAGCGAACGGGGAGAAACGTTTCTTCTTTCATTTAGCCTTCAAA
>SSNQ01034701.1:1222245-1244745 GCA_006942095.1 Nothobranchius kuhntae | reverse complement strand
TCAGGCTGGTGCTGATGGTGGCGTCACTTCCTTCTGAGGAAGTTTGCAGCCGCAAACGAAACGTAGCGGGAAAACAGGTAACAAAACTGTTCTGTGTTTTAAAAAAGAACTACAGCATGGAATATGTTGTGTAATGTCTGAAGTCTGTGTGCATATCTGTCTGAGGTGTTTTTTTTACATGGCAAAGCTACCCTCTCTGTGGAGGGTAACTCTGAAGTGCCTTTTTTCCCCTCCCCCTGACTCTATCCTCATATAAACCCTCCTGATCTATTACGGTAGCATGACTTGGGTTCCGAATGACCACAGTCACCAATTCTTGTCATGTGTCTATGTATGTATGTCTGATCTCAGAATTGTGTGTACTGAAACTCTAATTTTCCTCTGGGATTAATAAAGTATTTTTGAATTGAATTGAATTGAATTAAATCACAAACATATGTTTCCTGGTTTGGAAACCAGACAGTTAGCCTGTGGCACACTGGTGAAGCATTACAAATTGCCAAATCACTTTCTATAACTGTTGCTGGGTGCCATAAGCCTTCATCGGCTTCCAAGGAGGCATTATCATCCTTATAGCACCTCTTGTCCAAATTAAATTATAATGAACTCATATTGGCTGGTGATTTCAACTGGGACTGGTAAAATGCAGTTTCAGATGAATTCAAAAGCTTCTGTGACTCTGTGAATCTTAGCCAGTTGGTCAACCAACCCACAAGACCCAATCTTAAGAATCCTGATAAGTCCACCTTGACTGACTTAATTTTAACAAATTTCTCTCATAAATTCTCATCTTTAGGCTTTTCTGCAATGATTTGAGTGATCATTGCTGTCACGTCCCCTCCTGAATGTCCAGGAGAATGAGGGGACTAACACAGAAAAATAGGTGGAGGTGTGAGTGAGTGGATGAATAATGAGGTCGTGAAGTAAAAATCAAGAGGATTTATTAACAAAGGGTGTCCTTTTTTTTCTAAAGGCAAAATAAGGCTTACAACAGGGAACGCTGCTATAAAGGTGGAAACTGAAAACGTAAGCGAGTAACAACTTACAAAAACGGCATTTGGCCGAAATAGATAAAAACCACCTAAACAGAAAAAATCCCCAGCTAAAAGTCCAATGGGGAAAAACACCAAAACTAAAGCTGTAAAGCTTGGTTTATGCTTGACGCATTCACTTTCCGCGCGGTGATGCGGCTCGCGGATGGAACGCACTTCACAACTCGCAGTGTTTATGGTTCGTGCGGCTCGTCTCTGCGGTGAGCTAATATTCTCGCAAACTGAACGGGGCAGCATGGAGCTCTACAGCTTGGTTTATGCTTGACGCATTCACTTTCCGCGTGGTGATGCGGCTCGCGGATGGAACGCGCTTCACAACTCACAGCATTCATGGTTCGTGCGGCTTGTCTCTGCGGTGAGCCGATATTCTCCCAAACTGTAGGGGGCAGCGTGGAGCTCTACGGCATGCACCCAACACTACACCATAGTAGAAGTAGAAATTACTGTTTACAACATGGCATTTCAGCATTTTTAACAGCGTTCTCGTCTTTTCCGACAGTGCGAGCTATTTCTCTCCAAGAATTATTAACAACATGTTGATCACGGTGATCTCTGAGAGCTGAATCATACAAATGTCTGTATTTACCAACCTCTGCCTTACTAGTTCTTTCCGGTCCGCCATGTTTTTCCGCGTCCGTCCGTCCGCGTGGTTAGAAATTTTCCGAGGTGCGCGTTGCGGAAATCTTGGGCCGTGCGGAGAGGCGGTGGAGGGGCGTGGTTGTTAAAATGACGCAAAATGACGCAACTTTTCCGCGCGGAGCCGTGCGGACCTCGCGGACGCGTCAAGCATAAACCAACCTTACCTCTGTCAAAAAGCCTGAAGAACAAGAACAAAGTCTACTTTCTACAAAAACCCTAGACAGTCGTACACCACAGTTTAACCTTGGCGAAAAAGGGTAACCCAGCCCAGGAGAATCTCAGACTAGCTCTGGATCTCCTCGAATGACTGCTGTGCTCTCCTTTTGAAGTCCTCCAGGCTGCTTGATGGCTGGTTTGGATCAGCTGCTCCCGTTTCTGGCGTGCCTCTCTCCAAGGTCCTGAACTGCCACTGAGGGAGAGTGAGTCGCTCCGGAAACTGTCCCAGGTGCTAAAAAGCTCAGCAGTGGAGACAGAAGGGCGCAGATAAACATGACGGGGAAGACCGAGGGGACGAGGGTCGTCACAATTGCGTTATTGTCACTTGCAGGAGCATTAAAATGGAAATCACGCACCATTTACTAGAGAAATCTTAAACAAGTCAGTTAACAAGATTATCATAAGGATTTGTCTTTGGTTAATTGGAGGGAAATATACTTCTCGAGCTCGCACGGGCATTCTTCAAGGAGACCCATCCATCCATCCGTTTTCAACTGCTTATCTAGGGTCTGGTCGCGGGGGCAGTAGTCTAAGCAGGGAGGCCCAGACTTCCCGCTCTCCAGCCCATTGGAACAGCTTCTCTGGGGGAATCCTAAGTCATTCCCTGGCCAGCCGTGAGACATAGTCTCTCCAGTGTGTCCTGGGTCTTCCTTTAGGCCTTCTCCTGGTTGGATGTGCCTGGAAAACCTCACCAGGGAGGCATCCAGGAAGCATCCTAACCAGATGCCCGAGTCACCTCAACTGGCTCCTCTCGATGTGGAGGAGCGGGGGATCTACTCCAAGCCCCTCCTGGATGACCGAGCTTCTCACCCTATTTCTAAGGGAGAGCCCAGCCACCAACTCTGGCACCAGTCATACAGGGACTTAACCGCCCGTATCAGAGGGTCTGGTACCCCATTCTCCCGAAGTACCCTCCCCAGAGGGCCCCCCAAGGGACGCGGTCAAATACCTTCTCCAAATCCACAAAAGACATGTAGATTGGTTGGGCAAACACCCACGCACCCTCCAGGGCCCTCCTAAGGGTATAGAGCTGGTCCAGTGTTCCACGGCCAGGACAAAAACCACATTGCTCCTCCTGAATCCGAGGTTCAACAATCCAACGGACCATCCTCTCCAGAACCCCAGAATAGACTTTACCAGAGAGGCTCAGGACTGTGATCCCCCTGTAGTTGGAACACACTCTGCAGTCCCCCTTTTTAAAGTTAAAGTTAAAGTCCAATTAGTTGTCACACACACTGATGTGTGTGCGAAATTTGTGCTTCGCATTTGACCCATCCCCTCGGGGAGCGATGAGCTGCAGACACAGCCACGCTCGGGAACCATTTGGTAGTTTAACCCCCCAATCCAACCCCTTATTGCTGAGTGTCAATCAGGGAGGCATTTGGGTCCTTATTTTTAAATAGGGGAACCACCACCCCGGTCTGCCAGTCCAGTGGAACTGCCCTCGATTTCCAAGCAATATTGTTGAGCCGCATCAGCCAACACAGCCTCACAACATGCAGAGCCTTAAGGGACTCTGGGTGGATTTCATCCACCCCGGGGCCTTGCCTTAAGTCTTCAAGGAGACTTTCAAGGAAATTGTAAATAAGCATGCCCCCTTCAGGAAACTCAGAATCAAATGACAAGAAAATCCCTGGTTCTTCCCCGAACTGTCAAATTGTATCCATCCGCGTAATTTGGCATGGGCCAAAGGCAGAAAAGGAAATCTCCCCTCTGATTGGGCTAGCTTTAGGCAACTAAGAAATAACTAAGACTAACTAAGAAATAAATGTACTATTTATCTGTCACAACTGAGAACCTGAATAATCCAAAGAAATTTTGGTAAGTGATTAAGTCTTTATCTGTCAACTTAACTTATCATGCTCTTCCAAAATGTGTCCTAAACAACACTGTCCCAGTTTATGATAAAACTGGGGTTTTAAACTATTTTAACATGCATTTTATCTCATCTGCTTCAGTGTCGACTTCTACTAGAACACCCTGTGTCTCCATGTACCCCAAACTACCCCTGGTGCCTCTTTTAACTTTGTTCTGTTTACTGTAGAGCAAGTACATACAATTAGTAGAACTCTGGATCCCAGAAACCCCTCTGATCCCGACATGATAGAACCCTTTTTTTTTTTAATGGCTGATGATTTCATAGCAGAGCCAGTTTGGGTGTCTGCTTTTGTGTCTCCTACACTAAAAGGTGGTGACCCAGCTCTATTAACAAATTACAATTAATCTGTGTGTGATGGCAAAAACTCTAGAGACCCTAGTAAGTGAACAATTTAAATACTTTATATGTTCAAATTACCTTCTCTCAAGTCTGCAATTAGGTTTCAGAAAAAAGCACAGCACCACCACTGTAGCTTCAAAGGTGATCAATGACATACTTGTTGCTCTGGATAAAAGGCCGTACTCTGCTTCACTTTTTATTGATCTGTCAAAGGCCTGTGACACTGTAGACCATGCTGTTTTAAAACCAAAGCTTTTTTGTTTGGGATTGTCTGAACATGCAATCTTGTGGTTCACAGACTACTTGAAGGACAGAACTCAATGCGTTAAATGTGATGATAAATGATGACACGCACTTGTACAACGCCTTTCAGAGTCAGAGGACTCCAAAGCGCTGATGACACCCAGCTGTTGAATTCTTACAGAAAGCTTTTACTGAGGTACAGTGTATCATTTATCCATTCATACACACACTGATGATCAGCTACAATGTAGCCACAGCTGCCCTGGGGCACACTGACCAGCAGCCAATGTGGGTTAAGTGTCTTTCCCAAGGACACAACAGCAGCACTCTCTGTCCACAGCCTGGATTGAATCTGCAACTTTCCAGTTACTGGACAACCCACTCAACCTGTTGAGCTACTGCTGATGGGTTGTCCTCAAGGGAGTACCACAGGGTTCAGTTTGGGGAACTGTCTTGTTCATTATGTATATTAATGACATAGGACCAAATGTGTTGGATGCTAATATGCACTTTTATGCTGATGACACCCAGCTGTTGAATTCTTACAGAAATTTTTTACTGAGGTCCAACAACACAACCTCAATGCTGACAAGAGTAAGCTAATGTTGTTTTCAAACAAATACCTCTAAGAATGCCCTCAGTGACCACTCTTGAGGGAAATATCATTGAGGTGGTCCACACATACAAATAACTCGGTATCTGTGTAGCGATAAATATAGATTTATATCTATATTTATCAAATGTGGTGTAGATTTAGTTTGTTTGGTCATTTCTAATCTTCTTTTAATAATTAATCGGGGCACCACCAAGTCTTTGTTAGTGTGAACTTGGAACACTTTGATATTCAGATTTGTTCAATGTAATCAGTCTCAAATTTAACACCACAAATTAATCTAAAGGATGAATTCTTGCCCGAATGTGCTGACTATTCTCGAGATTGCTAGAAATGATCAGGCGTTATTAACGTTTTGTGAGTTTATTACAAACATCAGTTAATACATTTGACAAATGGATCAAACATAATTTATAGTTTCATGCATGGCATTAAGAAAATAGTTAAACCCAAAGCTTTATGGCAGTGATATGAAATAATTGATCTGTAATAAAAGTGTAAATTTGGTGACACACACAAGATTATAGTAGAATTGGAAATAATATCTAAAGTGAGTTTATGTGAAGTGGTGTGCGTGTATGCAAATGAGAGTTGGTGACAGCAGAAAAAGGAGGATAAATCTTGAGAGCTAACGTGAATTTGGATCGAAATTAAATGCTATAACATTTTATAAACTGAATTCACTAATCGGGCTTAGCATAAAAAGCCAGCCAAAGGAAATGAAGCACAGGCCATTTTCCTTGTCGCCAGGGGGTAGCCAAAGGGCTGAGGCAGACTTTGAGGTCCTTGTTCGTGTGAAGAGGCTTCCTGGACAATGAGATTTTGGCCCCCCGAGTTGGTCAACAAAGTCTGTTGAGTTCAGGAGAAGCGTTCCCCTGAAATGGCTTGACCTTAGGTTCCTTCAGCTGCACCGAAACATAGAATTCAGAGCGCGGGTCCAGATTCAAAAGCGATGCCGGATCGAAAACTGCTCCAAATTAATCTTAACTCTTAATGTGAAAGCTTGACTGGACCAAACCGACTTCCGGTTTTACGTAGAAGGTCAATACAAAACAAACGGAGTTGCCGCTGAGCTCTACTGTACTTTTTGGGAGCGCTAATGACTTGGAAACTTTGAGTGACGGCTTTGCTAGGCGAGATGGAAAAGCCAAGCAGAGATTTGCTTAAGGCGTCTTTTTTCTATGCTCTGCCGTCACAAGGTTGAACTCTGGCCTTTATAACCTTCCTTGGTCACGCCCACATGCATTTCACTCATTTACTACTGGATGGCACTGTGGCTCTTTCAAATAACTCAATCTTTCCAACAGTGAAGAGTTCATATCACAATTAACCAAACTTATTCCAGATGAGGCATAAAAAGTATTACATTAAACAGGAAATAACTAAATTCATGGCTTAAAATTCAATTCAATTCAATTCAAAAACACTTTATTAATCCCAGAGGGAAATTGATTGCTGTAGTAGCTCAGAATAAAAAGAATAATCAAGTCATCAAAGAGTTGTTGTATATTACAATGGCTGTTGGCAGGACGGATCTCAAGTAGCTGTCAGTGTTGCAGCAAAACTGAAGAAGCCTCTGACTGAAGACACTCTTCCGTTGTCGGACAATCTTGTGAAGAGAATGCTCGGGGTTGTCCATAATTTTCTTGATTATCTGGAGAATCCTGCTTTGCATTATCTCCTCCAGTGGTTCCACAGTCATCCCCAGAATAGCCTTTTTTATTAGGCTGTTGAGCCATTTCAAGTCCCTGCTTCTGATGATACTACCCCAACAGACGATGGCTGAAGAGATTACACTCTGAACAACAGACTTGTAGAAGATCTGCAGCATCTTGCTACAGACATTGAAGGACCTAAGCATCCTCAAGAAGTGCAGTCTGCTGCTGTGGAAACACTGTTTGATTCCACCCTCTTTCGTCTGAAGTCTAAAATCATCTCCTTTGTTTTGTTCACATTCAAGGTCAGATGATTTTCAGATGATAACCTGTTATGGGAATCTGGGGTCATTTTGTAAAGCACTTTGAATAACACTTTGTTTGAAAAGCGCTTTAGAAATAAAATTTGATTGATTGATTGATTGATTGATTGATTGATTGATTGATTGGTTGATTGATTGATTGATTGTTTCCACACCATGCCACAAAGTGCTCCACTAGCTCTCTGTACTCAGCTTCCTGTCCATCTCTGATACACCCAACAACTGCAGAGTCATCTGAGTATTTCTGTAGATGGCAGGTCTCTGATTTGTACTGGAAGTCTGAGGTGTACAGGGTGAAAAGGAATGGTGAGAGTACAGTCCCCTGTGGTGCTCCAATGTTACTGATCGCCTGGTTTGATGTGCAGTTCTTCAGCCTCACAAACTGTGGTCTGTTTGTCAGGTAGTCTTTAATCCAGGTGATAGTTGAGGCCCCCACCTGTGTCTTCTGGAGTTTCTGGCAAAGTACATCACGCTGAATTGTGTTAAATGCACTGGAGAAATCAAAGAACATGACCCTCACAGTGCTGCCTGCTTTGTCCAGCTGACAGTGGGTTGGTTGAAGCAGCTGGAAGATGGCATCTTCAACTCCAACTCCATGGCGATAAGCAAACTGCAGCGGGTCCTGATATGTCTTAGTTTGCTTATTCAGGTGGACCAACAGGAGTCTCTCCAGGACCTTCATTATGTGGGAATTCAGGGCAACCAGTCTGTAGTCGTCATTGACTGATGGGCGAGTTTTCTTTGGAACTGGAACAAGGTAGGATGTCTTCCACAGGACTGGAACCTTCTTCTGGGCCAGGTTGAGGTTGAAGAGGTGCTGCAGAATCCCACAGAGCTGCTCTGCACAGGCCTTCAGTACTCTGGGGCTGACACCATCTGGACCTGCAGCCTTGTTCCTGTTCAGTCTCTCCAGCTGCCTCTTCACCTGACTTCTAGAGACAGATAGGTGGGAGGGGGGAGGTAAATGGGGCATCAGCATCTCCTGACTTAGTTAAAGACAGATTTATAGAACCATAAGAGTCCATGACTGCATTAGAGGACAAAAGAGCTGGCGTGTGACAGGAAAATGTTGGATCAGAGGAGGATGGGATATCTGATTGGCTGGGGACAGGCGAGGAGGATGCTGGGTTTGCTCCTGAACTGAACCTATTGAAGAACTTGTTCAGTTCATTGGCTGTGTCCAGGCTGCCATCTGTGCAATCCTTCCTCTGCTTGAAGCCTGTGATCTTCTTCATCCCTGACCAGACATCTCTGATATTGTTCCTCTGTAGTTTGTTCTCTAGCTTCTTCCTGTATGCCTCCTTGCTGTCTCTTATCTTGATCTTCAGCTTCTGTATACTCCTCAATAATTCCCTGTCTCCCTCCTTGAAGGCTCTTTTTTTCTCATTTAGCAGATTCTTCAGTTCACTGGTGATCCAGGGTTTGTTATTAGCAAAGCATCTCACTGTTCTGGTGGGTATGATGTTGTCCACACAGAAGTTTATATAGTCAGTGACACATCCAGTCATGGCATTGATGTCTTCTTCATATCCTTGGCAGAGAGTCATCCAATCTGTGGTCTCAAAACAACCCTGCAGGGCTTCTTCAGCATCCTGTGACCATTTTCTCACAATTCTTCTTGTCACAGGTTGCCTCTGAACAAGTGATTTGTATTCTGAGCAGAGAAAAACAAGATTGTGATCTGATTGTCCCAGAGGAGGCCTAGTTTTGGACATGTATGCATTCTTTACATTTGCATAACACAAATCCAATGTCTTGTTTTCTCTGGTGGAGCAGCTGACAAACTGATGAAATGTTGGAAGTGTAGCAGAGAGCGAGGCATGATTAAAATCACCAGATATAGCCACAAATGCATTGGGGTGCTGGGTCTGTAGCTTAGCGACAACGGAACTGATGGCATCACATGCACTTTCAGCAATGGCTGAAGGTGGAATATGAACGGTTGCCAAGACAACACTGGTGAACTTTCTTGGCAAATAATATGGGCGACAACTTACTGCCAAGAGTTCAACATCTGGGCTGCAGAGACAACATTTCACTGAAACATGACCTGGATGACACCATCCACCTCCTTTTCTTTTCCCGCTCCTCTTCAGACCTCTGTCTGCTCGTACAGTCAGGAATCCTGGCAGAGAGACGCTGGAATTGGGGATATGGTCCTGCAGCCACGTCTCAGTGAAACACATAACACTGCACGGCCAATACTCTGGCTGAGTCCTTGAAAGAGCTTGGAGTTCATCCATCTTGTTGGACAGTGATCTCACATTGCCCATTATGGTCGATGGAAGAGATGGTTTGAATTTCCTCTTTCTCTGTCTCCGTTTCGCTCCTGCTCTGCACCCATGCTTCTTGCGTTTTAGCTCATTTGGGATTTGTGGCTTCAGTTGATGTATTATTTCAGCCTGTCCAATGCTAATCAGCTGCTCCAGATTGTAAACCAGCTTGTTGCCATGGTTATGCATCATAACAAATGCTTAAAAAGTGAAAAAAGTGAAAAAATTGCAGTAAAAATCCTCTAAGCTTCACAGCACCGGAAACAGAAAAGTAAAATGTCCAAAAAAACATCACTTTTCTTGAGAAACTAGAAGAAAAAATGTCCAAAAAAAGGCAAAACTTACATATAGTCAACAGAGCTACTCCAACAGGCAGCTACCCAGAGCAGCGCAGTTCCAGAAAAACTGGAGTTTTACCGTTAGCATGAATTTTAACTGGAGAAACAAAAATAGCAGATGTTTAAAATGAAAGAGGAACACAAACAAGCATTTAGGTTTATAACTGATAAGAGTTTAAACATTTACTTTGAACACTTCAAGTTTTTAATGGTAACCAACCTAAAACACTTTCACTGATTGTAGATAAACAGAAATACAAGGTTTTATAAAGACTCAAGTATGAAACTTCCAGAAGGACCTCAGAGAAGTTTTACGACTACCCCCATTTTGAGTAAGGGTCAGTCTTTATGGGTTGATGTAAAACAGACCAGTTTCTGATATCGTCCTGCTTCTCCTCTTGGTTAAGAAGGAAATCCAGTCAAATTGGTGCAATTTACGACCCTGGGAGAGAATCATAGGAGTTAACCAGAATACTGAAAAGCTGCAGGCCAGTTTCTCCTTTTTGCTGCTAAGTGTGAGAGAAAGAAAAGCTTTGTCGAAAAATGGTTATGTTCTTCTTCGTGTGAATCCGACGAAAGTTAATCTGAGAATATGAAATGTGGATTTCCACTACATCTGGCTCTGTGACTCCCTTTCCATCAAGCGCCATATAGATAATCTTGTGATGCGGATTTTATACCGGTCTGTCAAGGTGAGAAGAGAGCTGAGCCGGAAGGCAAAGCTCTCAATTTACCAGTCGATCTACGTTCCTACCCTCACCTATGGTCACAAGCTTAGGGTAGTAACCAAAAGAACAAGATCATGGATACTTGAGGCCAAAATGGGTTTTCTCTGCTGAGTGGCTGTGCTCTCCCTTAGAGATAAAGTGAGAAGTTTGGTTGTCTGGGAGGAGCTTGGAGTAGATTCACTGCTCCTCCATGTCAAGAGGAGCCAGTTGACGTGGCTTGGGCATCTAGTTAGGATGCCTCCTGGACGCCTCCCTGGTGATGTTTTATAGGCATGTCCAACTGGGCGGAGACCTAAAGGGAGATCCAGAACACGCTGGAGGGACTATGTCTCTTGCATGGTTAGGGAGCACCTTAGGATTGCCCCGGAGGTGCTGGCCCTAGTGGCTGGGGAGAGGGAAGTCTGGGCCTCCCTGCTTACTGCCTCTGCGACCCAACTCCGGATAGACGGAAGAGAATGGGTGGATGGATGAACGGTTTAGAGAGTTTAGTGTTTTAGAAATTCAGAAAAAACTGTAATAAACAAATCTTTTCAGTTAGTATTAACCCAAAAGGCTGTTGTTTTTCTTGTGCTGCTCTTGGTTGGTTGCCTTTTCCATTGTGTCTTCCGTGTCCACGCTACAGATGGACAAGACAGTTACTGTACTGATGATAGGAAAATGTGCACAACTGTAAGCAAACTCTGACTCTGACATGTGATTGTGCTCTACTGTAATAAAATTCACATTATGAAATACTTGTTAGACTTCTATCAAGATATGTACGGGAGCACATTTCAGCAGTGCTGCCCTGCAGGCCCCAGATGTTACTGTAGTTACTTACGCTTGCTCTTCTTTGCCTGTACTAGGACGTTTGTCTGCCATTGTGTCCCTTGATGTTTTTCTGCTAAGCTGTTTGTAGTGGACTCTGGCACTACTTTACTGGGCATGGATGTAATCACACGACTGCTTTTCTTGGATTACTGTTCAGGGTGAATATTGGCATCCCCCATCTGCTCCTGTGACACCTCTTTCATCTCAGCTGTGTCAAAATACTGATGAACTGCAGTTCCTGCTGAGGACCTGCCAGTACGTTTCCCTCTCTGCTGTGGGAAAAAGTGGTGATTGATGTTGCAGTTCCTTTTCAGACTGATTTAAAAATGCAACCACACTGGTAGACCATCACTGTAAAGGGGCAGAAGTGACTTTTACAGTTCCTGTTACTGCTGAGGTTTGGAAATCCTGGTACTGTTGTGTCTGATAATGGAAGTCAGTTTACTTCTGCTGAGTTTGCTGAATTCTTACCTTCCAGAAACATACCACAACACATACTGCTGGAAATGGTGCTGTTGAAGAGTTTTACAGAGTACTCAAGAGCTGTATGCAGCCTCCTGTTCTTGAAGCAAACGGTGGCGTCAGACTGAGATTATTTTGTACAGATCTACCATTCCACACCTCATTCTACCACTGAGGTTTCTCCTTGTGCGTTGCTTTTTAAAAGAAAATGGCACACTCACTTAGATGTTCTTCCTGACTTCTGTTGAAGATGTGTCTATCTCAGTTGCTGCTAACCACAACAAGATGGTTCCCGTTAGGAGGCCACCATGCTGGTTACAGGTGTCTGTGACCTAATCTTAACAAGTGTGTCGTATAGTAAAAACTAAAACCAGTATGAGTAAAATGATTCGCCTTAGGTGTGTCCATTAAGTCTTGTTAAAAGTTTTAAATTCATGACCATTGGAACGTCATTGTTATGGCTGGTGTCCTTTTGTGCAAGGAGCTGGACCAGTGGACCTCTGACCAACACTATCTCCTGTTACCCTGACTGTGTTTGCTCTAAGTACTTTAAAACAAATGAGGAACCATGGGTGATGTTTTCCTCCTTGCCTCAAACTCAAAAATTGGTCAGTTCAATTCAATTCAATTCAATTCAATTCAAGTTTATTTATATAGCGCCAAATCACGACAAGTCGTCTCAAGGCACTTCACATAATAAGCATTCCAATACAGGTCAATTCATTAAGCCAATCAGAAAAAAGTTTCCTATATAAGGAACCCAGCAAATTGCATCGAGTCACTGACTAGTGTCAGTGACTTTACAGCAATCCTCATATTAAGCAAGCATGCAGCAACAGTAGAGAGGAAAACTCCCTTTGAACAGGAAGAAACCTCCAGAGGATCCTGGCTCAGTATAAGCAGCCATCCACCACGATTCACTGGAGATCAAGAAGACACACACACACACACACACACACACACACACACACCAAGTAATGTTTCTATGGTTACATTGCAAATTCTTAGTAAAAATTCTATTTGGTGAGAGATAAACTTTATTGTATTTATCCTAGAGAATCTATAATTAAACGGGTAAACTAGTAGTAGCACATTCAATGTAAAGGAAAGTAAAGTGTGGTTATCGGGAGAGGGAGAATGATTAAATGGTTAGCAACAGTGTTCAAGATGATGGCTCCCTCCATGAGGCCACCACAGCTCAGCTGAACACCATTGTAGCTTCTTCTGGGAAGAACACCTAGAGAAAAAATAAAGTTAACAGCTGAAATTGCAGGAAATAATGCAGTTAAAGAGCAAATTGTAGAAGAAAGTAGTAGAGTGTGGAAAGTGGTCAGTGTGTCCTCCAGCAGTCTAAGCCTATAGCAGAATATCTACAGAGATAACTCTGGATAACCTAGCCTTTTAGATGGAGGCACGTTGGAGGCAGGGCAAGGGAGAGCCGTCTTTACCAACTGTACACTCCACCTCCCTCTGCTCCCCCACTTGTCCAGATCTAAGCTAATGTCAGATTCTAACTATAGGCCCTATCAAATAAAAATGTTTTAAGCCTAGTCTTGAAAGTAGAAAAGGTGTCTGCCTCACGGACTAAAGCTGGGAGTTGGTTCCACAAGGGAGGAGCCTGATAACTAAAAGATCTGCATCCCATCCTATTTTTAGATATGCTGGGAACCACCAATAAGCCTGCAGTCTGAGAGCGAAGTGCTCGGTTAGGAATATATGGAACTATCAGGCCACTGATGCATGATCGAGCTTCATTGTAAAGAACTTTATATGTGAGAAGGAGGATCTTAAAATCTTTTCTGAATTTAACAGGCAGCCAATGTAGGGAAGCTAAGACAGCAGAGATATGATCTCTCTTTTTAATTCTCATCAGAACTCTAGCTGCAGCATTTTGGACAAGATGAAAACATTTTACTATATTCTGTGGACTTGCTGAGAGTAATGAATTACAGTAATCCAGTCTTGATGTAAAAAAAATGCATGAACTAGTTTTTCAGCATCACTCCTGGAAAGCATGCTTCTAATCTTAGCAATATTCCGAAGGTGGAAAAAGGAAATCCTACAAACCTGTTTAACGCAGGATTTGAATTACATGTCCTGGTCAAAGATAACACCAAGGTTCCTTACTTTGTTCTCGGGGACTAATTTAATGCCATTCAGGTCAGGTGTTTGACTAAGCAATTTCCTTTTCTGAATTTCAGGTCCAAAGATGAGAACTTTGTCGCACTCTGTCCTGTCTCCCTGTTTTGTTCAGTCATGTGTCCCTGTTAATTGCTCCCACCTGCCTCTCGTCACCCAATCACCCAATCTCCCAGCTCCTCATGTATTTAAACCCTCTCAGTTCTGTGTCGTGTCGGTTCATTGTTTCCATGTCCTGCGTGCGTTTATCATTAGAGACCTTTTACATGTTCCAGTTTGTCTGCCTGCCTGCTTCCTCCCCAGCATTTGTATCCTCATAACCGCTCAACTCACAGAGCTCATCGGTCTCCGAGCTGAGCTGGTCCAACACCTTCAGATCCTCAGTCTCCAGGAGTTCCAGCTGGACAATCTATCCTCGCTTCCTTTCCAGTCATCGGCTCCACCACTGATCCAGTCATCGCCCGGTCCTGCGCCTCCGGTCCAGTCTTCGCCAGGTCCTGCGCCTCCGGTCTAGTCACCGCCAGGTCCTGCGCCTCCGGTCCAGTCTTTGCCAGGTCCTGCGCCTCCGACCCAGCCTGTCAAAGAGGCTCCGCACCCAGCACCTCCAGTCCAGTCGTCAGCGCCTAGTCCGGTGCCTCCAGACCAGTCGTCAGCGCCTAGTCTGGCTCCTCCAGTCCAGTCGTCAGCGCCTAGTCCGGCGGCACCACCCAAGGAAGCGGTCCCGTCAGCAGCGGCTCCGCCTCCACTCAAGTCGGAGGCCCCTCCTGCAGCAGCTCCGCCTCCACTCAAGTCATCGGCCCCTCCTGCAGCAGCTCCGCCTCCACTCAAGGCAGCGGCCACTTCTGCAGCGGCTCCGCTTCCACTCAAGTCGGCAGCCACTCCTGCAGCGGCTCCGCCTCCACTCAAGTTGGCGGCCACTCCCGCAGAGACTCTGCCTCCACTCAAGTTGGCGGCCCCTCCTGCAACGACTCCACTTCCACTCAAGTCGGCGGCCCCTCCTGCAGCGACCCCGCCTCCAGCCAAGTCAGCGGCCCCTCCTTCAGCGACTCCGCCTCAAGCCAAGTTGGCGGCCCCTCCTGCAGCTACTCCACCTCCAGCCCTGTCTACGCCTCCAGTCCCGTCGATGCCTCCAGCCCTGTGGACACCTCCAGCCCTGTCGACGCCTCCAGTCCTGTCGACTCCTCCAGTCCAGTTGACGCCTCCAACCCCGGCGCCTGGCACCGAGTCGACGCCTCCAGGTCCGGCGCCTTGCCCCAAGTCGACGCCTCCATGTCCAGCGCCTCCCCTCGAGTCGGTGCCTCGCCCCAAGTCAGCGCTTCCACTCCAATCAACTCCTTTACTCCAGTCGGCGCCTTCAGCGCCTCCATTCCGGTCGCCGCCTCCTGCCAAGTCAGCGACTCTGCCTCCTGCCGAGTTGGCGACTCCCCCTGCAGCGGCTCCGCCTCCAGTCACCGCTGGCCCTGCCCTCGCCAGGCACAAGCCTCCCAGAGCCCGTCGCCATCTCCTCCTCAGCCCCAGACGCAGGCCCCCTAGACTCCGGCGTCGTCTCCTGTGCCCCAGACGCAGACCCCCCAGACTCCGGCCTCACCTCCTGTGCGCCAGACGCAGGCCCCCCAGACTCTGTCTTGGCCTGCGTTGGGCGTCCGGTGCCGCCCTTTAGAGGGGGTGCTGTCGCACTCTGTCCTATCTCCCCGTTTTGTTCAGTCATGTGTCCCTGTTAATTGCTTCTACCTGCCTCTCATCACCCAATCACTCAATCTCCCAGCTCCTCATGTATTTAAACCCTCTCAGTTCTGTGTGTCTTGTCGGTTCATTGTTTCCATGTCCTGCGTGCGTTTATCATTAAAGACCTTTTACATGTTCCAGTTTGTCTGCCTGCCTGCTTCCTCCCCAGCATTTGTATCCTCACAACCGCTCAGCTCACCTGCACCGTGGCAAACTTCAGTCTTGTTTTGATTTAAAAGCAAAACGTTTTGAGTCATCCAATTTTAATGTCTTCAAGACAAGCCTGTAATCTAACTAACCGATTAGGTTCATCAGGGTTAATGGATAGATATAACTGAGTATCGTCAGCATAACAGTGGAAGTTATCTCATGCTGTCTAATGATTTTACCAATTGGAAGCATATATATAGTAAAAAGAATTGGTCCAAGCACTGAACCCTGTGGTATTCCACAAGTAACCCTGGAGTATGAAGAAGATTTTTCATGTACGTTTACAAAATATCTGTCAGACAGGTAGGATTTAAACCAGCCTAGCGCTGTTCCTTTGATCCCTACAACTTGTTCAAGCCTTTCTAAAAGAACATAGAACCTCCCTTTAGCAAATGTTTGAGAGCTTTTAGGTGTGTGTTTTAAATGCAAAACCATGAGCCTGTACACGGTTATTTAAAGTAGTTTTAGGAAAGACTTGGAGCACTGTGATTTTAAAATCCTCGTTCAAAATAAAAAACTTTTGTTTGATTTTAACCTTCTGGCACATTCCGCTGTGGAATGTCATCCTGTCCATTTAGCAACACCGCTACGGGTCATAGCAGTTTTGATTGCTTTGTGTGCTTATTCATTGTATGTTTGTACATTTCTTTATTTAAAGAAAAAGGGGTATATGTTGAGTTCTGCAATCACTAGGGGTTCATCTCTCATGCAGAGAGACAGAGAGATGAATAAAAAAGATGGATGCTATCATTTCCCTCTACAAAATATAACACCTTCAGATCTGACATCCTCTTTTTATGCCCACTACAGATCTCTCCGCCACATTCACAGATCACCGCTGCAACAACGCTGCACCACTAGAAGGAAATAAAAGGTTTTCATTGCCTCTGCATCACAAGCACCTTGATTTCAGTCTCAGAAGAGAAAAACTGCATTTTCTAGAACCGCGGTTGTCAGGGTTACCCTTGAAATGCCACAGATCAGCAAGTTTACCCATGAACAGAATATTTAGAAAGTGCTTTGCATGGTCAGCTTATGGCAGAAAGTGGTTGACGTGGGATGCGATCCAAATACACTGGACTAGGACGGGTGCAGGGGCCCCGTAAAGCGGTGAAAGATTAGGAAGATTCTAAGGGCCCACAGCTGTCAGGGGCCCAAAAAAGTTTCAAAGTTGAATAAAAAAATGAAGTTTAAAAATTACAAGTACTTTGCAGTAGTTTTTCTCATTTAAGACATTAAACAAACAGTATTTTAGTATTTGTGAAATGTATATTTATTCAGAGGTCCCTACTTTATTTTGACTAGTTAATTTGACCNCCCCCCCCCCCCCCCCCCCCCCCAACGGCTTAAAATGGTACAGTCCACATGGCCGAGGGGCGCGTAGCAACCAAGGCCAGCTCACGGCAGCAGTCAGACAGCCAGAGAGCGCCAAGGCTGTAACGTCTGGGCCACAGAAAAGGAAAGAAAGAAAGGAGAAAGAGGACAGGCAGAAGAGAGGGCGTCACACAGTTTTTCTCAAAGAAAGGTAGGTTTAGTTAGTGAGTGGTTAAATTGAACCTGTTTGCTAGCTCTGATATCCACAATGAGAAGAACTATGTTTCATCTAATTATGGTAAATGGGTTGTTGTCCTTGTCCCAACCAGAATCAGCAGCTGGTGACATGTCAGCAGGTGTCCCCTCACAACCCAATGAACACCAAGAAGATGAGCAATGTAGCATGCTGGCTAGCAGCCTCATTTAAAGGGGTCTGTGGGAATCACTTAAGGCTCTCTTCTCTATTAGTACTATTACAAAGGAATATAAAAAGGCTATTTTTGGTGATAAACACATTGTTTTTCCACATAATGATAATTATAAATATCAATCAGTAAAAATTTATAGATTGTTTTGGATGCTGGGCAGGTTGAAGCATTGTTATTTAGTCTGTTAATGTAACATAAATTACTGTGAGATTATTACTGTGAAGCACTTTTTGAAGGCACCATACAAGAAAAAAACCCTCTTCATCTACTAAATACCTTGAAATGAAATGTTTTGAATTTGACTGAATTATGGGAGGTTTTACAAGATGTAATTTGTTTATGTAGCTTTTAGAATACAAACCAAAAATCAATAATTTCCAAATAATTAATCAGAGAGCAAAACTGAAACAAAAGCTATTAACAATTGTAATAAAAAAACTTAATATAACACTGAACACAATAAAATATGAAATCTAGTATTGATCGTTATCGAGCATTGTTAATTATATCACTGTAAATAATAAATCTTGCTGTGTACAGTCAAGGCTGAATATATTTGTAGCTATTTTTATGTTGTTGAGAAAAATGGGTTTCTAGTGACTTATATACGTATTCATGCAAAGTTGTCCAACTTTAACATGTTATGTAACCCTAACTGACTCTGGTTTGAACTGTGTGCTTATTTGTTTTGTGTCTGTGATGAAGTCATGGAGACTTAATAAAGAAGTCACCTTGTGAGCAGTGAATCCTTAATTTTTGTCAGTCATACAGAAATGCTTGATTTCAAGAGGAAAGACAGCTGAAAATGTAGTTATGTAAAGCTTTGACACAACATGGAAATGTAATTAGATATCCAAATTTGAATTTTATCATCAAATAAAAATTTAGAATAAATAAACACATTTTAAGGGAGTAATAGGGAAAAGGAGATTGACACCTATCAGCATGTGCATTTCCTGCTTTTTCCAGCAGTGATATTGCTAGTTCTGTTGAAGGGAATTCACTGTTTAATGAGAGACAGCTGGTGAAAACGATATGTAAATAAGTAAGAATGCATGTAGACCTACATAATTAAGCAAAACTGAAACACTAATATAAAGTATATATATTATATTTTTTTCTCCCTTCGAATCTGGGAGGGTGGAACCCCAGCTCCGGCTATGGACGAGCCCCCAGGGGGCCCAACTTGATATTTTTTTCATGGGGCCCAAAATCTCTGGCAGCCCCCCTGACGGGTGGGATTTATAAAGCTGGAATTGCATGCAGCTGTGGGTACACAATGTTTTACAGGTCCAAAAAATACTAGTGATCACAAGACTTATGTCCTTATCCAAAAACATGTATGTCTAATTGACAAACCATAATTGGTTGTTTATCAGGGAAAAAAAAAACATGGCATATTTTCTTTGGCACCAAAAATAAGAATTTAATTGATTTGATTCAGTCTTAATCCAGGTGTTTATTTTGGCTTTGACAGATTTATAGAAACATAGATGAATGTGTGGATGCAGCAAGTTTCTGACATGTCTCATATTACTGCCAGTATTTTATTGTCACTGTGTCTGTGTTGAATCAGGCCTGTCGCACCGTCTTCGCCGACCGAGCCCCTCTGAATATGTAATTAGCTGCAGCAGTACAAGTGTCTCATGAATATTCATGATTTTTTTAATTAGGAGAGACTCTTCACAGCTAGAAATGACAAATAGTTACCTCCTCATCTGTGGGTGTGTGCGTGCGTGCATGTGTGTGTGTGAATTTTCAACCCACCAGTACTCATGTAGTGGGCTGCTGGGAAGAAATGATGAGAGAAGGAACTCTAACATCAAGGATTTTAAAAAAACATAGCAGGTGTTTGAATAAAAATGTATTTTATTGTTTCTGTTAGTTTCGATTAGATGATCTCTGTAAAGATACCAACAGATACAGCTACTATAATAAACTGACAATATGCTGTGTTTCCTCTGGGTGATGGTGGCAAACAAATTACAGGGCTGCCAACTTTTGAACATTTCAAAGAGTGAGACGGAGTCACGTGGTTGGGAGCAGACAATTCACCGACCATTTAGAGCGGGGGGTTTATTAATATTGAGACTTTTGTGCTCTAAATTTTATTTATTTATTTATTTCTACTCTGTACGGAAGAGGATTAGGGTCACTGACAAGAACGGGAAAAAAGAAAAGAAAGAGAATTCTAGCCGACGAGTTTCCGGCTGTCCCACCTCCAGGGATCCTGGTTCCGGCGGTCCCACCTCCGCACAAGTCAGCGCCTTCGGCGCCTCCGCTCCGGCCAGTTCCTCTTCAGTCAACTCCTCTCCTGTCAGCACCTTCGGTGCCTCCACTCCAGTCAACACCTCCACTCCAGTCAACTCCTCCATTCCGGTCTGTGCCCATCGCCTCCTGTGCCCTAGACGTCGGTGCCCATCGCCTCCTGTGCCCCAGACGCCAGCCCCCTTGACTCCGGCGCCGCCTCCTGTGCCCCAGACGCCGGCCCTCCAGACGCCGGCCCCCCAGACTGCGGCGCCGTATTGTCACACCTGTCCTGCCTCCCCACTCGTCTTCTGCTGTCCTCTCTTTTAGCTCCAAGGTGATGTACCCGCTGAAAGGTGAAGTTTTTTACCGTTTCTTTGGGTATCTTCATTTGGGTCTGGAGAAAGTTCTTGGTTGTTTGCTTGCAGTTCTCTGCCCCTTGTGTCTGCTCCGGCAGGCCTGTGAACACCAAATTATCCCTCATGCTATGGGCCTGAAGGTCCAAAACCGTCTCCTTCAGAATCTTGTCCTGGGTGATTTGCGTCATTCCCTCTTCCATGGAAGAAACTGACTCCCGCAGAGACGCGTTCTCAGCAGCGAGCTACTCAACCTGCTCTTGGCTGAACTCCAAAGATGTTCGGAAGTTCTGAAACTCCTGGTGTGGAACCTCAAGCAGATGAAGTCACCCCTCAAATCCCAGAAGCCATTTATCTATAGAATCTAATAATTCTAATATGTCCTCACGGGGAGATGAGGTCTCAGGCGAGTCCTGAGGACGGCTCCTCTTGATCCCAGGTGTTTCGGTCTCAGCTGCTGCTTTCTTCGGACCCATAACGAAAAACTCAAAAACTTCGTCAATATAGTTTTGTAAACTTTCAAAGTTTTCTCCACTTACCTCCGGGTTGAGTGAGTTATACTTACCAGATTATTTTTTGCGTTGTCAGTAGATAAATTAGGCGAAAATGTGTCTTAATTGTTTGTGGATGTTTGTTAACGAAGTAACGGAATGAAATGACTGTTTCCCCTCTCCTCTAACACAGGACTAGTCTGCATGAGATATGGCCTCAAGGTCTCATGCATTTGCTTCTAACCTGCTTCTTTTCAGCTCAACAGAAGAATGAAGAATGGACTCTCTCCTTTTAATTAATCAAAGAACTCTATTTTAATAAAGCTAATCATGCAAAGTGTTAGTCAATAAATAAGATGTGACCAATCTGTGAAATCAAAATATTAATTACTTTACTATAATCCTATAGAATATAAAGGTACTATGACTTTAAATGTTCCAATAGGACTGATCTCACGTAGCGTTAAAAGACATGACACATTACTTTCACTGATCCAATCAAAATCTGCCAGATCTGACAGAGGCGTGGTTTTGATGGTGTTTGGTAAAATCTGTCAACTTTTCATTCGACCATAAACCAAAACATCCGAAGTATAAAGGTATGCCCACGTCATCTTTAACGCCAGTTCAAAGCGTTCTAGAGAAGTTGTCGGAGTGGCCAATCCGTAACTCTCCTCTTCAACTGAAAGAACCAACGACAAGCTGGATAATATCTGTGGCTGTAACAACCGCTGCAATGGTTCCTTTCAGTATAAAAGCTGAACTATCAAGACCCAGGCTTGGGTCTCGCTAGACGCCAACAAAATTGTCATGACCCGGAAGTATCTCACAGACTGGTCTGGTCGGCAACCGCTGCTTCTCCTACCGGCTTTGGTTCCAGAAAAGGTCAAGCTGGACTTTGACATTCCTGATCTAGCGGGGACTTCCGCTTGGGCATGTAGGCCGACAAATGGCGTTGAATGTGTTTATGAATCTCCTAATCAAAGCTTAACACGAAGACATCACCTTCAGTTCCCATCAGAACTAATCGCTTCTTCGGATTTGCTGGTTCTGAGCAACATTACACCTCACCCCATTCACTGTCTCATCCACCTTAGTTACACCATACATTTAGTATTTAAAGTTGGTCTAGTTTAATTTGTTTTTAATAAATTTTTAAACTTTTAAGCTTGACTCTCTCTCTTCTGTTGTCTCTGAGTGAATACGAAGCTGTTATCTAATCCCTGCATTAAAAAGTTCAAATCTTCTGGTTAAAAATAACCTCACAGATAAGGTTGATTTCATATTTACTATGGAATCCTACGCCTTATGGCTTATTAAATAAAATGTAATTTAAATCATTACAACGAGCTGCCATCAGCTTCAAACGCTGCCGTGTATCCGGTGATCGGCCGTCAGCGCATGCTCAGCTCCCAAACCTGAACCTAGCTGCAGCATTTTGGACAAGCTGAAGACTTTTAACTACATTCTGTGGACTTCCTGAGAGGAATGAATTACAGTAATCCAGTCTTGATGTAATAAATGCATGAACTAGTTTTTCAGCATCACTCCTGGAAAGGATGCTTCTAATCTTAGCAATATTCCAAAGGTGGGAAAAGGAATCCTACAAACCTGTTTAACATGGGATTTGAATCACATGTCGTGGTCGAAGATAACACCAAGGTTCCTTACTTTGTTCTCAGAAATTAATTTTATGCCATTCAGGTCAGGTGATTGACTAGGCAATTTCCTTTTCTGAATTTCAGGTCCAAAGATGAGAACTTCAGTCTTTTCTTGATTTAAAAGCAGAAAGTTTAGAGTCATCAAATTTTTTATGTCTTCAAGACAAGCCTGTAGTCTACCTAACCGATTAGGTTTATCAGGGCTAATGGATAAATATAACTAAGTATCATCAGCATAACAGTGGAAGTTTATCCCATGCTCTCTAATGATTTTACCAATTGGAAGCATATATATATATATATATATATATATATATATATATATATATATATATATATATATATATATATATATATAT
>SSNQ01034701.1:1220125-1222194 GCA_006942095.1 Nothobranchius kuhntae | reverse complement strand
GAGTGAGTATATGGAGGGAAGGATGGAGGATAATCTGAGGAGGAGAGCTTACTGATTTGGATAGTGGTGAGAGCCTCTGGAAGGGCTAGGTCAGGTCCGGGTGAGCAGGAAGGCTCCAGAAGGAGGAGGGACTGTCGAATATGAGAGGAGGTAGGAGCAGAGGCTTGGTGGGTGCAGGTGAGCGGCTGAGAGCGGGCGGCCAGGGGAGGAGACAGCGTGAGATGAAGTGCAGGAATCCGAGCTGGTATTGAGATGGTGGAGTGTGGAGTGAAACCTGGAGCAGAGCAGAAAAGAGAAGTCAGGGTCTTTCCTGGTTGACAGGAAATCCAACATATAATTCTCAAAAATCTTGGTAACAACAGGAACTAGAAATACACTGGATCAAAAACGGGTCAGAGGCTAGAGCTACCCAAAGCTGAGCAATCATCCGGCGTGGTGAAGTGTCACACTGCTCCTTAAATCCCCTGGGCCTTGATGACGGGATCAGCAGCAGCTGGTGGCTCTCAGACACACCCACCTGCAACAATACTCAGAACAAACAGATTACATGCAGGAGGCTCACCACGGACCGTGACAATATATATATATATTAAAAAGAATTGGTCCAAGCACTGAACCCTGTGGTACTCCACAAGTAACTCTGGAGCATGAAGATTTGTTATGTACATTTACAAAAGGAAATCTATCAAGATAGGTAGGATTTAAACCAGCCTTGCACTGTTCTTTTGATCCCTACATGTTCAAGCCTTTCTAAAAGAACATTGTGATCAACTGTGTCAAAGGCAGCACTGAGATCTAACAAGACTAGAACAGACACAAGATTCTCATCTGAGGCCATAAGAATATCATTTGTAACTTTTACTAATGCAGTTTCAGTGCTGTGATACTCTCTAAAACCAGACTGCATTTCCTCAAACGGATCATTTTTGTTTAAATGCTCACATACTTGGATGGCCACTATTTTCTCAAGGACTTTGGATAAAAATGGAAAGTTAGATATTGGTCTATAATTCATTGGGTCATCTGGATCCAGAGAAGGCTTCTTAAGTAGAGGTTTGATTACTGCAACCTTAAAATCCTGTGGTACATATCCATTTACTAAGGATAGATTGATTATATCTAGAATGGGGGCAGTAACCAAAGGAAATTCATCTTTAAATAATTTGGTTGGGGTTGGATCTAAAATGCAAGTTGAAGGTTTAGATGAAGCTAATATTTTTGATAATTCTGAAAGCTCAACAGGATCAAAACGGTTCAAACACAGATGAGGTTCTACAGTTACCTCTGATGCTGCCTCAATTACTGAGGAAGAAGAAATTGTATTAGGGAGGATGCTAAAGATTTTGTTTCTAATAGAATTAATTTTACTTGTTAAAAACCCCATAAAGTTGTTGCTGCTGAGGGATAAGGGAATAGATGGTTCAGAGCTATGATTCTCTGTAAGTTTGGCAACTGTACTGAAAATAAATGTAGGGTTATTCTTATTCTCCTCAATTAGCGAGGAAAAATAAGCCTATTTCTCCATCCTGGTGTCCCAGAGCAAAGGGAACCCCAAAGTGCTGTTTAACACCATCAGCGGTATTGTCTCTCCTGCTTCTCCTACAGCCTCCATCCACTCTGTTGCAGACTGTGAAAACTTTCTGTCTTTCTTTGTGGACAAAGTCAATAAGGTTAGATCTAGCATCTCTCCCTCAGCCTTATCTCTCTCCTGACTCCAACCTGGCCCGTCATCCTGGTTCCTTGCCTGAGTTAACCTGTGACGAACCTCGTCTCCTCGGTCCATCTTCTCATCTCTACCTGAGCCTGTTGTCCCCACTGCCAAGGATTCAGCACCAGGGACAGCGCCAGAAACTGCTTGCTCACTCTCTCCAGCGCCCCAGCACCAGTTCAGGGCCTCGGAGAGAGGCACGCCAGTGAAGACCGCAGCTGATCTGAATCAGCGATGAAGCAGCTCCCAGGACATTGAAAGAGGAGCGAAGCAGACAGTCGGGAGATCCAGAATTAGTCTGTGATTCTCCCGAGCTTCATTGACACTTCTTGCTAAGGCTAAATCTTTCCAGCATTGTTTA
>SSNQ01034701.1:1205125-1217625 GCA_006942095.1 Nothobranchius kuhntae | reverse complement strand
AAATATGTATGATGTCATGCTGGAAGACGTCCACTCTCTCAACAGTTAGGGTCAGCTCCATAAAGCCTCACGGTTAAAATGGGCTGATTTCCTAAAGTGGCTGTTTGATAACCTGAAAGCTGAAGAAGGCAGGCAGGTGGGAGGATCCTGATATCACCACATTAAACATCAACTGACTGGCATGTTTACGGCTGTCCCGTGCATGCAGGCGTGTTCGCCATCAGCACCAGTCCATCTCATCAGGAATGATATCAGCCTCCTGTTGGGAAAAGAGACTTTTATAGGGGAGGGGCATAAACTACTAGAGAGGCACATTTCCCACAAAGAAGCATAGATTTATGAAGAAATGATTGTTGTCCCATCAGATCCCGAAGCAGCCACGTTTACTGTGTTCTGAAACATTCCTAAGTGTTTACAAGAGGGACTTTTATGGGATTGAAACACCCCTGGCTCATTTAAAGATCAGTGTTATTTGTTACTAAAGGTTGTTCTTAAGAATAGAAAATGATCATTTATGATAAAGTCTGATTTCAACAGTAGAATCCAGATTATTTTTGTCTGCATCAGCGTGTCTGTGTCTCACAGCTCTGCTATTGAAGTGTCACCGACTGATGTCTCAGTCAGACCGGAAGGACAAAGACCATCCAATCATGGAGCAACAGCTTCCTCTACTGGAGACACGGAGTGAATGCATGCAGTAATGAGCTGACATGAAGCTGCAGTTCATCAGACAGAAGTTGACATCACTCCCAGATCTTTCTTTGCATCACTTTGCGGTTGTGGTGCTGTGTTTCCACCGGCCCAGGTGACGACTCACTCCCACTCATTTCAGGACCAGCCCTCCTCAGCAGGGTCTCAGGGAGGAGAGAGGTGGGGGATACAGGTTCCTGAAGTGTTTCTGATACCCCATGCGTGTCTCACAAACAAACCAAACTACCATAGAACGACTGCACATATTGCATGACAAACAAGCCCCTTTACAGTGTAATCATTGTAAATTTAGCTGTTTGTTCCTGTGCAGCCATATTGAGCAATGCCACCAATGCTTTTTTATTTTGCACTGTATAATCTCACATCTTTTCAACGGCTGGTGTGAGGTGCTTGCAGTAGTGCGACGGCCACATCATCGGTGTCTGGCTTTGATCTTTGGTCTTGACTGAGGCCGCGGCAGAAGCACCGTAGGAAGTGTGAAGGTGAAACCAAGGATTGGCTATGCTTGTAGCCTTTGGCTTAGCAGGACGGTGGTTTGGAAACATATTTAGAGATGATTCATCTTCTACTTTACATTTAAAAACCTGTCCATTTTTCATTTCACACTAACATGTTTGTTTTACAGATTGTCCAGCCCTCCTGCAGGAGTCAGGTTTCTCCTCCCCCATCCCTCTCCTGTCTAATCATGTAGCCTCGTTAGGCCCAGCTCCTCCGATAGGGGCCCTCTGGCTGGCACAAAATGTCCTCCCTCTGGGCTTCCTGCTGCCCGTTTGAGAGCTGTGAAGTCTCCACCTCTGTTCTGATGTATCCATCACCTCAGTGTTTATCACACCTGTCTGTTGGCAGGTCTATCCATCAGAGCCTAAAGCGTCAGAAAACCAAAGCTCCCATCGCTAGGAAAGGAGAGGGGGTCACAGGAGGAGGTGGGAGGAAGTGAGAAGGATGAAGAAAATTCAGAAGGAAAAAGAGATGGTGAGAGAGCGTCGGAGGGTGTGGAAAAGGGCCACCACCCAGCATGTTCTAGGTGTTTGTTTGCTCTAACACACCTGGTTTTAACCAGCAGGTGACTGACAGGCTTCTGCAGAGCTGCTGAACAGTTGATTCAACCACTGAACCAGGTGTGTTAGAGAAGGAGAACAACTGAAACATGCTGGATGGAGATGTAAGAACATGGTCCACATTCTGGTGGAGGCGTACTCGAATACAGGTCTCATAGGGCCACAGCAAAAACGTTTAATGAGTCAAAGGCCCGTTTAATTAAATTAGCTCGAACACAACGTGCCTTCTTCAGTCAAACAGCAACAAGCACACAATGTAATTTCACTTGGTAATAAATTCTAATGAATACTCGAATAAACCTAAAACCCGGTCATGAATCGACCCACAGCCGAGGAAGGGCATTCTGCGTTTATCACACAGCTGCTCAGTCAGACCTCCATCCAGTGTCTGTGGTCCTGCTGCTCTAGAGGCTGAGAGAGGGATCTGTCATTTCCTCTCTTTGTTTACCTTCAAACGTGCTTTCATCGCTTCAGTCAGACATTATTTTATCATTCCTGCATCAGAGAGAGAGAGGCTTGCTGCGTTTCCCCGAGGGAGCGTCCTGCTGCTACTGTTGTTCATTGAGTCACAGATGCAGGATGTTAGCCAGGACCTGGGAAGTGGGTGTACCGCAGGAGGGAGTGACCACCCTGCTCCTAGGAGTTCAGTTTTCCTCACTAGTGAATAACTGCAAGTAAAAAGATGTGTTGCTGCATTTTATTGTTGACTATAATAAAGTAACCCTTTCTCTGCCTCTGGACCAGCTGATTCCCGGGTCTGACGTGACGGCTGTGTAGAGCGGGGTAAGGGGGTGGGGGTTTCAGACTAGTGTTTATGGCTTATTATTATAGAAATGGGAGAATCAGCTGAGGGACATGTGTTGAACCTAAATCGCAGGAGATGTCCAGGGAGATTGGAAGTCTGTGTGCTCTTCATGTGTTCAAAACGAACGGCATAAGGAGCTATTAATGCAGATAGTTTACTGTCGTCCACGATATTTTACGGAGGATGTTTTTCTGGTCAACATCAGACTCAAACCAACACCAGTTCTGTTTAACCGTCATCCACCTGCTCCAGCTGAGAATCCAGGCTTTTCTATGTCTGCAGCCAGATCGTGAGGAGTTTTCTGGAGAGAATGTGAACTTCTGTCCAGTTTCATAACAAACCAGTTTCAGTTTCTGTTATAAAAGAACCTGAAGATCATCAGATGTAATAAATCTTGTGGCATTTATCAAATTGACTTTATCTGTTGGCTATCAAACCTCGGGGTTAGCTTATTACGCTACTTACTCATCTTATGTCTTCACCATCATAGGTTAAGGCATGTTAGGACACAGCTCCCATCATCTATTAATCTAAATTTAATTCACAGCTGATTATGATTTAGACCTGTTTTCACCAGTTGTCATTATTCTAGAAGAGAGACAGACCTGCTGCACACAGCTGGGCTGAATAGGGCAGTTGGATTGTATTTCATACATGTAAGGCACACATGTCTGCTTTAATAAGATAGCCTCAATGCTTCAAAGCCACCATATATAAATAAACTGACTCCAATAGTGTGATGAATGCAAGAAGATTTATTACACGTTTACATATTATGTTTCCAGGGTTTGTTTTATAAAAGAAACAGAAAAATACTTTTTGTAAAACAAGACAGAACGGTTGTTGTAGAGCTAAGTTTGCATTTTCTTCACTAAACTCACCAAACAGCTGTTCTGTTGGAGGACTGCCTGCACTGAGGGAAGATGGTTTGCTGTGAAAACCCAACCAACCCTCCACCCCCACCCCACGCCTTTGGATTGGTGGACTTAGCCTGGCGAGGTCATCAACCGAAGGAGTCAATCTACTCTTCACTCTCCCTAGATCTCCTTCCCACCTTTGATTCAAGAGTGAACGAGCGCCTAAAGACGGCTGCTCTCTCTGAGGCAGAACAGGTTCCTCCTAGGCCCTGTCCACACGTAGCCGGGGATCTGCCAAAACGTAGATATTTTTCTATGTTTTGGCCTGCCATCCACACGAAAACGGATCTTTTTAAAAACTCCGGCCAAAGTGAAGATCTGCGTTTTCTCCGTTTTGGGTGTCTGCGTGTGGACAGACAAAACCGGAGTTTTAAGGTCCGCAACGTCACTTTCCGCGACAAAAAAATGCTGACATCACGTGTGCGACCTGTGTTTACACTAGCCGACAGCATGGATGCCCTCAGAGCTGTGCTCGCTTTATCAATTGTCCAAGCGCTTTCTGCTTGTTTGTTTTTGCAAGCAGAATTACTGCTCCTTGCGGAAGACCACAGACGAAGGACGAGGTTAAGAACGGGGGACGTACTGCCGCCTACAGGTCTGGCATGTCCTTAACAACGTATTTATCCGGGTACGTGTGGACAGTTTTATTTAAAAATGAGGTGGTGTGGATGCAAGTTTTTGGAGGGGCGGATATTCGTTTAAAAAAAACCCCGGCTACGTGTGGACTAGGCCCTAATCTCCGTACACAAATAAAACACTTGCTGCGTATCTTTATACTCCTTCAGTCACGGATGAATAAACATTCATATTTTTGGACTTTTTCTGCAAAGCATTCTTCAATCTGTCCTGTGTCTGCCACTAAGTATACTTTAATTTTTTGAGGAAGCAATGGCGGTGCTGTTAACAAGCTTAAATGAAGCAGCGTCCTGACCAATCAGAAGCTTGCGGTTTCCATCCCTTTCGACCGATATTTAAAACTTTGGGCATGTCTCCGTCACCCTCCGTGGGCCTGTTGGAGCTCTGATACATAATGGTGTTGCATGTCTCTGTAGCCACAGACAGAGAAGTATAAATCAGGCTTTATTCTGGTGGCTGGCCAGTCACAGCGCTCTATCATATCTAGTGTGATTTGAAAAGGTTAGGGTTAGGCTTTCCCCTTCTGTGTCTCTCTTTTCACACACACAACCATGACCTCACACATGTGCACTCAACAGCCTGCGTACAGATATGTGTGATGTTGGTCTTATAAAGTCTAATGTGAGATGCTGCGGTGGAGGACAAACTCAAGACAAAGCTGAAATGTGAAACCAGAGAGACACACGAGAAGCAGAGAGCAATCTGTCATTTATTCAATTAGCTAACGAGGCGAGGGAGCCAGACGCTCATCAAGGATTGATGATGGAGAAGAATTTCTCACAGCAGGCGACACTTACTCAGGACTTTTCTCTCTCTCTGCTTCTTTCCATCATCTTCTAGTTGTAGATGGAAGTGTGTGTGCATGTGTGTGTGAGTGTATGTATAGGTGGGGGTGGGGGGCTGCTGAAGACCTTCAAGGTGACTTTGGGTGGCAACGGACTTCTGTGTACAGAGGAGTCTCAATATGTTTCAATTCACTTTATTTATCCGTTAGGAACTTCAGTCGCAGTCAGAGCGTCGGCACGACACATAAAAACGGCATCAAAACACACATACACGTACAATCAATTTAAAAGACTACTCACATCTACATACACTTCATTAACGGACTTTAAAAAGGATTACGATAATAAAAGGTTACCAGTTCAATCTAGATTTACCGTAGTGTTGGTCACAGTCATTTTTGCTGGGGCATGCTATTTAACAGGCGGATTGAAGAGGGAAGGAAGCTGGAGGAGGCCCTTCCTTGTCTTCACTGGGAGGGCCCTGAACCACCGACCTGATGTTAACCGGGTGTAATGGGAGTGGAGAGCATGTGACGGGTCTGTGGAGATCTGTGTGCCTTTTCTGAGAACGGAAGTGTTGTGTGTGCTGGTAAGTGACTGCTGCTCCTGACCGATGATTTTACTGCTTATCCTGATTATTTTATTGAGCATGGTACGCCGAGCAATTGTGAGTGAACCAAAGCAGGCAGAAATGTGGAATGTAAGAATTGGTTCGATAAAGCATCTATAGAACGCAGCAGGGATGGTTTGGTGAAGCCGAAGTTTGCGGAGTTTACGTGAATTATGTGAATGTTCTTTTAATGTTTATTCTGTAAACCTTTAACATCTGTTCAGATACTTGATTTATCTCTGAAACACTGTGGGCAAGGAGTTAAATTCATCCATCCACCCATCAAACCATCCATCCACCCATTCACCCATCCATTCGTCTATCCATCCGTCCATCCATTCATCCATCCACCCACCCATTCGTCCGTCCGTCCGTTCGTTCGTTCGTTCGTTGGTTTTGTTTATTTCATTCAATCAAATAAAAGTTACATTAAAACAATTCATGTTCACAAATAATCATAAATGAAAAGGAGCGGAAAGAAGCAAAAACTTATGTCTGCCCCCTTTTCACATCAAGACATTAGCTGTTCAACTCAAAGAATTTCATTCATCTAACCTCCACCCCCAACACAAAACAAGTCAATCAGCCTACTTAAGGTCTTATTACTTCATCATGATACGTTTCACATTTTTTTAAATACAGAAAATGATTTAGATAGTGTTATTTCACTGTTGAGTCTATTCCATAAATAGACAGTTACCTCTTTCCATTATCCCCGTTCAGATTCTTGTTTTTTTTTTAAATATCAGTTCCTTTTAGATTATAATTACCTTCTCTTTTTTACAAATTTCTTTTGAATATTTATTGGTAGAATTCCTTTATGTGCTTTGTACATATGTTTTAATTGATTATATTCTACTAGTTTGTCAAATTTCATGAGGTCTAGTTGTGAAAACATTGGATCAGTATGATCCCTGTATCCACTTCCACTACTAACTCTCACTGCTCTTTTCTGTAAAAGAAAAATTGAATGCGTATAAGTTTTGCAGGTACTTCGATTATAATATCAAGTAATTAATATTCTTATTTCACACGTTGATTGACATTGAGCTTCACATGATTATTTGGACTAACAAAGTTATTTGATTATTATTTCAAGAGAAAGAGTTCTTCGTCTTCTTTCTTCTTTCTTGTGCTGTCCGAGGAAGCAACAGTTTAGATGAGAGCACAGAGCATGAGTGGCCTTGGCCCATATCTTGTAGATTAGGCTTGTGTCAGAAACTTATGGTTTTTCTTGGGCAGAGCAAATAGAGCAGGGCCTTTAGGTCAGAAATGAACAATTCTTAACGCTACACAAGTAATTCTAATCTTGGACAGCAGCACTAGACACGTGATGACACAGAGTAAAGTCACTCGACACATTTCCTTTCGTCTGATCCAATCAGAACCTTCGTTTCTGACGCGAGGCGTGGTTTTCTGTAGTGTTTGTTAGATAAAAACTGATATTATTGTTATTGAACTAATATTAATGTCTTGACTGTTAAACATCTGGTGTCTTATTAAACGTAGCTTCATCCTTTTCATCCTGTTGATAGATACCAGGCTCCAGTAGGTCTTACAGGGAGGGGTAGGTTTCATGAGGAGGACGACCTTGCCCCGGAACCGACCTTTATCAGTAAAACTCCCTTGAGAAAGTCTAGCAATGGCTTTGTTGGATTTAGGGTGCACCTGGAGAATGTTTAGACTCCCATTTACAGTTTTCCCGCCTGAGAGTCTAAGGAATGTCAAAATGTGTGCGCGTTAATCTTTGTGTGTGCTTAATGAAAGACTTCAGAAGGCATCAATCTGATGAGAGTGAACTGCAACCCTTGTCTGGTGTGTATCTTTCCTCTCCACTTTGCAAAGTCTAAATTGATTGTTTATGATTGGTATTGATTGATTGATTGATTGATTGATTGATTGATTGATTGATTGATTCATTGATTGATTGATTGATTGATTGATTGATTGATTGATTGATGATTGATTGATTGATTGATTGATTGATTGATTGATTGATTGATTGATTGATTGATTGATGATTGATTGATTGATTGATTGGTTGGTTGGTTGGTTGATTGATTGATTGATTGATTGATTGATTGATTGATTGATTGATTGATTGATTGATTGATTGATTGATTGATTGATTGATTGATTGATTGATTGATTACTATAACCCCCTGTGCTTTAAACTTTCCCTAAGGTAATCTTGGATTGATAAAATTACCAAACAGTGTTTGTATAAGCCCTCTTTTGCATGTCAAATTCTGATTCGCCAGCAAACCAAAATATGACAATTATAAAAACAATTCCACGTCACCTTTACTTCAGTTCAAAGCGTTCTAGAGAAGTTCGGACAGGCCATCCGAACACCTCTTCAGCCGAAAGAACCTTGCTCGACAAGCTGGATCAAATCTGTTGCACGTTACACCTGACCGCAACGGTTCCTTCAGAATAAAAGCTGAACCTCACGACCGCTTCAGGGTCTCGCTGACGTCACTAATAACCTGTCGTGACCTGGGAGCATTCCGAGGCTAGTCTGGTTGGCACCGCTGCTTTTCTACCGGCTTCGGTACCAAGGAGGGTCCTAAGGACCTCGACATTCTGGATCTAAATGGAGGTTTCCCCTGTGGTACGTAGACCGACAGATGGCGTTTCATGTGTGTTATAAATCTCCAACTAAAGTTTAGAGCGAAACATTCACTCCCACTCAGAACTAACCGCTTCTCCGGATACGAGGTTCTGATAACAACATTCCACACATATACATCATTCATCTCACGTCTCATTCCACCTTAGATCCATCAGTGCACAGAGTGTTTAAAGTTAGTCTTGTTTAAATTGTGTAGAAATAAATTTCTTAACTATCATAAACCTGACTCTCTCTCTCTCTGTCCTTGGAGTTAATACGAAGTGTCACGTAATCCCTGCAATAAAAAGTTCTGATCTTCTGGTTAAAATATTCAAAGATCCATCAGATTGATATTTCATATTTCTATGGAATCTCACATTTTAGGGTTCATAAGTAAGATGTAAACTACCCATCGTTACATATCCTTCTCAGCAGCAGCACAGCAGGTACTCTCCATGTCCAAAATATGAGTAAGCCAGGTCCTTAGTGAACTTAAAGTTGTGCACATTTTTCCACTTCCTTTTCTTTTATTAATCCCAAAGTTTGCGTGGAAAATTGCTTACGCAGTTTTCCGACCCCGTTTTGTGCAGAAGCAAGCTTTATGAATGAGTCTCCAGATCTTTACATTGGGGAAACTAAACAACAATTAATCAAGAGCATGTCACAACACAGGAGAGCCACCTCTTCAGGCCAAGACTCTGCAGTCCACCTACCCTTGAAGGACAAGGGGCACACCTTTGAAAATGGCAAGGTACACATTCTGGACAGAGAAGATGGATGCTTTGAGTGAGGACTAAAAGAAGCTGTGTCAAATGTGGAAAAAAAAACTTTAAATAGGGGAGGGGCCTTAGATTTCCCTTTTCTAATACCCATAATGCAGCTTTGAATCTCATTTCTAAGCAGTTTCAGTCTAGGTCACGCCAGAGCTATGAAGAGAGTGAGTTACGACACGCTTTGAACTCGCCGACTCGCGGTCACGTGGTTCATGGAGCTCTCAGTAGTTCCAAACATCCCAGCACCGTGAGTCAGTTTGAACGGCGTATGGTGGGACAAATCACAAAAATTGAATATTGTCACATTTCCCCAGGCAATTTTTGGTAATTATTGAATAATATTTTATATTATATTAAATATTATGTCCTAATTCCTTCACAAAGTAGCCCATTTATTTTTTCTGAGCATTTGTAGGAAGACAAACACCCGTGACTGTTCTACATTACAGGAACACGACAGTCCTAACACAGTGTAGAATACATTAGACCACATACATTACTATAATATATTATTGCTATAAATTTATTATGCAACACACTGCTCTAAGATAAGCATATTTAATAACTTTAAGTCCTACAAGAACCCTAAACTGGAGTTGTAACATCCATTTTAAAGTGGTTTATTGAAAGCTAGAATTCTGCTCCAGCTTACCTTGAATATGTAGCTGTTTATGCTGTTAATGATGATCTATTATGTTCAGTAGAATACATTTTAAAATCATTACTCTATAATTTTATGTGAAGACTGTAGGAGAGTAACATACGTATGTATTTGGGTGCTTTTAAAGCTTGATATACTACCCTACACTTTGACCAATATGATGTGAATTTCCATATAAATATGGAAATCTAGTCTGATTGGTGTTTGAATGTTCAACCAGAAGATTTAGAATTCTTTGTTTATTCGGGGATTGTAAGACACTGCGTATTAATTCAAGAAGAGAGTCAAGTTTATGAAAAGCAAGAAATTTATTTTCTTAACAATTAAAAACATGACAACTAGGACACTTTATGTGATGAATTAATCTAAGTGGATGGAATGTGAGGTGTGATGATGTGTGAATGTGATGTTATCAGAACCCTCGTATCTGAAGAAACTGAGTCCTGAGTGGGAGTGAATTTGGTCTGCATTAAACTAACAAAGTTGGTTCTTATCAAAAACACATTAGACACAATCTGTCGAGTCTACGTACCCTCGAAAACCCCCGTGGTAGGTCCTGAATGTGTTGAGGTCCGGGGACCCCAGAGGTACCGAAATCCGTAGAAGAAACCGCAGTGCCGACTAGACCGGTCTCGAGATGTCTTCAGGTCACGACAGTTGTTATTTTGCGTCTTAGGAATAACTCTTAAGGAGTTGAAGTTGGTTCAGCTTTGTTCTGAAGGAACCATTTGCGGTCAGCAGTAGCATGCAACGGGTTTTTGACAGCTTGTCAAAAGATGCCCTGGGTTAAAGAGGTTTTGCTCCGGATGGCCCGTCCGAAGCTTTCTCAAGAACTCACAAGAACTAGAACTGACTCACGGTGAAGTGAGTCCTGTTTTAATAATCATCATATTTTGATTTACTAACAAATCAGAATTTGACATGTATAAAGAGTTTTACCAACAAACCTCAGAAAACACCAGAGACCACAATAACAAAAAGCTGTGTGCAGTGAGTTTAATGTGCACTCTCAAATGTTTTCTATCGAGGCTCTACATGTTTTCCTCTCAACTGCACAAGGCTGCAATTAAACTGTTAAATGTGGCAGGAAATAAACTAATACACCACTCTACAGGCACATTGAGGAGAGACAGTTTATTAAGACTAGGCAAGGTGAGACTCAGGGCTGATGCTGTGTTTGTTCATCGCCCTGAACCAAGGAGGAGGAAGGACCCTGCAGTGAGAAGTACAGCAGAACCGCTGCATGTTGATCCACTGGCCAGTGACCACACATGTTGTACTCAAGTAAACTGTGGTATGAATCTTTAGAAATATTAGACATTTGTATTTATTTTATTTAAAAATGATTATTCTAACAGTGCCATTATAATTTCAGAGAATGAGGAAAGCAGCAGCAGCAGTGAGGCAAATGAGATGAGGGAAAGTGAGGGGGGGACATGAGATGGTATCAGGAGAGGGGGACATCCCAGGAAGCCATGAGGAGCCAGCGTCAGGGCCAGGAGGAGAAAAGAACAGGCGATGCAACCAGGGAACCCAGCTGGAAAACCTAAGGGAGGAGACAGAAAGTCAAAAAGAACACATTAGAAGATTGGAAGAAGCACTTAAGACACAGCCAAAAATGTATTCAGTCCAGCGAAAGAAAGTTTTCAACATGGAAAAAATATAGGCCATATTTCTACTAAAGATCAACTGAAAGCAATTGGCATGAAAAACACAAGAGGCATTAAATGGAGAAAACAGACAATCAAAAAGGCCGTACAGCTCTGTTTTTCAGTGGGTTCAACAGGCTGCAGGTTTCTTCAGGACATGAGTATCCCTCTGCCTGATGTTAGAACCCTGCACAGACAGATGCAGCCCGTTAAACTGGAACCAGGTGTGATAGGAGAGGTGTGTGACATGCTCAGTTTGAAGGTAAAAAATCTGACAGAGATGGAAAGAGAGTGTGTGCTTACAGTGGATGAGATGCAATCACTCCAGGCGTGCATCACTCCATCACAGACCCAACTGGGATTTGCCACCACAAGCTCTCCGCTCAGCCACTATGACAACATGAAGATGGACACACAACACAGTTTAACCTTTACTGGTTACATAAGATTTTTGTTTTAGTTACTCTTTGACATTTATTTATTGATAGTTGTGTTATTGTTCATTCTTATTTCTTGTCATTCCTTAACAACCTCCACTTGCTTTATAATTAAAGCAAGTGGAAATGAGCAGTTTTATGGAAAGTGTCTAATTTTTTAAAGTTATTGTGTTTGACTACTGTTATTGAAATATCGTAATTGTATTATTACTTGAGTCCACAAAACAGAACAACATATCTTCTTATGTTTGTCTCATGCTTCAGCAGTTTGCTGCAGTCAGTGTTATTAACTGAAAAATAATAAATAATTACTTGTCTTCACCATCACATTTTCTTTATTAATATTGGTCTCTCCCTTTGTGCTTCCATTTCTGATGCATGTTCGTGTTGATACAGCAACCAGCAACTAATTGTGCAAAGAATTCCCAAATTAAACTAATAATGTAAAAAGTTTATAACCTATTTAAAACTGTGGGGAATATTTTTCAAATGTAGAATCAAACAAACTGAAATAAACCCGTCTGCAGCTCGTCCTCCTGCTCACAACCAACAAGCTGCACACAGTTAGCTCATATAGCTAAAACTGGCAACATAAAATATCATCGTTGGCTTATTTTGGTACGAAGCGATTAGCTAACGCTTCACAATGCAACAAAATGATGACATTTCATCAACTTACCGGAGAAAATCCTTCCGAAACACCGAAAATGAACTGCGGTCAATGCAGCGGTGGGGGCTGTTTGGAACTATTCGAAGCTACGTGAACCACGTGACTTCTGCATTCCATTCTTTCCATAGAAGTCTATTGGAGTGTCATAACTCTCTCTCTCTCTCTCTATAGCTC
>SSNQ01034701.1:1180160-1205099 GCA_006942095.1 Nothobranchius kuhntae | reverse complement strand
AATTAAAAACACAGGGGAAACTGGGAGGGCGGCGCCCTATCGCCCTCTACTGGCCAGCCGTCACTGTTCTTATGTTTGTCTCATGCTTCAGCAGTTCGTTGCAGTCAGTGTTATTAACTGAAAAATATTAAATAATTACTTGTCTTCACCATTTTCTTTATTAATATTGGTCTCTCCCTTTGTGCTTCCATTTCTGATGCATGTTCGTGTTGATACAGCAACCAGCAACTAATTGTGCAAAGAAATCCCAAATTAAACTAATAATGTAAAAAGTTTACAACCTATTTAAAAGTGCTGGGAATATTTTTCAAATGTAGAATCAAACAAACTGAAATAAACCCGTCTGCAGCTCGTCCTCCTGCTCACAACCAACAAGCTGCACACAGTTAGCTCTTTAAAGGTTATCTAGCTAAAACTGGCAACATAAAATATCATTGTTGGCTTATTTTGGTACGAAGCGGTTAGCTAACGCTTCACAATGCAATAAAATGATGACATTTCATCAACTCACCAGAGAAAATCCTTCCAAAACACTGAAAACGAACTGCAGTCAATGCAGCAGCGGGGGCTGTTTGGAACTATTCGAAGCTACGTGAACCACGTGACTTCTGCATTCCATTCTTTCCATAGAAGTCTATTGGAGTGTCATAACTCTCTCTCTCTCTCTCTATAGCTCTGGGTCACACCTTCCTGTTAACAACTCATCAGGAGGTAGAGAGGCGGAGTACCCAGAGTACTGTAGTTTCAGCTTTTTAAATAACAATGTACAGCTACACCTTCTAAGTCTGACTCTCCCATATACCAGTCAGAACTGACAAAGGTCCTCGGATGAGAAGCGAAACATCTTCAAAAAACCAAAGAAGTCCAGTTGCCTTCATTTGAACCTTTTGGATTACCATGACCTGGATGACTGAGAACCTTCACCAGCATATTGCGCGACACTTCAATATCCATCTTCGGTCGATCCCGCATCGGTCCATGCAAGGCCGGGGCCCAGATAAATGCAGCGGGCTCGGCCTGGCTCTGGTGGGCGAGGCCATGGTTCGTCACCAGGGCCACGGCGAGAGCCTCGGGCACGTCGTCATTGGAAAACGCATAGGCTGGAATGGGACATCTAACAAATACTCTCTAACAGCGAATGTGCTACTGCTACTTCACCTATTTAACTAATTATAGATTCACTAGGATAAATACAATAAAGTTTATCTCCTACCAAACAGAATATTTACTAAGAAATCACAATGTAACCATAAAAATACTATAAGGCTGCTGTGTGTGCGTGTGTATGTGTGCATGTGTGTGTTTAAATGGTGTGTCAGTGTGGATTAGGCGTGGCTGCCATACCTGCTGCCTGCCTCAGATTAGGGTTAATAAGCAGCGCTGCCAATCATGCCTTCATCACGATTCTGCGGCGTTAAGGGGTCATACAGAGGTCAGAGACATCTGGGCTTCACCTGGATGGCCAATCTGGAGCTGCTAATAAGGCCAGTTAGTGACTGTGCCTCCTTGATGGAGTCATTTGGCTGCAGCTGCTCAGGCGGGCCCCAGAGACCAGCTGGGACAGAACTGGGTCTATTTTGCACAGAATGAAAAAACACAAAGGAAATATGTGTTATAACTTGTTTTATGTGGATTTTTGTGTAGATTAGCTTGTGGATTTAGTTATTTACTTGAAATATACAACACAAACACATTTTTTCTTTTAAAGGAGACATAACATGAAAACCCCATTTTTTTATCCATTAACAGTGTGTTTCACATTTTAAGTGTCTAAGTGAGCAAAATGGCTTATATTATTCACTAGAGTTGCTATTTAGATATTTAATAATGAAGTTTTGGGCATATTTGTCCACCCGTTCAGTTTTTCAAAATACCCAATACAGCTGAAATTTATGCCGTCACCATAACTACCAAATATGGTCATGGCCCTCCGCGAAACACAGAGCCAATCCGCCATTTTTTCTTCTCGCTAAGATTTTTGTTGTCCAATTGGAAAAATGCAGAATGCCTGGTTATTTTAGCCACACACAGCTCTAAACTGTTCCTCATTTTAAGGAAGGGTGGTGTGGCAGTATTTAAAACCCGGAAGCTGACGCTACAGCTAAAAAAACCAGAAGAAAAATAAACCAGAAGAAAAATGTAGTGTGTGTGTGTGTGTGTGTGTGTGTGTGTGTGAAATATAAAATGTCCATAACAGTAGGAATCAGTGACTAGTAAATAAAACTGAAGCATAAAGTGAACTTAAATCAGTCATAAAATGTATAAAAATTGCAAAAATTTTCAAAATCACTAGGAATTGAAAAATAAAAGAAAATGGAATTTGGATTAAACATAACAGTTAGTAGAGTTACTCACTTTGAACTGTTATGAACTCAGTCATATAACTATGGAAACCCACAGCATGACCACAACAAAGTCAACCAAGTCTGTATGATATGTTTAGACATGAATTCTATCCACGCACACACACACACACACACAACAGAACTTGTGTGTTTTGAATCAGAGAACCGAGTGGGAGCGGACGGAAAATTCACCCCCCTTTTGGTTTGATTCAAGTTGGGATATTAGATTTATGGCTTGTAATATCATCCAATTTAGTGGAACCCTTGTGTGGTTTGATTTGGTTCCTGTGGACCCACTTACAGACAAGATATTTGTTACCTTTGGTGACCTTGATCTGATACACGACCGGAGAGAGTTTTTCAGTTATCAGGTATGGACCTGACCACTTCTGCAAAATTTTCTTAGCCAGTTTACCAGAGGTGACTTTTGTGTGACCGGAATTAGGAGCAAAGTTGTGGAACCAGGCCTCATCACCTATGTTGAGTTCAGAATGTGAGGCCTATTGATCATAATAAGCCTTCCTGCCCTCAGCCGATTGCTCCAGATTTGTCTGTGCAAAAGAAAACGCTGCTGGCAGATGGTTCTTCAGGTCCTGCAAATACTGCTCGCTAGTGTAAGCTGGAGCGGCACTGGACTGAACTGACTGGTACAGCGGGTGAAGCAGCAGGGTCATCTGTCTACCCGTCATCATTTCAAACAACTCCCACGTCTCAATTGATCTGCCTAAAGCTGTATGTGTCTGAAATTGTAGAGGCCCAAAAAGTTCATTAAATATAACATTTACCACATTGCATGATTAACTGAAGGCAGTTTCTGAGGTAGACAGGAAAATGTAGAGTCAGAATGATTCGATCGTTGAAATTGTGCAGTCCGTCCTCATACTCTTGGTATCGCAGCATCAAACCACACAAACTGCATCTTTTGAAGTATGTTGCCACTCCTGTGTAACAAAGAAATCAATACAAACACACCATGTAAACCTTGGAACAACAAATACATTTCAACATCTTAGGTGTGTTCTTGCTGTGTCGTTCTAATTCCATGTTGTCGTTCTTTTTAAAACACAGAAACAGTTTTGTTTACCTGTTTTGTCGCAACGTTTCGCCGGCAGCTGCAGGCGAAACGTAGCTGTGACTGGCTCTGGGGCAGATTAGACAGGAATAGGTGCAGCTGGCTCTGGGTATGTGGGTAACGTGTTCATAACTTCAGAGGTTTTGGATATTTTTCATTGCCAAGAGTTTAAACTACTCGTAAATATTTCTGTGTGTCGGTATGCAGCAGGGGTGGATTTAGGACTGAAGAAGATCCGGGGCTTAACACATGCGCGCGCATACACACACACGTAACACGCACTAGTCTTTTCATAAAACATTTGGGGCTTGAGCCCAAGTAGCCGGGCCTAACGCCGCCCCTGGTATGCGGAGTGAAGCTCTGGAACAAACTGGACTTACAACACAAGCAATGTCAAACTACCGTATTAATCGATTTAAACTGTTATGTAAACATAAGGTCTGGACAAAGTATAGAGATGAGAATCCCTTATTCAATTTACTCTGTCGTTTTACTCTGTCTTATTACATAAATGTTCCTTGTTGATATTTTTCCTTTACCATTGTTGGTATAATTTGTTGTTAAACTGTAAAAACTTTACAGTTGCCTGTGGTTACGCCATCACTCTTTTATATAGGAAAAGAATGATTGAATAATCAACAGTGAAGCTTGAGTTTACTCACTGAATGGGGATCTGGGGTGGGATTATATAAATTTTCTTTTTCCCACTCCTTTTCAGGCAGAATTGCATGGCCATTTATGTATATTCCTTTGCACTAAATTACTTATATTATTTAACTAATTGTTACCTTGTTTAATTTACTGTGCCATTGCCTGAAATAAATAAAAATGAATGAATGAATGAATGAATGAATGAATGAATGAATGAATGAATGAATGAATGAATTAATGAATGAATGAATGAATGAATGAATGAATGAATGAATGAATGAATGTGTACTGGAATAGAATACGATTTAATTTAAGACCATACGACATTAAAGATCCATATCTAGTATGGATCCCATCTTATGGACCCTGGGTTATTTAAAACAGAAGATTGGTTCTTTTTATTACAGGGAAATTAAACACTTTGCATGAACTGAGAGACAAGAGAAGAGAGACTTTCAAACGTTTAAAAAAATGTATTACTAAAATTATTTTTAAACAATTTAACAAAACTGACTCTCTAATGATGGATGTTTGTTGGAATGAAGTGTGAGGTGGAGTGTGTGTGTGTGTGTGATGTCAGTTCAGAACCTCCGTTTCCGGAGAAGCGAGTCTGAGTGGGATATGATGTTTTGCTCCTAACTGATCAAGTTTGAACCGTGGTCATAAACAGATGAGACGCCATTTGTGTCGCATCCACATACGCTTCAGTGAGACCTCCGTACAGATCCGGATGCCAGGTCCACGACCTTCCTCTGGTACTGGAGCCGATGAAACAGCGTTGACAGTACGACAAACCAGTCTTTGGATAGTCTCCAGGTAAAAGTGACAGGTGTTTCACAGCATCAAAAAGGGGACCCTCCTTGGGTCAGCGAGTTCAGCTTTTATTCTGAAGGCACCGTTGTTGGTTAATAACNACGGCAGGTTTCCCAGCTTGGTAGTTCTTAGCTTAAAAAGAAGAGTATGGATGGCCTTTCCATACTCCACTTAGCATTCGGTGAACTTCAGGGGATCTTGAGATCTTGTTGAATACTGAACTTGAAAATGGCGTTGGAAGTGTTTTATTAATCTGGATGTTTATGATTCTGGACGAATCAAAGCTGACAGATTAAATAAACACCACAGAGACTCTGCCACGCTTCAGACGGGGAAGATTCTGATTGGATCAGCAACAGCAATGTGTCATGTGATTATTTACCTTAGTTTATCAGTGTGTCTAGTGGCTAGAATAAATCATTTACTTATTAAAACATATTAATCATAATATTGTGATTTCACAGATCGGTCACATGGTATTATTGACTAACAGTTGTTTTGATTAGCTTTATTGAAGATAGAGTTATTTGGTTTTTAATAAAAGAAAAGAAAGGAGTCTTCATCTTCTGTCTTCATTGCTGGAATGTAAACAGTTTAGAAGCGAATGCATGACCTTGAGGCTGTTTCATGCACTCTGGCGCTGTGTCAAAAGGGAACAGTTGTTAGAGGATAATAACCCTGAGAAATGGCTCCTTCACCGTGATACGAATGAATGAATGAATGAGTGAATGAATGAATGAAACGAAACTCTTCCTTTAGAGTAGCACACAGGACAGTCTGATGGATGATGCAGTGATATGCAATAAGATCTGAGTTGTCCTCTTTCATCCGTGTCACAGCCCCCTTCTCTCTTCCAACCATGGATGGGGCACCATCTGTAGTGACTGAGATCACCTTTTGGGGATCTATTCCCATCTTTATCTGCATGTCCTTAACCCTCTAGAGGCAGGCGTTGCAGGTTTGCAACATTAAATCCGTCCTGGTTACTCCACATATGTATTTCATGAGCATTTTTAACTCAGAAGTACCCCTGAAGGACTTAGTTGTTTGTCCGTTTATCAAAATTTATTTTGAGCCTGAGAGGGTTAATAGCCTCATATGTGTCCTCTTCTCTTGTTTGTGTCTCTAGTGACCTCACACCCAGCAAGTCTTCACTCTTTTCTTTGAGAAAAAATCTCACATGTACCACTAGTTCTGCATCATCTGTGACATCTGTGGAGTCATCAATGGCTAATGATACGCATTCTGCACTCTGCACCAACACTTCAGATTTTCTGATTGTTGTTGTAGCTGACATTGGGATTCGTTTCATTTTTTCACATAGTTGGTCTTTTTGTTTACCTTCGAGCAGCGTCTTTGCAGCAGCAGTCAAACACTCCTTCACGGCCGTCACGTCACTGAATGGTTTTTTATGCTGTCTTAAAATCCAAGCGATGCACAGAGAACCCTCGTAGGCACGCGGCTGTGCAGAGAAAGAGTGCGTGATGAGTCGGGTGAATCTGTCATATTGACTTCTTAGCTAATCTATTTTCCGTGTTCTCACTTCAGACTTCGGTGGATACGTTGCTTCAAAAAACTCGTGTTTCGTTTCATAGTGACGTGTAATATTCTCGCTTTTGACTAACTGTTTCACAGCATATTAGACACAAAGTTTTGCTGGTTGGAAGAAGGAACTCATACTGGTTCATCCACTCACTTTTAAAAGTTCTGTTTTCTGAATCCTCTTTTCTCACATTCAAGCATGCCATGTCCACTCTTCTGTATTTATCATTCGCTGAAAGCTAAAGGCTTGGGTTGAATTGCTTTCTACCTAAAAATAGGCCATAAATGGCAGGTGATTACCATAATAACTGGTGGATCTGCGCCCACAGTTTTACTGCATACAGCGCTGATTTGTTTGTGGGATTTATTTTTTTCCCCTGGGACTTTGCCTACCGGTCTGGACAGAACCATCCTTTGGTCCGGATCCGGACTTATCCGCCATTTGGTGATATATGGTCTAAGAGATCCATCCTTCTAACCCACAAAGAAAAATCCTGCTCTAGCAGGGGATGATGAAGGGTGGATTATGCCAGCTTGTATTGTTCCATAGCCAGGTTCTCTGGACCAGACAGTGAATACAACCTTCCCCTAGGGGGAAAGGCACCAGGCAGCAGATCAATGGCACAATCATAGGGCCTATGAGGAGGGAGCTGAGCAGGCACGGTGCTTGTTGAACACCTCTTTGAGATCATGTTAGTCAGGGGGGGGCCTAGAGAGGTTGGGGAATGTTTGCTCGATACCTGGAATAGACTGACCTGGAGTCTCTCTTCCACAAGCAGACAGGATGCATGACATTGGACAGACCAGTTCAGAACTTCAGCTGTGTTCCAGTCTATGTGAGGGTTGTGTTTACGTAGCCATGAAGCCTCCTTACATTTCAACATTTAAAATCTAACTCCCAACCGGAAAAAAACGGGGAAATTCCCCCACAGACTAAACTAACGGGGCTTGTCTCACAAAACCTAGAGCTGCACTTGTCCTCGGAATGGATTAAATTATGATGTACTTCAATGAAATAAATGCTTTTAATATTATTAATGTTACTTTGGGCGCTTTTTGGGGCTGATCAGTGACATCACTCACTGCCAAAGCAGTTGTGATCTGCTGACGTCTGTGCAAGTTCTGAAAGGGCTGGATTTGAATGGAGACACAACAGCTGAGAGGACTGGGACGTCCTATCTCTTGGTCAAGTTCCCCATCCCAGGAACTACCCTAGCTAATGTAAACATGCCTATAGTTAATTTTTTTTTCTTCGGTCAGACATGTTGCTACAGTGTGTGCTGTCAGATCACATTGGGTCATAAAGTGTCAGCCTCACGTCTGGAGCCTTCGGATTAAAAAAAACGTGTTTTATAGTGTACCAGTGCTGTATGCTATATTGTACATATTCATCTTGAATTGGCTTTTTCAAAACAAACTGGAAAAAGTCGGTTGCTTCGTAATAATGTGACCTTGTGTCATCTCACACAGCTGTTTCTATCTAATGAATAAAATCTAATAAACATCAGAGCAGAAGTTTGCTTTTCATCCATCATGTTTCTGTAGCTCTTCAGCAGTGGTCCACCAGGGGGAGACAAATACTGAGCAGATGTTAGAAACGCACTCTCCAGCAGCCCCTTCATTAGAACCACCTTTTCAGTACCTAGACCTCTTTTGCCTCTACATCATCCTCAACTCTTCTCATCATGGATCCTACAAGGTGTTGCAAGCTCCTCAGAGGTTCTGAGGCCTCATTTATAAAACTTTGTTTTGTACAAAACAGGTTCTGAAAATTGCGTGAGTTGTTTTCTATGGAAACGTCATGGGAAATGGGGTAACTTTAAGCTAACTTTGACTCTGGAGTAAGAGTATTTTGGAGAGGAAACTGGCAGCTCAGTGGTTGAGATGGTGAAATTAAGCACTTCCAGACTTGTAGACCATCACAAACACACCCATCTCCCACAGCATCCTCCATGGACCTCTCTGCTTTGTAAGCAGATCGAAAGGTTCCAGGCCAGCAGGTTGATGAGACTCCTCACGCTTCTCAAATCTATTCATAATAGTGAGAGCTACTGGGCCGAAGTCATTCAAGCTGTTTCAGCAGAGGAACAAGGATGGGACTGGGCAGTCTGGGTTCAGGTTCCAGCCAGTTGATCTGCAGTCTTTCAGCACACGTCTAGCCAGAGTCTGGTTCAGCAGCCTTCCTCAGCTTCACCACGCCGATTACCCGCTTTCCTTCATCCTCTTCATCATGAGGGAATTACTGTTCTACAGAAGCCGAGTCTTCTAAAAATGTATTAGCAATAATAATTATAGCAGGATGCTGCAGCCACAGCTCAAAGAATAAGCAGATTTTCAAGTTATTACATTTATTTGCATTCTTTGTTTCAGTTTTCAGTACAGTCTGTCGTTGGGACAGGAATGCATGAATGAAAACAGGATTGGCTCAAAACAGTCACATAAAAATCATCATGAGTACCAGTGTCATTAACACCGATAAACACATTAGTTCAGAAACTCCAAAGCTCCACGTCCAGCCCTAACCCCGCCCACTACTCCTGTAGCGCCACCCAGACCCGACGAAGGGCCGGACGAGTCCCTGAACTCTGCACAAGCCCTTTGGAGAAACAAGCGTAGAAAAGATTAAGGAAGATAAGTATTAAAAAGGCAACCTGAAAGCCCCACCCACACACAAACCCCACCCCTGGAGTGACATTATCGTAATCAAGACATTCAAAAAGCTTCTGAATTGAAATGGTCCAGAAGAGACAAATACATTGACAAGTCATTTGTTCATTCACTGAGAGCAGCCAATCAGAGCAGGAGACCTGACGTTTCCTGACATCCAATTGGACAAGAGATGTAATGCGACGGTAACAGTCTTTTTGAGCTGCTGCTCAATAATGTTGAACAGAAATATACAGACAGAATCAATCTGCAGAATATACATACAACTGCAGCACAGATCCTCAGTCAGACGCCTCCGCAGTATCAATAAGGTCAGTCACAGCTTTTATTCTGGAGGTCAACCTGCAGCTCATATGCTTTTTACTTCACAAGTGTTTGATGCTTTAATCTGACTGGCTTCAGAGAGAAACTCACCTGCTTCAGTTGAGAGCTTCCCCAGAAACAAACCAAACTGAACGACCGGACCTCTGACCGAATTAAGCAAATTCATGGAAGTCAGATTTGTTCTGATCAAAGATTAGAACAATTACCAAGCTTTATTTAGTTCTGATTTTTATTAGTTTCTATTTACAATATTTTTTAACTGAAACATGGCCACTTCCTCCTCCGGCCATAAAGTTGATTAGTTTATCCCTTCAAAATAAAAGCACCAGTAATTGACTTCCTTCACACAAGGACAAAAAGAGTGGAAAAGTGTGAATTAAAAAAAGTTTTAGTTGACTATTTTTCTTTTACCCCAAAAATAAATTTTAAAGGTTAATAATTATTTTTTAAGGATTTGTGATTTTAGATGAAAAAGTCTTGGAGTTTCCTCTGATCCAGGCACTTCCTGTTGAACTCTTCTCTAATTGGTGGAGAAGCCCTGCCTCACCCGTCATCTCTTATTTCGGTAAAGAAAACCTTTTCCTGCTTGGGGCGTGTCTGGTTCTCTCCTGGCAGGAACAAAGTGGGAGATATGCTGAGGGTGTGAGAGGTACTCGCCTCTCCTAAAGTTACTGCAAATGAAGTTGGCTTCAGATCTTTCAAACTCAGGCACAATTTTACCCTTCAAATCTGATTAGCTTGAAGAGATGTTGGTCGTTATCTTGAGCTGATTACAATATTTTTAGTCAAACTTTCTCTTTACATGAAGCCATTTGAGGAGAGCTCACGTTCACAAGGGTCCAGTGGTGTACAGACGACCAGTAACATTTCTGCTCCACTGAAAAACCTAAGCAGGAGGATCCGGAGAGTAATTTTCTGGTTTCAGAGTCAACTGAATAAAAGCTGGACATCTGATAGAAACATTTGTTTCTGTTGTATAGTCATCACTTCATCACATTTCTGAACTGATTCAATCTAAAACCAAGTCTGACGCTGTGATCAGGTGTTTTTGTGTCCAACACAAAGCAGGACCCAACTGCTGTCCTCACTTTGTCTACTGTCCCATTACTGATGAAAACAGAACTAGGTCCCCACAAAGACAGCTGGCCAAGAATACACACACACACAGACATGTTCTAGGAGGGTGGGGTCAGGGGGGGCAATCCCTCATCACTGGGTGTGGCTGTGTCGTCACTTGGTTCTAGGCTGTCCTTCAGACTCACTGTGCTGTCTGAGGGGGGCGGAGTTGACTCAGAGCAGGGCGGGGTCAGCTCAGTGGTGGGCGTGACTAACTGTGTGGGGGGTGAAGTTTCAGTGAATGGTTCTTGGGTCCCATTGGCAGTCAGGGGGGGGCTTGGTTCCTGTAAAGGTGTAGCTGTTGCGGGAGGGGTGGTGCTGTGATCGGCCCTGCGAGGAGCAGGATTAGAGATGATGCCATCAGCGAGGGACGGAGAAGATTTTCCTATCAAGCGCCACTGCATGATGCTGGTGTCTTTCCCCCCCGTGGAGATCAGGTGGCTGTCGTTGTACAGGAAACTGACGTTGGTCACATGACTGCTGTGGGCACTGTATTTATGGCTGGGGGCCTGTAGACACAGATTAATAAATGGTTAGGACAAAGACAAGGCTCACTCTCTAGATCCCTATCGAGAAGATATTGTCTACGGCCAGAGACGTCCGTCCTTTCAGCAGACAAAAAGGACAAATTAATATTTCTTTCAGTTGCATTTGAGAAAGACAATTTAGGATGCAGTTCATTAAAAATACAACATTTTAACTGCTTTGCTTCTTATAGTAAAGTTTTATATTAAATGTGACTGCGCCACCTTATCTACATCACTATATACATCACTTTACTGCTCTGGTACTCAACATGAGTTCATGTGTAGTACTTTTTACGATGAATCACTTATTATTTTAATGTTTGTTGATTTTACACTGCTGTGTTCAGAGCTTTGGGCTGCTTTGATTGGTAGCAGGAAGGCACTCCATAAGCAAATAAATGAAATGAATAATTTCAGCTCCAGCGTACTTAATTGCCTGTGATGTATCGTGTGATGTGACCGACATCGAACAGATAGCGCTGTTATGCAAGTATGTGAACTGTGATGGGCCGCAAGAAGAAATGATCAAATAATACCACTGAAAGGCTAAACATGGGGGGATGACATCTGTGAGGCTGTGCTGAAGTGTTTGAATGACAAAGGATTGAACACCAACCACCTGATTTAGTAGCTACAGATGGGGCACCCAATATGAGAGGGTTGCAAAAGGGGTTTGTGACTTTACTAGAGAAAGCGTTGGATTGAAATCTGCTTGCATTTTACTGCATCTTACACCAAGAAGGAACTTGTGCACAAGCATTTCTAGGTGACGAACCTTGTCATCATGATCGTAAACAAGATAATTGCAAAAGCATTTAAAAAGAAAAAGAAGAAAAAAGATGATCTTTCATATTTTAACCAGTCAGGTCCATGAATTGCTAGATGAAGTTGACAGCAAATATCTGATCTCCTGCTACATAAAGTCTGCTTGCTGTCCAGGGGTGAGGTTGTGTGATGATTTGTTGCTTGTTTAGAGCATTCCTGAAAAGTTAAAACCTGGGCTACCCACAACTGGAAGACACGGCGTGGCTGGAAAAACATTAGGAATCCTAAGGGTTTAATTCATGTGTAACCAGTGTGTTTGGGAGACAAACCCCTCCTCTGTAACCAGGTTACGGATACGGAAGCCCAGAAAGGTCAAAATTCCTCAAACGTACTTTTTCCTACTGGCTGATAAAAATGTATTGAATAGAACAGAATAGATTATTAGTCCCACAGTGGGGACATCCACTAATTACAGCAGCACACACACTTAGAGAAACAGATTACAGGTAAAACTGATTCCAGCCATGTTTGCTTTCATAACTTCAATAACTTCATGCTGATGACCCGCATGAACATTATCCTGTTAATGGATGCAACTACATCATGAAGTTAGCTTAACATGATAGATTTGTTTTCTTGGCAAAACACAATAAAAGTTAATCTTAATATTAATAACCGACAGAACCTAGATGGAATTTAAATAATTTTACATTAATTATAACTAAAAGTTCCTGGGAGACATTTGTGACATGTAGCTGTAACTCTTTACTGCTGATGGACAGATGATGTGAGTCCTTGTAACCCTGACCTGACGAAGTATTAATAAGTGAGCATGATGAGGGAGAGAGCAGCAGGGAAGCAGTCAGAGGGAAGAAAAAAGTAAAGAGAGAATCTGGCTGGGACCCAAAATGAACAGAAATCACTTCCGCCCATGGCTGTACCACAACAATCAAGGTGGGAATCGAGCATTACAATTTATTTCAAGTTAAATATATTTTTGTATTTTTTATTTAATTTTAATTAAACAATAAGCTGTTTTACACACTCCTGCAGGAATGTTCACCAGGCGAATATTTCTGTTAAAAATGCTATATTTACTAAATAGTTGATTTCTCTGTAATTCAATACATCAAAAGTGAAATTAGTGACTTTCTGAAAATAAAACTAAATAAACATTTATTTATTTATTTTTACTAATTTGGAAACATTCAGATAATGAAATAAAACGTACTTCGTGTGAATGATTGACATTTATTTAGAATGGATCAGAAACATAACCTAACCTGCTCAGGCCCTGCCCTAAGAGCAATGTCAGTTTTTCTGTGTTCAGCTGTTTAGTCATAAATAAACAAATACTTCCAAAAACTACAGAATTCCTTTTAATGAACATTTAATGTTCTTTAACTGGCGGTTAATACAAAGTAAATGTTGTGTTATGATTATTTTTTGCAAAAAATGCTAAACAAATTTTCACATCAAATGAAAAAAGCTGAAGGTATTTTTAATAAAATACACACTAAATGTGATTAAAACAACATTTTGATTACTTTGAACTGAAGTAAAAAAAATAATGTAAAAGCAGGAATAACATTTCTTCCTGCTTTCCTGATTCATTTAATAATTTTTTTTTTTTTTTTTTTTGCTCGTGAAAGTAAAGTTTTGCTTCACGGGTAAATTTACGTTTCATAATCATGGTTTATTACTAAATGGGACAATCAGCTGAAACTGTTGAGGGAACTAAATCACAGGAGATGTCCAGAATTTGGAAACCAGTGTTTATCATGTGTTCACAAACAAACAGCATTTAATCTGCATTAACAAGCTGTTAGGAAAATGGCTATTTCGTTGCTAATTTGCAGGAAATATCTAGAAGGAAGTTCTACAGGAAGTAGCTAAGGGTCCTCAGAAATGTAGCTAGGTTCATCACTAGGCGTTAGGACAGGGTATCTGCAGGTTTAAGGGAGCCGAATTTAAGACTTTTTAAGACCTTTTTAAGGCCACTTTGACCAAATTTAAGCTATTTTCAAAAATAACTTTAAGCTATAATTTCCAGCTATTGCCTGGAACCGGTTCTAACCACGTCGCGAACGTGGGATTAGCCATCCAGGTACCATCACACTTGCACTTCCCCATGGCGCAAGCTCCCACTAGCTTAATCAGCTAACATGCTCATCTAAAAATAGCCCCCTTTCACAACCAACTGAACGTGTATGGTTCCGCTTACGCCAATGTCATACACAGAAAAATGCTGAACACTAACTACAAATTCACAAAATTTTTATAGAAATAAAAGAATCTTGTTTATTGGGTCTTTGGTAATTTACGACCTTTGGAAACTGGATTTAAGGATTATTTGTCATTTTTAAGGATTTTTAAGGCCTTAAATTTGGAAAAGCAAATTTAAGACTTTTTAAGGACCCGCGGATACCCTGTAGGAACAGCGGCAAAGTCGCCGAGTTGGCACTACCTCACTCTCTGCTGCTAAAGCTACGGATAGCAAATGCTACGGGCTATGCCTGAGCGTGAACGCGCATGAAGCAGCCTGCTCGACCCGAGTAGCTCTCTTTTTCTGTGATTTCACAAAAAAACAGTTAATCACAGTAAAAATGCCAGGGCTCATTCTACAGGACCAGGGCATTTAAGGAGAATGTATGAAGAAGAAATTTATTATTTCTATACATGTTTTGGCTGTCAAACTTCCATAACGCCCCTTTAAGTCACGAGTGGAAATTAAATTTCTTCTCTCTGAGAAGATTCGGTCCCTGCTCAAGTTTCTCGGACCAATCAGGGCTCTGAGTCACCTTGGGTTTGGAGCAGGGGTAGGCGAACAGGTGAACTTTACAGAAGTCATCTGCCAGCGCAATCACCCTCCTGTTGTGGGATCTCTCCAGAGCATTGATGTCGGTGCCGTCTGAACCCTCGGGCCAAACTCCTAAACAGAGTGTGAACTGGGTCAGAACTTTCACTCACCCTTACCGTCTCAGAGACTGAGTTTTAAAACGAACTTCTCAATGTAACTCATTCTCACATGCACTGACCAAAAACATGGTATCCCAGGACGCAGGTGTAAGTCACCCAGTCGATGTCCTTACACTCAGAGCGGTTTCGGATCAAATCACAATTACTTTCGATGTCCCCTAAAACATAAATGGTTACATTACAGCATTACAATGAAAACATAAACAGGTGACCTTTGACTCTGTGTCTGAAGGACTGGAGGGTTAGAGTACTCACAGTACAGGATCTCATAATCTCCAGAGTTGGACATGATGTAGTGGTTGTCTGGTGACCAGTCCAGGTGAGTGATGTAGCTAGAATGACCCTGTGGACAACAGGACCAACATCATCATCATGATAATCATGAAGATAACTGGATCTGTAGGGTCTGGACCAGCTAGAGGTCTCTTTTTCTTCCCACTGTCAGGTAAAAATTTTGGATGCACCAAAATGAAAATTCTTGGCTGAAAATCGAAACACCGAAGGAAATTATGATGTTAATATAGGTGTAATATATAGGTTTGGGCGACGGTGGCACAGAAGTGGTGCTAGCCCCGTAATCGAAAGGTTGCAGGTTCGAGCCCCGCTCAGTCTGTCGCTGTGTCCTTGGGCAAGACACTTACCACGTTGCCTGCTGGTGGTGGCCGGAGGGACCGGTGGCGCCAGTGCTCGGCAGTCTCACCTCTGTCAGAGCACCCCAGGGCAGCTGTGGCTACATCGTAGCTCATCCCCACCAGCGTGTGAATGTGTATGTGAATGGGTGAATGACTGATTGTGTTGTAAAGCACCTTGGGGGGTTCCAGGACTCTAGAAGGCACTATATCAAATACAGGCCATTTACCATTTATAATTAAAACCATAGCATTAGCAGGACTGTAAAGTTAATTTTTAACCGTTTAACGAGCCACAGCTGCAAATATAATCCCTCATGAAGTTATTAGTTTACACCAGAAGATAGTGGAGATGTGCAACTTCAACCTCAGCAACACCTTTTGGTGTTTCTATTGAAATTTTCGAAGGAGAGCGGAGCTCACAGAGGGTGAATATACTAATATACATTAGAGAGGAGAAACTTACAATGCTGGCAGGTCTGTTCGTTGTTGACAAAGCTGTGTCTGGTAATGTCTGACTGATTCTGAAGAGGAATATTCACCCTCAAAAGACTTTGAAAAGTGGGACCCAATGCCTCCCTGCTTGACACTCAGCATTAAGGGGTTGGATTGGGGGGTTAAACCACCAAATGGTTCCCGAGCGCGGCTGTGTCTGCAGCTCACCGCTCCCCCAGGGGATGGGTCAAATGCGGAGAACAAATTTCGCACACAAACCTGTGTGTGTGTGTGTGACAACTAATGGGACTTTAACTTTAACTCTGATGAAGGTATTCACTCGCCCAGTGAGGAAGAACGAGATGCTGCAGCAGCAAAAGAGTGTCTGTGCATCATCAGCGTAAACACTCTTCACACACATGATCCAGAGCTGATTTAGCTTATTTCACCGTGTTCAGGACATGGTGGGTGTAGAGAGGATGGTAAAAACGCCGCTAATAGTCACAGACAAAGTGGCAAAAGAAGAAAAAAGCCGAGCAGATGCGGTAGATGTGAAAGTAAGAAGCACGTTGCATAATTGAATATTCCAGCGATTGTAATAAAACAGAATTAGTGAAAGTGGAAAACGTCACTTTTGAAATCAGTAAGGAGAAGCAAAGAGCAAGATGAATGAAATGAACACAGGGTTCACCTGAAGGCCTGTTTTGCTCGTGTCGTTTCAGTGATTTTGGCGTTTCGGCACTTTTGGTTCGTTTTCAGCCAAAGATTTTTGGTGCATCTCTTGTAAAAACCTCTGATTTATTTGAAGGTAACTGTTCATTATTAACTAATGTGAGTGAAATCACAGCTGGTTTCAATCTCATCTAATTTTTGATGTTCTAAAAGCTTCCACTAAAGCTAGGCCTAACCCAAGGTTCTTCTCATTACCCCTGTATACTACCCACCACAACACTCGATGTGACATGAAACGTTCTCGTACAGGTGGAATGTAACTGCTGCTGCAAAGTCTTACGTTTACAGTAGGCCAGGGCTACTTAATTCAGAGACTCGAGAGCCGGCATGGAGCACATTTTGGTTTTAACCCTGCTTCAACACATCTGATTTCAATTAGTAGGTAATTAACAGGCTTCTGCAGAGCCTGGTGAGCTGCTGCACACTTGATTCAACCAATGAATCAAGTGTGTTGGAGCAGATAAACTACTAAAAGGTTATTATGCATGTTCCCTGAAGGAGAGGAACGAGGTACAATGAAAGTACTATTGGACATCTCACCCTCGTAATCATGCCTGTAAAGCAGGGGTGGGGAACCCTGGTCCATCGAGGGCCGCTATCCAACATATTTTAGTTTTAACCCTGCTTCAACACAGCTGGGGGATAGTTAGGTTATGCATATAACCCCTGTTTCCTGAAGTCTCAGGGCGGACGCTCTACCACTAGGCCACTGAGCTGGTTCTTCATGAAGGAGAGAAGAGGACAGTGTGAGTTTGTGAGTGACGCAAACAGATCCACAACTGCCCTGCCAGACCTTGTCCAGATCTGGGACACCACAAGTGGGTGAAGGCTCCATTAACTTGCCAGGGGTTTGTCCCTGGAGAGCAGGTCTACCCCGAAGGTCGTGCAGAGAAAGGGAGTGTGTTCTAGCACATGCTGGCCTCTCAGATAATGAATGAAAAGTCTCAGGGCCAGAAACATGGCTGACAGCTCTAGGTAGTTTATACAGAACCCCAGTTGATTTGGGGACCATTTGTCCTTCAATGCCACAACCCTGCACAGAGCCTCCCAGCCTTTCAGGGAAGTGTCTGTGGTCACGGCCACACGCTTGGACACCCTCCCAATTGGAGAACCCCGGTGGAGCAACCCGGTTCTCTCCATGAGGGAAGAGCCACTATGCAGGCCCTGGGCATGGTCAACTTTCGGTGAAGATGACAAAAGGGACAGAGATGGTGAGAGCGTACCCAATGCTGGAAGTGCTGCACCCCACCTGTAAGTGGTTGTACCAACCCTTGTTTGTTTCCTCGAGGGGGACTGCTAGAACAGCTCCTTTACTTAACAGTCTTAATTTTCTCCTCAACATGACCACTGCATCTGCATTCACAATAGTGTGCACAACTGCAGTGAACACAGGTGGTTCCATCTGGAATTGTAACCAGCGGTAACCCACGGTGACCATGTGCTCAACCCAAGGGGACACAGTGCATGCGTGCCAGAGAAAGATTCGCAATAAGCTGGCCGAACAACACTGTCGCAATGGTGCCGTTGCCCTCCAGCGGATCGGGAGGGCTCAATACCGTGCTTGACACACATTCTGAGCTGCATGTCCGCAAACGGCGGAAAGTCGCTATTTTCCTGACAATGAGTGAAAACAGCCTCCCCTGCTTTGTTTAAAGTTGTCTGCAGACAGGAATTGTGTTGAAGCCATTGGTCGCCAGCAAAGCGGGCTGGCACAGCCTCACGGGACCACTTGGAAATGCAGCGTTCAGACACGTCAAATTGACATTCTTTTGAGTGCAAATAGCAGTTTTATGGAAACATTGTGCAAAACCGTAGAACCAGTGCAACTTTCACCCACCTGGGGCAGTCGACAAAGTCTCTTAGGACTGATGGGGTTGGATGGCAAAGGAACATGGCCATTTCACCCGCTGAAGGGCGGGGCTACCGCTCGGTGCCACATGTATTTGCCTTTGCAGGCGTGATTTTATGTGTCTTCAGCCAGGCCACACAAGGGTGTGATGTCCCATAGTACCTTTATTGTATTGAGTGAACCGACTGAAAGGGAACGTGCTGCATACTGGCCCTCAAGGCCCGAAGTTTAATAGCCCTGCAGTAGACTATGTGAATTAGAGGTAACAGAGTGTGGAACGGTTTCCATACGACTTCCACACAGACTGTAGTTTGTGTTCTGAACATCAATAGAAATTTAACACAATTCGTTAAAAGATATACCTGTAAAATTAAAGTGAACTATTATAAACCGCAAACCAATATCCCTGTCAAAGGCTGGCAAAAATAATGGAATACAGCTTTTGTTTTGAAATATACTGAATGCCCTCACTGAAACTAATCTAATTTCTTGTCTGGCTCATGTGATTTCTTTAACTTGATGACAAGTCAGCATGCGATGTCTGGAAAACATATACGCCATGCAGAAACTTTCCAGAGCTCCACATCAGCATCCACACCGGTGTGAACGCTCTGATAGCCATACAGAAACCAGACTGCATCCGTTCCACATTCTGCTAGCATTACAATTATTTGGTGATAATCATCTTTGCACGACCCTAGAGACTTGATAACCTTTTCTTTCCATTTACAGTGGATATACTGAAGAATCAATCTGACTGGGGTGGTATAGAGACAGCTGAAACCCACACGTCAGTCCAAATAGATGAAAAAGATGAGTTTTACATCATCAGGGTTCTTACAGGTTTCATCAAGTTAAATTCCAAGACTTTTTAAGACCCTTGGTACTTGGTAGAGAACAGCAGCAGAGCGGTTAGAGCTTTCACAGAAAGGGTAGCTAGCTAACGTAAAACACACGTTTAACAGCGTCAGTAGGGCTGGGTACCAGGAGGTATTTCTTGATACTACTACTTTGAGGATGGTGGTACCTTAAAGATACTTTTGTTGAAATCTATATTTTTTAATTTTAAGAGAAATAACAAACTACTTAAAGGTTTTGTTCTTATATTATATTATTATATTTATTTTTATTAAACTTTATTAAAGCATTTTTCTAAGCAAACACAGAGCAACAGCACAGTGCAAACAGTAAAGGCACTAGGGCTGCAACAAACGATTATTTGGATAATCGATGAATCGGATGGGGGAAAGTTGTGCGACACAACGAGTCGATGACGCAATTCGTTGCAAACACTTTTAATAATCGATTTTTATCGATTCGTTGTTGCAGCCCTAAAAGGCACAAAATGTAAATAAATGTATAAAATTGCTCCATTAAAGCTTGACTTCATGTCAGTAACAGCAGTAATAACAACCAGCTGAACAGCATTTATAAAGCTGCTAAACAGCAGCTATGTGGGTTTTATGTCCTGTTTCTGCTTTTATCAGCCTTCGTCCTTTTTTGCAGTCAAAAACGTTCCATGTTTCTAGATGATGCCCTGCACAACGATGTGCTTTGTTAAATTGCTGCTATTCCTGATTTTTGCTGCACTATTCTTCTCACTGGTCTTGCATTTAGCTGCTGCTAACTTTTACAAAATTCACCCAAACATTTCAGTTTCAGTTTTTTAGCATTTTCATCATTCCCAATTTAAGGGTTCTGGCACCCAGCCATGGCGTCTGTCAAGCTTTCCCATCGTCTACTGAGATCTTCCATGTTTCTCCTCTGCTGAAGGGCTGTATGTTCTGTGTTATGTTTACCGTTTAGTATTACTGCTATAGCGCGGGAGAATCACGTCACGTGTTCGGAGTATTTTGACCGGAGGCTGCGCTGCGTTCTCCATTATTGATTCCGCCCCTCTTTATTCCTACTGTTATTTAACAAAAATGATTGTGGTTGACAAATAAAAGTTTAGAGGACAAATACAGTACAGAGAATTTACATACCACACATATTTTAAGACCCAGCAGTGAAAGGTCAAAACTTTTTAAAGGTATTATTTCCAAATTCTTAAATTCAATGCTTTTAAGACTTTTTAAGGCCCCGCAGGAACCCTGATATTGTGTTCCCTTAGCTAACGCATACCTCCTGTGGGGTGTAACTCACCGTGCACTTCCCCCTCCGGCTGTACTTCCGTCCTCGCTCGGAGACGTTGTAGAGGTAAATGAAGTTATCGTGAGACCCAACTGCCAGCATGCTGCCATCTGCACAGGCACACAGAGAGAGGAGAGCTTGGACTGTAGTCAGCCACTTTCAGCTTCTAAACATTAAGATGACTCCACCCACCAACTGAAAAGCGCATGACCGACAGCTGCTCGTTTCCATCGGTGTGGATTCCCACCAGGTCTGTGGTTTCAGCATCCAGAACAAACCACCTGCAGACCAGAGAGGCATTAGTCGGTGGGTGGGTTTATGGTCCACCTGGACTACCACAAGAACCCTGCTGAGCTCTGCTGTAGGAACAGATCCTATTGGTTGAACCAACCCTAACGGGGTCTGAGCAGCTCATCCAGAGTTCACCCGTGATTCCATCTACAAATAATCGACCGGTTTGTTCTAATAAATGTAACTCTAATGTATTCAGACTCAAGAAGGCAGCAAGGACTTAAGTCCTCATTCTCAGAGAGTAGTTCAGACGAGGAGGCGCTGAATTCTTTGTGTTCAAAAATCAAACCTGAACACAAGATTTTTCAAATGATTATAATTGGCAGAAAAAGCTCAGACTTAACCTCATCAGAACACAAGGATGGTCTTTTAAATTCATCCTGAGAATGCGATTTTCAGACATAATGACAGTAGCTTAGTTTTAATTTTAACATCAATAGTTATTGTTGCATAGACAACAACGTCCTGATGACGGGGTATTCAGTTCCGGTCCTCCAGCATGTTTTAGTGCAGTCGTTCTTAACCAGTGGACTGCGAGCCCCACCTTGTGGGCTGCCAAATTATTCATATTTTGCACAGAGATTTCAATACATAATTTGACCACATGGGTGCGGTAATGCGCTACTCAGTTGTTTAACAAGCTTAAACAACCAAAAGAAGACATTCATATCTTGTGTGTTGGACATCAGCCAGCCGCTCTCGACTGTTGGCACGTTAACAACGGAGACGTTTTTTCTTCCCCGTGTCCTGTCTGGCTGTGAAGCAAACAGCATTGATGTCTGAATGCTGGTGACGAGTAGGGTTGTCACGGTGTGAAAATTGAACCTCACGGTTATTGTGACCAAAATTACCACGGTTTTCGGTTTTATTGTGGTATTTTTTTAAACGTGCTACATTTTCACACAATTAAACCCTGCATGTCAGGAAATATTGTCCTAAGTTTGTGCCTAAATTTTGCCAAAAATGTGTTATTTTGTAATTATGTTGTTTGTTTACATTTTTTTCCCTTTAGTCTTTGAAATACCAATATTTGCCCATAACTTCTTATTTTTTGTCTGTTTGATGTCATCATTTAAAAATATTAGATCAGATGATACTCAGTACTCAAGTAGCCTTCTAATCAGATACTTTTTTACCCTTACTTGAGTAATAAACCCTATATCAGGAAAATATTGTCCTCGGTTTGTGTCCTTCCAGTGAGCTTTGCAGATGTGGGAAAATGTCATAAATTTATAATTATTCTCGGAGAGAGACCAACTCTTATCTGCCCCTGGGAGCCCCATAATGCATAGCGTCATTTCAACATGGGGGTGTCCGCGACACGGTTTATATGCAGGTAGCGGCGCTGCGGCTGCTTTATATAGCGACTCGTTGCATTCTCCCTCAACCCAAATCCTCGGATCACGCATTTTATCTAAAACGCTAACGTTAGCTTGCCTTGCGTTGACTGTAGAGTTGTGGGTGATGGTCACGCAGATGTGTCATGAGATTTGAAGTGTTGCTGCCTTTCACAGACTCTTTTTCTGCACGTGCTGCAAACAGGATAGCTGTCTTCTATCAACTGTCCCTCGGCATTCTTCAAATATCCAAAAGATGCCCGTACTTCCCACTTTGTCTTCTTTGAGGGATAAAAAAATGTCCTGAGCGCTGCCGTCTCCTCCTTTGGCCATTATTCCAGCTTTAGCTTCAAGAAAGTTTTGGTTGTAAACAACAAAGCGCGCATGTGCCACCGGCAACTTAAGCAGATGATACGGTGGCTGGTAAGGGTCACCGCGCCTACACCGCAGCCACGGTAATCCACCGAGATAATATAGTTTTTTTAAAAACAAGACGGTTATTATCATTGTCAACTTTTTTATCGGGGTTTACCGCTACACCGGTTACTATGACAACCCTAGGATTTACTCTCAGGTGGAGCATCAAAGCGTCTGCTTCTAATGTCACGCCTGATACTTCAAACTTTATTGTTATTATTTTTGAATGCTTTTTAATTCTGACCAGACACGGTGACAGAAGGTGGGGGGAGAGGGTGTTCCACAAAAATAAACAATAATGAACAAGAGTCTGCTTCTAGACCTGCAGAAAGAGAGAAGGAAAAAATAAATAAATAAATAAATAAATAAATAAACAAAAAAACAAAAATAAAGGGACACAACAATACAACAAGATCAAGCTATCACCGCGTCAACTTGATGAAGAAATATATAATCAACATTGTTTAACTGAACAATCACACGATAATAAATCACAGTGCATTAAGTGCCAACCACAACCTTGAGACAAGTGTTGAACGTGCCCAAGCCCATACTTATGAGAGCACCATGTGAGCACCTGTGTGTGTACACACGCTTGTTTATGTAAGGTTTCTCTATAGGAGCGTCCAATAGAGAGTGAGGGGCCACAGATTTGCCCCCCAAAGATGTGCAGGAGATGGAGGGAGCTCCAAGTCCCAGAGATCCAGGAGCTGCCCCAGAGCACAGGAACCCCAGGGAGGCTGCGACCAGAAAAGCCCCCACCCCCCTTGAGAGGCGCAGAGGATCGCCCCGGGGGGCCACAACCCGTAGCCGGCAGAGTCCCGGGAGATATTGGCGGCAAGCCCGCAGGCAGCCTCCCACCCCCTAGCCGGCCGAGCCCAGGACCCAGCGACCCGGGACCCAGGGGCGTCCACCTTCGCCGGGGACCCAGCAGAACCCAGGGACCCAGACCCCACCAGGCAGCCACCGGGATTGGTCAGGCAGATGCCAAAAATCTTAAACTCCCTGACCCAGGAGCCACAACCCAGGCACCGCACTCCACACCAGGTGTGGCAGGGAGAGGGGAGACGAAGATCTATATCATCAAAAGAAGTCCCAGGAGAAGGGAGGAGTCCAAGGCCCCACCTGACATATACAGTCATACACAAACACAGTCACACACTCCCTCCCTCATGCTCACACATGCACATACAAACAAAAACTTACAAAAATGCACGCCGGACACCCACTCATGCTCCCCATACACACCCTTTTGTAAGTCGCTTTGGATAAAAGCATCTCCTAAATGAATAAACATAAACACCCTATTCACTCTGGTCCCGGTACTGCTGCACATTGGGTACAACCATTACTGGTTCCCAGAGTTCGACCCTTTCTGCTTGGGTGCTGATGAGCAGGCTCCCCCGCCCAACGCTGAGCACAGTAACCCACCACCCCAGACCCCAACCAGATGGCCGGATCTCCCTCCTAGCCTCCAGCCCTAGGAAGCCAAGCGACAACAGAGGTGTGCTAAGACCCCTAGTCTCCCTCCGCCTGCTTCAATATGGTGTTAGTGAGTGTTGATGAGGTGTATTACATGGCTGTGGTGAGCGGGCAGTGCGGGCATCGTCTGGCCTATGCCAACTGATGCCACCACACCACCCCACTTGCACCCACAGTGTCTCAGTGCAGTTTAAAATTGAAAGAGGGCACCGGCACTTGGGATGAGGCTGAGAAATCCCCCTGCCAAATGCCGTTGAATGTGCTCACTCCCAAGGCCCCAAGTGTGTGTTTGCATGGAATGTCGCTGGAGGAAGTGTTCAAGGTGTAAATAAAATTGGGGGGCAGGTTGCCACAGGAATGCGGAAATGGGCTCCATACCTGCACTCCCTGACTTGTCCACACCCCAAGGTCCCATGTGCATGATTGTGTGATGATGTGAGGGAGCAGGAAGAGAGAAATGTGTGGGGATGGGGAGGAATGGCTGGTTGGGCTTAGCCCTCCAGGGAGCCAGCTCCCCCACTGGCCCCAATAGGCACCTCTGTTGTCAAAATGCCACCCAGAGCATGGAGACCCCAGCCTATCCTACCAGGTCCCAAAGAAGCAGCATCACAGAGCCTCACGGGGTCCGAGGGCACCAACCCAGCCCCACCCCAGCAGAATATCTACACCCATCCCTGCATTTGCACAACTTCCAGATTATAAAAGACATAGGACATCCAGGTAAGGTTGGGTCCTCCCCCTCCTAGACTTCCCCCTCCCCTGTGATGAGACAGCAGAGGAGCCAAGGTCTACCTGAGGCCCCTGAACCTGAGTCAGGCACTGCTACATGTTTC